>JAWNNQ010000544.1:0-377500 GCA_035044765.1 Leucophenga montana
ACGGTAACAATGAAAAATCATTCAAGTGTTGATATAATGCGCAATAAAAACGATATAGGTACATCTTAAAATAATTTTAGATCTATATTTTCATGTATACACCTTTGATCAAGTATTTAAAGCAACTTCAGCACATATTTATGCATTTTCTGACCAAATTTTGTGGGTAAGCCACTCCATCGTACGTATTTTCAAAATTCAACAAACAATCATGTTCGAAAAATATTTTTTTGAAAATTAGCATTTTAAAATCAGCAGTAATACGTTTGTTATCTACTGGGGATTAGATTTTTTTAACTAAATATATTTATTTACAAAACAACGAATATTCGTTTCCTATTGTATATATGATCTAGGATAATGAAATTGGCCAATGATCGCATCTATATATATAAAAATGGAAGTATGTATGTATGTATATTCCCTAAAGACTCCGAAACCGCTCAACCGATTTTGATCAAATTTTGTGGTAATATTCAAAATAGTCTCGTGGGTAATCCAGTAAAGTTTCGTGGAATAAACAGAACATTTTTTTTAGATTTT
This sequence comes from Leucophenga montana, assembly GCA_035044765.1. NCBI lineage: Eukaryota > Metazoa > Arthropoda > Insecta > Diptera > Drosophilidae > Leucophenga > Leucophenga montana. The sequence goes on from JAWNNQ010000544.1 coordinate 544, forward strand.
TCAAATGACGATAGAGTACAGCAACAATATTTGTCTCATTTGTTTGACAGTTACTTTTTCTTTTTTTGTCAGTGTTTCATTCGTAAATAAATAAAATTATTATCGCTTATTATTTTTTCAATTGTTTTTCAATTCATTCGAATTCAAAAAATATGCGACCAAAAAAAGCATCCATTGGTAAAAAAAACCACAAAATCAAAAAAGATGAACGAAAAAAGAGCAGCTGAAAATGCCGATGAACGCGAATCACGTTTGCAAAATCTTCGCGAAAGGGCATCCACATCTAGAGCCGCAGGAGCAGAACAAGAACAGGAGTCGCGGCTTCAGCAAATGCGCGAAAGGGCATCCACATCTAAAGCCGCAGAAACAGAACAAGAACAGAAGTCGCGGCTTCGGCAAATGCGCGAAAGGGCATCCACATTGAATATACATATTAATGGGGTCGAGGAGAGCATGGAAAGGGGCATGGAGAAGTTGGCTGCAAAGAAAGGTAGGTAGGGGGAAGAAGTGGTATGAGACGTGGTGGTTGGGGAAGATGTGGTAGGGGAAGCGGTGGTTGGGAATGGGGCATGCTGGTAGGAGAAGCGGGGGGAATACCAGCAACGCCCTGGGTACCATTTTAGATAGAGGGATGAAATGTTGTATACGTGTTAATGGGATCGAAGGGGCAGGGGAAAAGGGGTGGAAAAGTAAGGAGAGGGAGGGGAAGAGGAATGGGGGAGCCTAAGGGGTGAAAGGGTGGAAGGGACAGGAGAAGAGGGGTGGGAGAATTGGAAATAGAGTAAACGGGCATAAGGAAGGTGGGGCAGGGGGAAGAAGTGCCGGGTACCAGCTAGTACAAAAATAAAAGTAAATGTATAAAAAAAAAAAATTAAGGAAAATTACGTAAAATAAAAACTGTACGAATGTCATTAGGTGCTCCTCAACATAAGTTCCGAGGAGAGCAGTCTTTTAAGTCTTCTTCTAGACAAATTCGACCACAGAGCTGAGGCCAATGGGTTGGGGTGATGAGCGAGGTGATCATTGTATCTCGATGAATTGATGATTGATCTCCTGCATCACTGTGGGTAGACCAAATTCTCTATGAATAATAGTATTTCACACAAACCAATCGGCTACACATTCTTCGAACGGCTTTAAACTGAGTCGCTTTTGTGTAAAAAAGTAAAATCACTTAGTTTATCACACGCAAAGTGTAATATTTGAGTAATATCGAATTCCCTACATCTGACAACCCGAAGAAAGTCGGTAGCCCGATACCAAATCAATAGTACAATTTTCATTAGTTTTATTATATTTTCTTATTATCATTTCTACATTTTTACTTTACCTTTAAACCCGTTCATACATTTTATAACTTATCACCTAAATGGCTTTTTAATGAGTTAGAAAAAAACAAAAACCTTACTTTTACAAACAAACTAACTTACACAAACAAAATTCAAGACACAAACTCAAATCTCCCTCAAAATCACGAGCCAATTCGTATAATAAAAATGTAAATTTGTGGCAAATGAGCGCCATCCATTAAATTCAGTAAATTTTAAAGTTAACACCAATTTTAATATTGGTCAAGTGTACAATATTTTTGAAATGCATTTATGCTTATCTTCCGACTTATTGGCAATGAATTTTAGCACAGACTGCCCAAAAGAACTCGAACTTGATTTTAATAAATAAGTTTCTACTTATTCTACTTTCGTTAACAGAACCAGAAATTAAAACGAAAATAGAACGCCAGTTTAAATCATATAAGCAGTTTTTATTTAATACAAAATAAAAATACTCGTTTGCGAATTTTTAACACTTTTATAGTGCATTGAGTGAAAGAAGAATTTTACAAAATATATAGTATTTGGACATAATGCAAACAATTTGAAAGACCGGTATGAATACATACCTACATACTTAAACCTCACTACGTTGGTAGTTCAATGCTGCGCTTTCTCTGAAGATATTAATGATAAAGTCCATATGTATATCAGATCAGTCGTTCCATCCATGTTCGTGTCTGATGTGAATGTGCTGCCTAATCCCAAATTCTTGAAATTATTGCATGTTTTATGTTTTCATACAAAAACCCTTTTGCAACTTAATTTATTGCATTGTTTAATATAATTTTTTTTTTTAATAATAATTGTTTTGAAGTTTTGAAGCTGTATGAAAAGGTAAAAGGTGAATGTCAGAAATCTAAGGTTAAAACCCGAATCATTCATAACATTCTTTAATTACTATTATTTTTTCAGTAGATTTCATTATGTTCAAGAATGTTCAAGAATTTAACAAATTTTCGTAAACATATGTCTACATATCGAATCTTCGCTTATTTCGACCATTAGAAGTGTGCTAAACTTGAATTTCAAGATTTGAACATGACACACAAACAAACATTCAAATAAACACACAGAGTAAGTTAAATAAAATCCTATAAAAATAAGTTTCCAAATAAACGTAGATAGTTCATTGTTATTCTCATAGGGTCTAAAAAAATATTTTAGTTTATTACAACGTATTGAAAAATCCAACTTAGCAAATTAGATATAGGAGTGGAAAGTCAAATAAAGCCAATTAAACATTGAAATACGTTACAATCTAGTATCGACTTCTTTCCAACTTTGATTTCAAATAAACATCTCCAATTTCAAATATTCAATAGGTTTTTTTTAATTATGCACAAGTTCATTAATTGAGGACTTCATATTTTTGTTTTCGCCAACGGCATTTGAATGTACTCATTTTTTTAACCCCAGCATGCTTATTATTTTTTCTTTTTATATACTCTAATTGAATCGAATTCAATGATCGATCAAATTATGGGGTGCAATTGTTGTTATTGCTGCTGCTGATGTTGTTGTTTATATCGCAAATAATCGAACACGCTTCTGGTCTCGTTTTCAAACAATTTACATAAAATAATAAAATCACAGCAGGGCTTTGACCGACCCGAAAGAGTCATTGAAGACATTGGAGACAAAGGCGATTGTGATGTTGTCAAACTCCTACACAAAATTTCTAAAATGAAGTAAAGGTATCTCGAACAAAATTTTTGGTGTCTTACTTGTATTTATTTTCACCTCGTTAAACCAAAAAAATATAGAAAACGTGTTTTTTTTTTCATCGATGTTTAAGAAAATTTGGCGCGCATTCGAACTGATTCGTTGATCTCTCTCCTTAACAATGTCGAAATGTCAGTTTCAAATTTGTTGCGCGTATTTTCATGGGCTTTTGTTGCCTTTACTGTACTCTATACATACAATATTCATATACTTGTGTATATAGATATATATTCGTAGTTATTATCTGTGTTGTTATTGTTGTTATTGTATCCACAACTTTGCAACAACTCGTGGCGTTTCGTATTGGTTTTGGGGCATAGTTTTTTTTTTGTTTCGCATTTATTTTTAGATAGCAGCTTTGTCTATTCGATCTTGCTTCGCGCCCATTCATCCATTCGCATATAGTGTAAAAGATTTGTTCATTCAATGAGCGAAACAATATTTGGCAAATGTCATTAATATTTGTTTTACTTTTTTTTGTGTTCGGGTTTATTTGTTAACAAATTCGCTCTGAAAAACTCAGCGGGTGTCGCAGAAAGAAAGCGTTTGAATTAAAGCAAGAAATAGTACACAAAATTTCAAACCTGCACGAGATTTGAAATTGAATGTCATTTTATGAGTTGCTAAAATGTTAAAAAATAATAAGTACGAATCTGGGAGTTCATTTCTTCAGTTACTTGTTTGAAACCGTATAGGTGTACTTATTATAATATTTATATTTACCGCATTTTCTCGCTACACGTGCACTTTTCAACCGGATAAACTTTTTATAGATAAGATGAAGCAAAATCCCAAGTCATTGTTCCACAGAACTACAATAATGTACAGCAGAAATAATTACAAATTCAGTAACAATAATAAAAGATACCTACTGAACAGAAAAAATAAGAAAACGCAAATTAATAAACAGTCGAATCATGGCACGATTTCAGATACTGCATAACTTTACGAGTAGCTTTTTTTTTATTTTTTTTTTTGTTCAATCTCCCTTGCAATTTACAAACAAAAACGGAAATAACTACAAAATGATGAGCTGTAATTTTTTGTGCAATAGGCACAGATTTACTTAAAATTTTGTTATTTCTTTGACACAGGAAAATGGTTTTTTTTTTTTGCGGTAGCACACAAAAAGGTTTTATATAAGTATTTAGTTTATTTGCACAACTTTTACTGGTGAATTTCGTTTTTTGTTTTTCTGTGGTTTACCGAAATTTTGTAAATATTTGTCCGCACGATGCTCGTGATTGAATATTTGTGAGTTTGTCTTCTTCAAGTCTGACAAATTTATTTTTGTAAAAAAAATATTTATTTTCTAATTTTCTCATTCGCTGCCGCTGTCAATTACAACGACTACCTTCGTTACTCGCCATACAATTATGTTTTGTAAGTAAAATTCTGCAATGGATGATTTCAACGCTCCCGCAGTAAAGGTTGCACCGCGCTTGTCATTTGCTGTGCAATTCGGATGCGCGATGCCTTAGAGGATACCCTCTACTCCAGGTCAATCTAAGTCGCTGTGGTACATGTACATAATGCCCTCGAGATACAGTTGCGCAGTTGCAGATTGATTGTACAAAGTTACGTGTTGAAAAGACTTTATAAATAGCACCTTGTCTGGAATTCGGATTTGCTACTCTCTTTGCTCTTTTTTTTTTTGGATTTGGGCAATTTTTTTTTTCGACACTAAGTTTCATTGGATAATAGTTTGTGTTTAGTGAATGAATTTTTTAAGTGAGTTAGTTGAGACATTGTTATAAGTAGTTGGTTTGTTATTAATGTAATTGTTTGAGGACTTTCTCACGCTTGTCTAACAAGTTGCTGTGCTGATGGAGTCCACAAACTTTAAAGTTAGATTTGTTGCTTTTATATAAAGCAAAATGCTTTAAAATACAAAAATTCATAGAATTTTAAAATTTTTTATATTGTATGTTGTACACGAAATTATATCATTTAAAAATTATTTCATATATTCTTCATGAAACTTATGCATTGTTTTGCAGTACAAATTGAGCGAAGTAATTGTTTTTAAATTCTGCTAGATATTTTACATAATATTATTCCAGATATTTAAACTTTCTCCACAAGCTTTGATGTACCTATAAATTCAAGTCTTCTATTATAGATTTCTCACAAAAGTATATACTTTTGTGCGGCTATTAAGGAAACTATTTTACGTAAATGTATGCAAACTCTAAAAAACTTTGTTTTTGACCTCAATTAAATCGAACAGCGAGCAAGCAATCAAATTGCAATTTGTAAATTATACCAAAAACGGAAAGTCTAGAAACCAAAACACGAAATGTAATTGAATGATTCGAAAGACGTGTATATTGAAAAACAAATACAGCTTGTCTGCCCTAAAACGATAGAGCAAGCAACAGGTATAAATAGTGTTTTAGATTAAACAATTCATACGTTTTCCACTAGTGTATCTTGTAGATACATACTTGTACAATACATAAAAGTTTGACATATTAAGCACGATTTTTGTAGCGCTTTTAAAGTTGAAGGACGCAACGAAAGTGAGTGCGTTTAAAATAAAAATAAAAAAAAACAACTGAAAAACTAAAGCAAATGGAGGCAGTTGACCTCGGTTGAAGTTTTTCCATTTAAAATTAAAGTTTTTCTTTTAGTCTCGACTAACTGAAACTGGTTCATATAATAAACAAGAAAGAACGCCGCAGTCGAGTGTGCTACACTTCGAGATACCCTGTATCTGGTTTAAGGCTCCTTATATGCACCATAGACTATACTCTTTAGTGATTTGGACATATGCCGGATATTTTAGTAGAATTGATGAGAAATTAGAATTAATTTAAAATAAATATAAACAATTTTTATAAAAAAAACTCAAAAATGGGGCAGGTTTGCATGGGACTACCCCTTAAAGTGATCTGATTTGCACCAATATACTATGATAGTAAGATACGCCATATGTAGCATTTTTAGCTTAATTAGAAAAAAAAAACAAAAAAGTTTCATACGAAAACTTAAAAATGGAGGGCACGGGGGCTACCCGTCAGATGCTCCAAATTTGGCGTTTCTAGCGTAATTAACAACGAAACCAAAAAAACTTGTATACAAAAGCTTGAAAATGAATGTCAGGTTTACATGTGGCTACCCCTTAATATATGGTTGGAATGTTCATTTAATACTAGTTATCTGAAGAGGGAAATGAGAGTCTAAATATCCAAATTCTATATCTTTTATAGACTACAAAATCTGTTCCTTCAAACAGACGGTCGGTAAACTTGTCTTCCGATGCTGATTAAGAATATATATACACGTACTTTATAGGGTCTGCCAAGCCCCCTTCTACATGTTACATACATTTGTACAAGTTGAATATACCCTTTTACCCTATGGGTACAGGGTATAATGCAATCGAAATACAGCGATTCTAGTGTTAAGTTGGGTTGACTTGAATTGACTTGACTTGGGGCTTAAGTCTCGTTTTGCGTGTTCATGTCTGCAAAGTAATACAAACACAGAAAACAAAAATTTAACAGAAAAAAATCTTGAAATGAACATAGCTAATGTCCAAAAAAAATCAAATTAAATATGCGCAAGGTTTTTCCTATTGATGTTTTTGGCACAATTAAAAAAAAAACCTATGTATCTATATGACTACATGGTTTGGGCGCTACTGGTAACCCTGATGTTTCTTCTGAATGGAGAGGCAGCATTGAAATGCAGCAAAACGAACAGCAAACCGAGTGTGTCTACAAGTGAGTGAGTGTGTAAGTCATTGTTGCAAAATCTATGGGAATCAGCAGCATCAGCAGCAGCAGTTGTTGTTGTTTTCTATTTGCTATTGCCGCTACTTATGCTGTTAATGCATTTGTTACCATTCTAGTGCGTCTGTATTATTTATTTTTTTGCTACAGTTAAATTTGCATCGCTTCAAGCTGGCGGAATTGAAGCATCTGTGATATCATTGGTAACGACAGGCAGAGTGGCACATACGTATATTATATTTTGCTGTGTACAAATATCTGTATCTTCGAACTTTTCACGAATGTGTATTCAATATGGGTTTCCAATTTTTTTCTCGCTATGTTGTGTACTCTGACATTTCAATATTATTGCGCTGAGTATAACATAGAAGTAAAGCAGCATCATAGATATGTAATCTACTTTTATGCCATTAGCAGCTATGTACGCTTTTAGGTGAGTAATGTAACCTACAAAACAATTCATTGTAGACAGTTCACTTTAGAAATTGGATTTTTTATTCAACTAACATTGTGTTGTAACAAATTAGTATTATTGTTGTGTCATGGCGTTTCGTATAACTTTCAAAAACGTAGAAAAAATAATTAATAAAAATATATTTTGTGTTCACATACTATACATATGTACGAATACCTTCAATAATATTGCATTATAGCACAGCCAAAACTTAATCTTCGTAGTTATTACAAAAAATATGAAGAAATTAAAAAATCATGTCAATTCAATCTGAATCTTACACTTCACAAATTTGTCTCACAACCATAAAGCAATAAAATATCCAAAAGATAATAATTCATAACAAAATCTCACCAAATTCGCAAATTGTCATCGCCATCAGCTCGTTCAGCATTGTTTCGGTGCCAAAAGCTAATAAATGCGTTGACAATTGCAGCAAATACGAAAATGCAAAACACGAATTGAAATAAACAAAAACAAATAAAAGAAAAAAGTTAACTTCGGTAGAACCGAAGCTTTAATAATTTTCACACACATCTAAATGGTTCATTCCGTTATCAACTCAATAATAAGTTTCATTTACAAAAACCACATAGTAGGTGGTAAGTTGTATTGGGTTACCTTTAAAAATGGGCAAGGCACACCCCCTAATATATATGCGAACTGTCCTTCAGTACCATACTTTTCATACGATTTCAAGTTAATATTAGTTGTAATAAAATTAATTGCCATATACAAAGGTGAACATGAATAGGCCTCCTAGTATAGTTATTTAGCCAAAGTTAAGTATAGGTCCTTACAAGCCTCCATCATACATTACAAAAACCCAAAAATGAAATTTATTTTGGTTTAGGGGCTACGTTTAAAAGTGGGTGCGACATACCGACTTGTCTATCCTGACCGAATGCAAGCCGCAGAGAGAAAGGCATACCGTTTTTTAGAAAAATTATCTAGAAACTGATGGACTAGTTCCCATATTCACATACACATACACACACAGCCAGCCAGACTGATTTGACCAGGTCGACCATCTTGGCCAGCTTTCTGGGTGTAACAAAAGACGTATCAAAATTAATATACTATTCACACTATGTGTGAATCGTATAAGAAGCAAACTCAGCGCCAAAAAATTACCAACGATGGCAGTTTCTTCTCTGACAAAGTTGGCGCTCATGACGATGACGCTGACACAGCTGAATAAAAGTGAAAATAGGAAGTCGCGGATATGTGCGCAAGTGGCGCATGCAACATCCGACGACCCAACGAACAATCCAAACTACAAACCAACCAACCAACATAAATACTTACAGTCTGTCTGCCCCGTATGAGTTACTCGCAACATTTATTGCCGCTTACTGCAATAGCTGCTTGCTGCTTGCTGCATTTGTTGCACTTGTTGGTCTTGTTACAAATGCCGCTTTTGATTTCGTTGATTTCTTGGCCAATTTCTAATCGCCTGTTGGCGCTGGAACATGCTGTGTAATATTGTATCCACAGCAGCAACCGACCACAGACAACAATTTTGCAGTAGATTTTATTTATGCGCTCTTGTTAACTGAAAAAGTGCTTCACGTTGTTTATAGTAGTATGTACTCGTATAAATGTTGTTAGAGATTTGCCGGGCACGCATTTCTAATTTATTGCACACGCCTTATGCTGATTTGATTTTGAATACGCTACGCAAAAAGATTAATATTGGGTGTTATGGTTTGTCCAAATAGTTGGTAAAGCAATAAAAACGATTTGCAAAACTCATACACCCAGAAAGATACAATACAAATATTTAAATTAAAAATTTTTCATATTCCATATTCGAATTTGTCTATAATTAATTAAAAGAGATCATCTCCGATATGCATGAGTAAATTTTACTAGACTCGTAATCCTTCCATAGTATTCGTCCCTATATTTTTCTATCATAATTAGGTCTGTCAATTTAGCAAGGAGATATGTTAGCTAAGTTTCTATGAAATAACCTCACTGACATTGTTTTGCATAATTTTAAAGTCGAAGTAAGACTGTGCAGAGTCTGCTTAAGAATTCGACATATGCAAGGGGCAGAGGATTTCCAAATCATGTATCACGACTGCAGCAGTTTTACTTGTTTCTGAAAGCTTTTCATTGCATATTTAAAATATCATTTTTTTGTTTCATTTATTAAATTGCATTTTCCGTGCGTACATTTCATGCTTTATTGCGGAAAAGCGGCAAATTAATATTTTCACGATTTAATGAACCAGTTTTTATAATAACTACTTAATACTTTAAAATAGCACAATTGTGTTAATTACCTCGACAAATCTTTTTCAAATAGTTTTCATTTGAAATTACCGAATGAACCTCAAATGCATAACGCGATTAATATCGTTAATATTAATTATTGCAAAAGAAGCAGCTAAAATCCTTAAAGCTTATTCTTAGTAAAACATAATAATTTCTTTGATAACAACAAACATTTCGGTATACTCTCTCGGTTATCTTAAATGTTCTTTGTAACAAATCTTTGTATGTACGATTTTACAAATAGCTAGAAATGCTTTATATACTAATGACTTATCCATAATAGTCAAATTAAAAATTCCATTATTCAAATCTTGAATAATAATAGTAGCACCTTTCATTAATATAAAAAAAAAACGTTTGTCAACAAACTAGGCTACCCTATTCATAGCCGAATTGTGTCATCCAAACTTGTGATTCAAGTGGAATCATCATTTCTAACTATCCATCCATCAATAATTTTTACCTAACATCAGACTAAAAACATATATCATTGCTGCTCATATAACTTATGCAAGCTTTAGGCACTTATCGTCTATAATCTCGACAAGTAACTTAATTATGTACTACTAATTTACTATTTATTATCACTATTATTTTTGTTGCTATTCTAATCTAATAAATAATTAAAATATTCACACATAAATCAAAAGCAGTGTGAAGGCATTCAGAAAATTCACAAACCATTTGAAATACGTGAATGAACATGCCACTTGAACAACAAACGATGAAATGCTAACGAAGAAAAACCTTCAAACAAAATTTAAACAACAAAAACAAAACTACCAGTGACAATAACACCTTAAAAAAGCAAAGTAGCATTTAGATACATATATAGTTATGTAGCTGCAAAGACATACAGCAACAAATTATCGACATGCAACGCATGACTGCTTCACGTTCAAGATGAGTATACATATGTGGCAAAAGTAACAAAGATATGTTACAAATAAATACAAAAATTAAGTGTTAAACATATTGAACGAAAACTGAATTAAAAGAACCGTGGCAGTGCGAAGACTATTGAGTATTGTGCCTGAATAATAACCTCCATTATTGTTTAAATTAAAATCATCTCTTAAAACTTTTTTATAAGCTATAGTTCTGTATCATTCTGATGTTCATCGTTTCAGTCACTTTAATACAATTTTTTTTAAAGTCTCATTACGAAGCGTCACCAAATTTTCCAGCTAAATCGTCAACTGTTATACAATATATTGTAGTATTATGCATTTTAATCATTACCTTTTATTGTTCTTCAATAAGCTTCAAGATTTTTACTTGAATCAGTTTACAAATAATTTATGCACGTAGTATAAAAACTACGTTCACACTTTAATTTACTACAATCTACTTTTATTTAAACGAATTGTAAATAAATTATATTTATGTATTCAAAAATAGTTAAACTTTGTTTTAGGCACGAGTTTCATAGATGGAGTAATAATCATTAAACAAAATTTATGCAATAACTTAAATAGTATAGGGTAGTGAGGGGAGACCTTTTGTAGTGAGTTTCGTTCAACACTTTCTTAGATTACTTTGGGCTAAGGTCATGTGAAACTGTAGAAAATTCGATGTCTGCTGCAATACTGCTGGTGTTGTTAGTGTTGTTGGTGATGATGAAGACTATGACAAGATGCGCTATACAAAGTCAAAAACCATAATTTTCGGTTGAAACTATGTATCTATATTTGCTGTAGATACATATTTAAAATTATTACTACTGTTTGCTGCAATTGCCGTTTTGTGCCTACTTTTCTTTTATCTTTTTTAACTGTCAGTCGGTTTGACTCGCTTAAGAATTTGGGCTTTTGTTTATTTATTTAGCAAGTTGGAGAGAAAAGTTCTTTGACTAGAGATTATTTACTTTTATTTCCTAACCTTTTATACTATTTGAGTACTCCATGGGCGTAACGCCGTAAATTTTCGATCGAAGTTCGTTGCTTAAGTCTTTTGCTATTGTGTTACTATTTTCGCAGCTTTCTCTACACACCATGTCCACCACTCCCTCAGCATGCGATTGCCTAGTGGGCGTACCCACGGGGCCAACACTGGCTTCTACGTGTGGTGGAAGCGCTTTTATGCTTTTTATGGGCCTCCTCGAGGTTTTCATACGCTCACAATGTGATTTGGAGGATCCATGCGGACGTGCAAGCTCGAGAGTAAGTAGCAACTAAAGCAAAATCCTGTTAAACGCTTATATTCACCATTTTATGTTGTAGTTTCGCTCTGAACCCGATTATGAATACGATTTCATTATCGCTGGAGGTGGTTCTGCTGGTTCCGTTGTCGCGTCACGTCTCTCCGAAGTACCAGACTGGAAGGTGCTCCTAATTGAAGCCGGTAAGTATGAGCATTAATTTATTAAGCGTTGCATTGACTTCAAGTTTTACCATATGAGAAAATGTATTCCATTTGAGGTTTTACCAAATCTGATTCATATTTGCTCAAATCTGGCGGCATGAAATGCATACTTCAGATATTTTGCCCAAAAAGGTTCATTACAATGTTTTAATTGCAATTTTAATAAAAAAAATTTCAATTTGGCTATACAAATTTTTAAATTGACTACGCAATTCAATTCAAGCATATTGTCGAACAAATCGACGCATTTAACACGGTGCAATCGTAGCTTTGGTCTTAGCAATATCAGTCACAACAACAAGCAACATTTTTGTAAGTAAAATATTGCTAGCAAAAACAATTTCATGATACAAAAGTATCAGTTAAGCAACAAATGCCTGTTGCTTTCTGTATTTTCTGAAGCTGACAATTAAGCTGCACTTATGCTGCATTTGTTTGGAAGTAATTGAAGCCAAACCACAACACAATATTGACAACAATGGGTGTAAGTAAGTTGGTCAATAGTAATAAGTAAGTTGGTCAATAAGTAAGTTTTTACAGGCAGCTATTTTATTCTTTTTTAGCAATATCGATAAAGATTAAAATCACATATCCACATTCTCTATTGTTTACTGGTATTTACACTTATGAAAATTATTCTCGTCTTTAAGTATAATAAAACCGAAAATATCGGTATACAGGGCTTGTCCGGAAAATAATGTCAATGATTGGGAAGCGACTATATATAGCGGCTCGCTCATACCGATTGGGATCGGTTGTGGGGTAAATCATCTTAAGAACCCGCACTTGTTTAGTCGGCTTCGATCATCAGAAGAGCAAGGACAGACTTTTCTGTGAAACTCGTTTTCTGCTGGTTGCACATTGCATATGAGTATCATATGAATTTTTATATATCCAATGATACACACGGCAAGTGCGGCTCTCTATCACGCTTTGTGAATTATACATGTTGTTGCATTATACCCTAATAAACTGCTCCAAATGGCTAGCAGAACCGTCCCTTAGAAATTTGCAAGTTTTGAGAATTTTAATAGTTCTTTGTTTTTAATTGATAAGACAAGCAAGTTTTTTATAATTAACTATTCTGGACTCTGTCGGACACCCTAATTTTATATTTTGTGGGGCTGTGTTATTTGCACCTATTTATCTTTATTTAAAGATTGAATTATTTAAATGTATATCACTGTGTTCAGTGTGCATTCACATATACATATGCAAAATTAAAGCTATCACCAACATTCAATCCGTATTGGTTTGCGTGTCATCCAGGCTGTATAGTATTTTTGTATTGATGGTTGTTAGCGTAAATTTATGTAGAATCGTACAAAACATTATAAATTTCTTCTGCTTAAATTTTGCATTGAACGCTTCCATTTGTTCGGCTTCGTTGCACTTTGGGTAATTAATAAATTAATAAGGAAAATTTATATTGTACACTAGTATCTACTAAGTATGTAGCAATACAGAATTTATTGAATTGGAACGTATTCGTGCTGGTGCTTAGGAAACTCTTGAGGCCGTTTTTAAAGTTGTCAACACTATAATTATGATATTTGTAAGTAATTATTTTTTCTTGTTGACTGCCAAAATAATTGGTCTGTACTTTATACTTTGAAATATATATATTAAGAATTCTGCTTGACATGCTCTAAACAAATAAGGAATATGAAGTGGTTTTTTTTCGTATCCATATAATTATTTTACATGATTAGAAAAAATTACGCAAACTCATTTCATTAGTTAATATTGCGACCATTTTTACTTTTTTGTTACATTTAATTATAGTAATTAAATCTACTTTTACACTATATTTTTTTAAAGTGTGGTGTTAACTACAATAGTTTGAATAATATTGTGTTACGATATGAAGAAAAAGTATGTATTTAATAAATGAAGTGTGCATTATATGCACGATTCTTGCTTAGTGCAAATTAATTTTCAATTTTGCAGTTCACATTGTAAATATTAAACTCATAACTTTACTTTTCTATTTTAATTTGATACCGATTCGTCTACTATAATGTCTTCATAGTATAAACCTGCAGTAGTTTCGCTTTAATTTGAGAGAATGGCCAGATTGGAAAGCCTATCTTGATCTCAAGTAAGTCTAAGTTATACTGCGAGTTGAGAGTAATTTTGAAAAATAAGGGTTTGGTTTTGATTTTAATTAAAAAACAAGAGCTAACTTTTGTAAAACTCAAGTTGTAACATCCTTAGAAAAAAAATTAAATCGTTCTGAGTTGATATATATGTATATATATATATATATATTCTCTCTCTCTCTCTCTCTCTCTCTCTCTCTCTCTCTCTCTCTCTCTCTCTCTCTCTCTCTCTCTCTCTCTCTCTCTCTCTCTCTCTCTCTCTCTCTCTCTCTCTCTCTCTCTCTCTCTCTCTCTCTCTCTCTCTCTCTCTCTCTCTCTCTCTCTCTCTCTCTCTCTCTCTCTCTCTCTCTCTCTCTCTCTCTCTCTCTCTCTCTCTCTCTCTCTCTCTCTCTCTCTCTCTCTCTCTCTCTCTCTCTCTCTCTCTCTCTCTCTCTCTCTCTCTCTCTCTCTCTCTCTCTCTCTCTCTCTCTCTCTCTCTCTCTCTCTCTCTCTCTATATATATATATATATATATATATATATATATATATATATATATATATATATATATATATATATATATATATTATATATATATATATATATATATATATATATATATATATATATATATATATATATATATATATATATATATATATATATATATATATATATATATATATATATATATATATATATATATATATATATATATATATATATATATATATATATATATACATATATATCAACTCAGAACGATTTAAATTTTTTTCTAAGGATGTTACAACTTGAGTTTTACAAAAGTTAACTCTTGTTTTTTAATTAAAATCAAAACCAAACCCTTATTTTTCAAAATTATACTCGTAGTATAACTTTGACTTACTTGAGATCAAGATAGGCTTTCCAATCTGGCCATTCTCTCAAATTAAAGCGAAACTACTGCAGGTTTATACTATGAAGACATTATAGTAGACGAATCGGTATCAAATTAAAATAGAAAAGTAAAGTTATGAGTTTAATATTTACAATGTGAACTGCAAAATTGAAAATTAATTTGCACTAAGCAAGAATCGTGCATATAATGCACACTTCATTTATTAAATACATACTTTTTCTTCATATCGTAACACAATATTATTCAAACTATTGTAGTTAACACCACACTTTAAAAAAATATAGTGTAAAAGTAGATTTAATTACTATAATTAAATGTAACAAAAAAGTAAAAATGGTCGCAATATTAACTAATGAAATGAGTTTGCGTAATTTTTTCTAATCATGTAAAATAATTATATGGATACGAAAAAAAACCACTTCATATTCCTTATTTGTTTAGAGCATGTCAAGCAGAATTCTTAATATATATATTTCAAAGTATAAAGTACAGACCAATTATTTTGGCAGTCAACAAGAAAAAATAATTACTTACAAATATCATAATTATAGTGTTGACAACTTTAAAAACGGCCTCAAGAGTTTCCTAAGCACCAGCACGAATACGTTCCAATTCAATAAATTCTGTATTGCTACATACTTAGTAGATACTAGTGTACAATATAAATTTTCCTTATTAATTTATTAATTACCCAAAGTGCAACGAAGCCGAACAAATGGAAGCGTTCAATGCAAAATTTAAGCAGAAGAAATTTATAATGTTTTGTACGATTCTACATAAATTTACGCTAACAACCATCAATACAAAAATACTATACAGCCTGGATGACACGCAAACCAATACGGATTGAATGTTGGTGATAGCTTTAATTTTGCATATGTATATGTGAATGCACACTGAACACAGTGATATACATTTAAATAATTCAATCTTTAAATAAAGATAAATAGGTGCAAATAACACAGCCCCACAAAATATAAAATTAGGGTGTCCGACAGAGTCCAGAATAGTTAATTATAAAAAACTTGCTTGTCTTATCAATTAAAAACAAAGAACTATTAAAATTCTCAAAACTTGCAAATTTCTAAGGGACGGTTCTGCTAGCCATTTGGAGCAGTTTATTAGGGTATAATGCAACAACATGTATAATTCACAAAGCGTGATAGAGAGCCGCACTTGCCGTGTGTATCATTGGATATATAAAAATTCATATGATACTCATATGCAATGTGCAACCAGCAGAAAACGAGTTTCACAGAAAAGTCTGTCCTTGCTCTTCTGATGATCGAAGCCGACTAAACAAGTGCGGGTTCTTAAGATGATTTACCCCACAACCGATCCCAATCGGTATGAGCGAGCCGCTATATATAGTCGCTTCCCAATCATTGACATTATTTTCCGGACAAGCCCTGTATACCGATATTTTCGGTTTTATTATACTTAAAGACGAGAATAATTTTCATAAGTGTAAATACCAGTAAACAATAGAGAATGTGGATATGTGATTTTAATCTTTATCGATATTGCTAAAAAAGAATAAAATAGCTGCCTGTAAAAACTTACTTATTGACCAACTTACTTATTACTATTGACCAACTTACTTACACCCATTGTTGTCAATATTGTGTTGTGGTTTGGCTTCAATTACTTCCAAACAAATGCAGCATAAGTGCAGCTTAATTGTCACTTCAAAATACAGAAAGCAACAGGCATTGTTGCTTAACTGATCTTTGTATCATGAAATTGTTGCTAGCAATATTTTACTTACAAAATGTTGCTTGTTGTTGTGACTGATATTGCTAAGACCAAAGCTACGATTTACCGTGTTAAATGCGTCGATTTGTTCGACAATATGCTTGAATTGAATTGCGTAGTCAATTTAAAAATTTGTATAGCCAAATTGAAATTTTTTTTATTAAAATTGCAATTAAAACATTGTAATGAACCTTTTTGGGCAAAATATCTGAAGTATGCATTTCATGCCGCCAGATTTGAGCAAATATGAATCAGATTTGGTAAAACCTCAAATGGAATACATTTTCTCATATGGTAAAACTTGAAGTCAATGCAACGCTTAATAAATTAATGCTCATACTTACCGGCTTCAATTAGGAGCACCTTCCAGTCTGGTACTTCGGAGAGACGTGACGCGACAACGGAACCAGCAGAACCACCTCCAGCGATAATGAAATCGTATTCATAATCGGGTTCAGAGCGAAACTACAACATAAAATGGTGAATATAAGCGTTTAACAGGATTTTGCTTTAGTTGCTACTTACTCTCGAGCTTGCACGTCCGCATGGATCCTCCAAATCACATTGTGAGCGTATGAAAACCTCGAGGAGGCCCATAAAAAGCATAAAAGCGCTTCCACCACACGTAGAAGCCAGTGTTGGCCCCGTGGGTACGCCCACTAGGCAATCGCATGCTGAGGGAGTGGTGGACATGGTGTGTAGAGAAAGCTGCGAAAATAGTAACACAATAGCAAAAGACTTAAGCAACGAACTTCGATCGAAAATTTACGGCGTTACGCCCATGGAGTACTCAAATAGTATAAAAGGTTAGGAAATAAAAGTAAATAATCTCTAGTCAAAGAACTTTTCTCTCCAACTTGCTAAATAAATAAACAAAAGCCCAAATTCTTAAGCGAGTCAAACCGACTGACAGTTAAAAAAGATAAAAGAAAAGTAGGCACAAAACGGCAATTGCAGCAAACAGTAGTAATAATTTTAAATATGTATCTACAGCAAATATAGATACATAGTTTCAACCGAAAATTATGGTTTTTGACTTTGTATAGCGCATCTTGTCATAGTCTTCATCATCACCAACAACACTAACAACACCAGCAGTATTGCAGCAGACATCGAATTTTCTACAGTTTCACATGACCTTAGCCCAAAGTAATCTAAGAAAGTGTTGAACGAAACTCACTACAAAAGGTCTCCCCTCACTACCCTATACTATTTAAGTTATTGCATAAATTTTGTTTAATGATTATTACTCCATCTATGAAACTCGTGCCTAAAACAAAGTTTAACTATTTTTGAATACATAAATATAATTTATTTACAATTCGTTTAAATAAAAGTAGATTGTAGTAAATTAAAGTGTGAACGTAGTTTTTATACTACGTGCATAAATTATTTGTAAACTGATTCAAGTAAAAATCTTGAAGCTTATTGAAGAACAATAAAAGGTAATGATTAAAATGCATAATACTACAATATATTGTATAACAGTTGACGATTTAGCTGGAAAATTTGGTGACGCTTCGTAATGAGACTTTAAAAAAAATTGTATTAAAGTGACTGAAACGATGAACATCAGAATGATACAGAACTATAGCTTATAAAAAAGTTTTAAGAGATGATTTTAATTTAAACAATAATGGAGGTTATTATTCAGGCACAATACTCAATAGTCTTCGCACTGCCACGGTTCTTTTAATTCAGTTTTCGTTCAATATGTTTAACACTTAATTTTTGTATTTATTTGTAACATATCTTTGTTACTTTTGCCACATATGTATACTCATCTTGAACGTGAAGCAGTCATGCGTTGCATGTCGATAATTTGTTGCTGTATGTCTTTGCAGCTACATAACTATATATGTATCTAAATGCTACTTTGCTTTTTTAAGGTGTTATTGTCACTGGTAGTTTTGTTTTTGTTGTTTAAATTTTGTTTGAAGGTTTTTCTTCGTTAGCATTTCATCGTTTGTTGTTCAAGTGGCATGTTCATTCACGTATTTCAAATGGTTTGTGAATTTTCTGAATGCCTTCACACTGCTTTTGATTTATGTGTGAATATTTTAATTATTTATTAGATTAGAATAGCAACAAAAATAATAGTGATAATAAATAGTAAATTAGTAGTACATAATTAAGTTACTTGTCGAGATTATAGACGATAAGTGCCTAAAGCTTGCATAAGTTATATGAGCAGCAATGATATATGTTTTTAGTCTGATGTTAGGTAAAAATTATTGATGGATGGATAGTTAGAAATGATGATTCCACTTGAATCACAAGTTTGGATGACACAATTCGGCTATGAATAGGGTAGCCTAGTTTGTTGACAAACGTTTTTTTTTTATATTAATGAAAGGTGCTACTATTATTATTCAAGATTTGAATAATGGAATTTTTAATTTGACTATTATGGATAAGTCATTAGTATATAAAGCATTTCTAGCTATTTGTAAAATCGTACATACAAAGATTTGTTACAAAGAACATTTAAGATAACCGAGAGAGTATACCGAAATGTTTGTTGTTATCAAAGAAATTATTATGTTTTACTAAGAATAAGCTTTAAGGATTTTAGCTGCTTCTTTTGCAATAATTAATATTAACGATATTAATCGCGTTATGCATTTGAGGTTCATTCGGTAATTTCAAATGAAAACTATTTGAAAAAGATTTGTCGAGGTAATTAACACAATTGTGCTATTTTAAAGTATTAAGTAGTTATTATAAAAACTGGTTCATTAAATCGTGAAAATATTAATTTGCCGCTTTTCCGCAATAAAGCATGAAATGTACGCACGGAAAATGCAATTTAATAAATGAAACAAAAAAATGATATTTTAAATATGCAATGAAAAGCTTTCAGAAACAAGTAAAACTGCTGCAGTCGTGATACATGATTTGGAAATCCTCTGCCCCTTGCATATGTCGAATTCTTAAGCAGACTCTGCACAGTCTTACTTCGACTTTAAAATTATGCAAAACAATGTCAGTGAGGTTATTTCATAGAAACTTAGCTAACATATCTCCTTGCTAAATTGACAGACCTAATTATGATAGAAAAATATAGGGACGAATACTATGGAAGGATTACGAGTCTAGTAAAATTTACTCATGCATATCGGAGATGATCTCTTTTAATTAATTATAGACAAATTCGAATATGGAATATGAAAAATTTTTAATTTAAATATTTGTATTGTATCTTTCTGGGTGTATGAGTTTTGCAAATCGTTTTTATTGCTTTACCAACTATTTGGACAAACCATAACACCCAATATTAATCTTTTTGCGTAGCGTATTCAAAATCAAATCAGCATAAGGCGTGTGCAATAAATTAGAAATGCGTGCCCGGCAAATCTCTAACAACATTTATACGAGTACATACTACTATAAACAACGTGAAGCACTTTTTCAGTTAACAAGAGCGCATAAATAAAATCTACTGCAAAATTGTTGTCTGTGGTCGGTTGCTGCTGTGGATACAATATTACACAGCATGTTCCAGCGCCAACAGGCGATTAGAAATTGGCCAAGAAATCAACGAAATCAAAAGCGGCATTTGTAACAAGACCAACAAGTGCAACAAATGCAGCAAGCAGCAAGCAGCTATTGCAGTAAGCGGCAATAAATGTTGCGAGTAACTCATACGGGGCAGACAGACTGTAAGTATTTATGTTGGTTGGTTGGTTTGTAGTTTGGATTGTTCGTTGGGTCGTCGGATGTTGCATGCGCCACTTGCGCACATATCCGCGACTTCCTATTTTCACTTTTATTCAGCTGTGTCAGCGTCATCGTCATGAGCGCCAACTTTGTCAGAGAAGAAACTGCCATCGTTGGTAATTTTTTGGCGCTGAGTTTGCTTCTTATACGATTCACACATAGTGTGAATAGTATATTAATTTTGATACGTCTTTTGTTACACCCAGAAAGCTGGCCAAGATGGTCGACCTGGTCAAATCAGTCTGGCTGGCTGTGTGTGTATGTGTATGTGAATATGGGAACTAGTCCATCAGTTTCTAGATAATTTTTCTAAAAAACGGTATGCCTTTCTCTCTGCGGCTTGCATTCGGTCAGGATAGACAAGTCGGTATGTCGCACCCACTTTTAAACGTAGCCCCTAAACCAAAATAAATTTCATTTTTGGGTTTTTGTAATGTATGATGGAGGCTTGTAAGGACCTATACTTAACTTTGGCTAAATAACTATACTAGGAGGCCTATTCATGTTCACCTTTGTATATGGCAATTAATTTTATTACAACTAATATTAACTTGAAATCGTATGAAAAGTATGGTACTGAAGGACAGTTCGCATATATATTAGGGGGTGTGCCTTGCCCATTTTTAAAGGTAACCCAATACAACTTACCACCTACTATGTGGTTTTTGTAAATGAAACTTATTATTGAGTTGATAACGGAATGAACCATTTAGATGTGTGTGAAAATTATTAAAGCTTCGGT
Source organism: Leucophenga montana (assembly GCA_035044765.1). Lineage (NCBI taxonomy): Eukaryota > Metazoa > Arthropoda > Insecta > Diptera > Drosophilidae > Leucophenga > Leucophenga montana. Next base: position 21,637 of record JAWNNQ010000544.1, read on the forward strand.
TCTACCGAAGTTAACTTTTTTCTTTTATTTGTTTTTGTTTATTTCAATTCGTGTTTTGCATTTTCGTATTTGCTGCAATTGTCAACGCATTTATTAGCTTTTGGCACCGAAACAATGCTGAACGAGCTGATGGCGATGACAATTTGCGAATTTGGTGAGATTTTGTTATGAATTATTATCTTTTGGATATTTTATTGCTTTATGGTTGTGAGACAAATTTGTGAAGTGTAAGATTCAGATTGAATTGACATGATTTTTTAATTTCTTCATATTTTTTGTAATAACTACGAAGATTAAGTTTTGGCTGTGCTATAATGCAATATTATTGAAGGTATTCGTACATATGTATAGTATGTGAACACAAAATATATTTTTATTAATTATTTTTTCTACGTTTTTGAAAGTTATACGAAACGCCATGACACAACAATAATACTAATTTGTTACAACACAATGTTAGTTGAATAAAAAATCCAATTTCTAAAGTGAACTGTCTACAATGAATTGTTTTGTAGGTTACATTACTCACCTAAAAGCGTACATAGCTGCTAATGGCATAAAAGTAGATTACATATCTATGATGCTGCTTTACTTCTATGTTATACTCAGCGCAATAATATTGAAATGTCAGAGTACACAACATAGCGAGAAAAAAATTGGAAACCCATATTGAATACACATTCGTGAAAAGTTCGAAGATACAGATATTTGTACACAGCAAAATATAATATACGTATGTGCCACTCTGCCTGTCGTTACCAATGATATCACAGATGCTTCAATTCCGCCAGCTTGAAGCGATGCAAATTTAACTGTAGCAAAAAAATAAATAATACAGACGCACTAGAATGGTAACAAATGCATTAACAGCATAAGTAGCGGCAATAGCAAATAGAAAACAACAACAACTGCTGCTGCTGATGCTGCTGATTCCCATAGATTTTGCAACAATGACTTACACACTCACTCACTTGTAGACACACTCGGTTTGCTGTTCGTTTTGCTGCATTTCAATGCTGCCTCTCCATTCAGAAGAAACATCAGGGTTACCAGTAGCGCCCAAACCATGTAGTCATATAGATACATAGGTTTTTTTTTTAATTGTGCCAAAAACATCAATAGGAAAAACCTTGCGCATATTTAATTTGATTTTTTTTGGACATTAGCTATGTTCATTTCAAGATTTTTTTCTGTTAAATTTTTGTTTTCTGTGTTTGTATTACTTTGCAGACATGAACACGCAAAACGAGACTTAAGCCCCAAGTCAAGTCAATTCAAGTCAACCCAACTTAACACTAGAATCGCTGTATTTCGATTGCATTATACCCTGTACCCATAGGGTAAAAGGGTATATTCAACTTGTACAAATGTATGTAACATGTAGAAGGGGGCTTGGCAGACCCTATAAAGTACGTGTATATATATTCTTAATCAGCATCGGAAGACAAGTTTACCGACCGTCTGTTTGAAGGAACAGATTTTGTAGTCTATAAAAGATATAGAATTTGGATATTTAGACTCTCATTTCCCTCTTCAGATAACTAGTATTAAATGAACATTCCAACCATATATTAAGGGGTAGCCACATGTAAACCTGACATTCATTTTCAAGCTTTTGTATACAAGTTTTTTTGGTTTCGTTGTTAATTACGCTAGAAACGCCAAATTTGGAGCATCTGACGGGTAGCCCCCGTGCCCTCCATTTTTAAGTTTTCGTATGAAACTTTTTTGTTTTTTTTTTCTAATTAAGCTAAAAATGCTACATATGGCGTATCTTACTATCATAGTATATTGGTGCAAATCAGATCACTTTAAGGGGTAGTCCCATGCAAACCTGCCCCATTTTTGAGTTTTTTTTTATAAAAATTGTTTATATTTATTTTAAATTAATTCTAATTTCTCATCAATTCTACTAAAATATCCGGCATATGTCCAAATCACTAAAGAGTATAGTCTATGGTGCATATAAGGAGCCTTAAACCAGATACAGGGTATCTCGAAGTGTAGCACACTCGACTGCGGCGTTCTTTCTTGTTTATTATATGAACCAGTTTCAGTTAGTCGAGACTAAAAGAAAAACTTTAATTTTAAATGGAAAAACTTCAACCGAGGTCAACTGCCTCCATTTGCTTTAGTTTTTCAGTTGTTTTTTTTTATTTTTATTTTAAACGCACTCACTTTCGTTGCGTCCTTCAACTTTAAAAGCGCTACAAAAATCGTGCTTAATATGTCAAACTTTTATGTATTGTACAAGTATGTATCTACAAGATACACTAGTGGAAAACGTATGAATTGTTTAATCTAAAACACTATTTATACCTGTTGCTTGCTCTATCGTTTTAGGGCAGACAAGCTGTATTTGTTTTTCAATATACACGTCTTTCGAATCATTCAATTACATTTCGTGTTTTGGTTTCTAGACTTTCCGTTTTTGGTATAATTTACAAATTGCAATTTGATTGCTTGCTCGCTGTTCGATTTAATTGAGGTCAAAAACAAAGTTTTTTAGAGTTTGCATACATTTACGTAAAATAGTTTCCTTAATAGCCGCACAAAAGTATATACTTTTGTGAGAAATCTATAATAGAAGACTTGAATTTATAGGTACATCAAAGCTTGTGGGGAGAAAGTTTAAATATCTGGAATAATATTATGTAAAATATCTAGCAGAATTTAAAAACAATTACTTCGCTCAATTTGTACTGCAAAACAATGCATAAGTTTCATGAAGAATATATGAAATAATTTTTAAATGATATAATTTCGTGTACAACATACAATATAAAAAATTTTAAAATTCTATGAATTTTTGTATTTTAAAGCATTTTGCTTTATATAAAAGCAACAAATCTAACTTTAAAGTTTGTGGACTCCATCAGCACAGCAACTTGTTAGACAAGCGTGAGAAAGTCCTCAAACAATTACATTAATAACAAACCAACTACTTATAACAATGTCTCAACTAACTCACTTAAAAAATTCATTCACTAAACACAAACTATTATCCAATGAAACTTAGTGTCGAAAAAAAAAATTGCCCAAATCCAAAAAAAAAAAGAGCAAAGAGAGTAGCAAATCCGAATTCCAGACAAGGTGCTATTTATAAAGTCTTTTCAACACGTAACTTTGTACAATCAATCTGCAACTGCGCAACTGTATCTCGAGGGCATTATGTACATGTACCACAGCGACTTAGATTGACCTGGAGTAGAGGGTATCCTCTAAGGCATCGCGCATCCGAATTGCACAGCAAATGACAAGCGCGGTGCAACCTTTACTGCGGGAGCGTTGAAATCATCCATTGCAGAATTTTACTTACAAAACATAATTGTATGGCGAGTAACGAAGGTAGTCGTTGTAATTGACAGCGGCAGCGAATGAGAAAATTAGAAAATAAATATTTTTTTTACAAAAATAAATTTGTCAGACTTGAAGAAGACAAACTCACAAATATTCAATCACGAGCATCGTGCGGACAAATATTTACAAAATTTCGGTAAACCACAGAAAAACAAAAAACGAAATTCACCAGTAAAAGTTGTGCAAATAAACTAAATACTTATATAAAACCTTTTTGTGTGCTACCGCAAAAAAAAAAACCATTTTCCTGTGTCAAAGAAATAACAAAATTTTAAGTAAATCTGTGCCTATTGCACAAAAAATTACAGCTCATCATTTTGTAGTTATTTCCGTTTTTGTTTGTAAATTGCAAGGGAGATTGAACAAAAAAAAAAAAAAATAAAAAAAAAGCTACTCGTAAAGTTATGCAGTATCTGAAATCGTGCCATGATTCGACTGTTTATTAATTTGCGTTTTCTTATTTTTTCTGTTCAGTAGGTATCTTTTATTATTGTTACTGAATTTGTAATTATTTCTGCTGTACATTATTGTAGTTCTGTGGAACAATGACTTGGGATTTTGCTTCATCTTATCTATAAAAAGTTTATCCGGTTGAAAAGTGCACGTGTAGCGAGAAAATGCGGTAAATATAAATATTATAATAAGTACACCTATACGGTTTCAAACAAGTAACTGAAGAAATGAACTCCCAGATTCGTACTTATTATTTTTTAACATTTTAGCAACTCATAAAATGACATTCAATTTCAAATCTCGTGCAGGTTTGAAATTTTGTGTACTATTTCTTGCTTTAATTCAAACGCTTTCTTTCTGCGACACCCGCTGAGTTTTTCAGAGCGAATTTGTTAACAAATAAACCCGAACACAAAAAAAAGTAAAACAAATATTAATGACATTTGCCAAATATTGTTTCGCTCATTGAATGAACAAATCTTTTACACTATATGCGAATGGATGAATGGGCGCGAAGCAAGATCGAATAGACAAAGCTGCTATCTAAAAATAAATGCGAAACAAAAAAAAAACTATGCCCCAAAACCAATACGAAACGCCACGAGTTGTTGCAAAGTTGTGGATACAATAACAACAATAACAACACAGATAATAACTACGAATATATATCTATATACACAAGTATATGAATATTGTATGTATAGAGTACAGTAAAGGCAACAAAAGCCCATGAAAATACGCGCAACAAATTTGAAACTGACATTTCGACATTGTTAAGGAGAGAGATCAACGAATCAGTTCGAATGCGCGCCAAATTTTCTTAAACATCGATGAAAAAAAAAACACGTTTTCTATATTTTTTTGGTTTAACGAGGTGAAAATAAATACAAGTAAGACACCAAAAATTTTGTTCGAGATACCTTTACTTCATTTTAGAAATTTTGTGTAGGAGTTTGACAACATCACAATCGCCTTTGTCTCCAATGTCTTCAATGACTCTTTCGGGTCGGTCAAAGCCCTGCTGTGATTTTATTATTTTATGTAAATTGTTTGAAAACGAGACCAGAAGCGTGTTCGATTATTTGCGATATAAACAACAACATCAGCAGCAGCAATAACAACAATTGCACCCCATAATTTGATCGATCATTGAATTCGATTCAATTAGAGTATATAAAAAGAAAAAATAATAAGCATGCTGGGGTTAAAAAAATGAGTACATTCAAATGCCGTTGGCGAAAACAAAAATATGAAGTCCTCAATTAATGAACTTGTGCATAATTAAAAAAAACCTATTGAATATTTGAAATTGGAGATGTTTATTTGAAATCAAAGTTGGAAAGAAGTCGATACTAGATTGTAACGTATTTCAATGTTTAATTGGCTTTATTTGACTTTCCACTCCTATATCTAATTTGCTAAGTTGGATTTTTCAATACGTTGTAATAAACTAAAATATTTTTTTAGACCCTATGAGAATAACAATGAACTATCTACGTTTATTTGGAAACTTATTTTTATAGGATTTTATTTAACTTACTCTGTGTGTTTATTTGAATGTTTGTTTGTGTGTCATGTTCAAATCTTGAAATTCAAGTTTAGCACACTTCTAATGGTCGAAATAAGCGAAGATTCGATATGTAGACATATGTTTACGAAAATTTGTTAAATTCTTGAACATTCTTGAACATAATGAAATCTACTGAAAAAATAATAGTAATTAAAGAATGTTATGAATGATTCGGGTTTTAACCTTAGATTTCTGACATTCACCTTTTACCTTTTCATACAGCTTCAAAACTTCAAAACAATTATTATTAAAAAAAAAAAATTATATTAAACAATGCAATAAATTAAGTTGCAAAAGGGTTTTTGTATGAAAACATAAAACATGCAATAATTTCAAGAATTTGGGATTAGGCAGCACATTCACATCAGACACGAACATGGATGGAACGACTGATCTGATATACATATGGACTTTATCATTAATATCTTCAGAGAAAGCGCAGCATTGAACTACCAACGTAGTGAGGTTTAAGTATGTAGGTATGTATTCATACCGGTCTTTCAAATTGTTTGCATTATGTCCAAATACTATATATTTTGTAAAATTCTTCTTTCACTCAATGCACTATAAAAGTGTTAAAAATTCGCAAACGAGTATTTTTATTTTGTATTAAATAAAAACTGCTTATATGATTTAAACTGGCGTTCTATTTTCGTTTTAATTTCTGGTTCTGTTAACGAAAGTAGAATAAGTAGAAACTTATTTATTAAAATCAAGTTCGAGTTCTTTTGGGCAGTCTGTGCTAAAATTCATTGCCAATAAGTCGGAAGATAAGCATAAATGCATTTCAAAAATATTGTACACTTGACCAATATTAAAATTGGTGTTAACTTTAAAATTTACTGAATTTAATGGATGGCGCTCATTTGCCACAAATTTACATTTTTATTATACGAATTGGCTCGTGATTTTGAGGGAGATTTGAGTTTGTGTCTTGAATTTTGTTTGTGTAAGTTAGTTTGTTTGTAAAAGTAAGGTTTTTGTTTTTTTCTAACTCATTAAAAAGCCATTTAGGTGATAAGTTATAAAATGTATGAACGGGTTTAAAGGTAAAGTAAAAATGTAGAAATGATAATAAGAAAATATAATAAAACTAATGAAAATTGTACTATTGATTTGGTATCGGGCTACCGACTTTCTTCGGGTTGTCAGATGTAGGGAATTCGATATTACTCAAATATTACACTTTGCGTGTGATAAACTAAGTGATTTTACTTTTTTACACAAAAGCGACTCAGTTTAAAGCCGTTCGAAGAATGTGTAGCCGATTGGTTTGTGTGAAATACTATTATTCATAGAGAATTTGGTCTACCCACAGTGATGCAGGAGATCAATCATCAATTCATCGAGATACAATGATCACCTCGCTCATCACCCCAACCCATTGGCCTCAGCTCTGTGGTCGAATTTGTCTAGAAGAAGACTTAAAAGACTGCTCTCCTCGGAACTTATGTTGAGGAGCACCTAATGACATTCGTACAGTTTTTATTTTACGTAATTTTCCTTAATTTTTTTTTTTTTTATACATTTACTTTTATTTTTGTACTAGCTGGTACCCGGCACTTCTTCCCCCTGCCCCACCTTCCTTATGCCCGTTTACTCTATTTCCAATTCTCCCACCCCTCTTCTCCTGTCCCTTCCACCCTTTCACCCCTTAGGCTCCCCCATTCCTCTTCCCCTCCCTCTCCTTACTTTTCCACCCCTTTTCCCCTGCCCCTTCGATCCCATTAACACGTATACAACATTTCATCCCTCTATCTAAAATGGTACCCAGGGCGTTGCTGGTATTCCCCCCGCTTCTCCTACCAGCATGCCCCATTCCCAACCACCGCTTCCCCTACCACATCTTCCCCAACCACCACGTCTCATACCACTTCTTCCCCCTACCTACCTTTCTTTGCAGCCAACTTCTCCATGCCCCTTTCCATGCTCTCCTCGACCCCATTAATATGTATATTCAATGTGGATGCCCTTTCGCGCATTTGCCGAAGCCGCGACTTCTGTTCTTGTTCTGTTTCTGCGGCTTTAGATGTGGATGCCCTTTCGCGCATTTGCTGAAGCCGCGACTCCTGTTCTTGTTCTGCTCCTGCGGCTCTAGATGTGGATGCCCTTTCGCGAAGATTTTGCAAACGTGATTCGCGTTCATCGGCATTTTCAGCTGCTCTTTTTTCGTTCATCTTTTTTGATTTTGTGGTTTTTTTTACCAATGGATGCTTTTTTTGGTCGCATATTTTTTGAATTCGAATGAATTGAAAAACAATTGAAAAAATAATAAGCGATAATAATTTTATTTATTTACGAATGAAACACTGACAAAAAAAGAAAAAGTAACTGTCAAACAAATGAGACAAATATTGTTGCTGTACTCTATCGTCATTTGAAAAATCTAAAAAAAATGTTCTGTTTATTCCACGAAACTTTACTGGATTACCCACGAGACTATTTTGAATATTACCACAAAATTTGATCAAAATCGGTTGAGCGGTTTCGGAGTCTTTAGGGAATATACATACATACATACTTCCATTTTTATATATATAGATGCGATCATTGGCCAATTTCATTATCCTAGATCATATATACAATAGGAAACGAATATTCGTTGTTTTGTAAATAAATATATTTAGTTAAAAAAATCTAATCCCCAGTAGATAACAAACGTATTACTGCTGATTTTAAAATGCTAATTTTCAAAAAAATATTTTTCGAACATGATTGTTTGTTGAATTTTGAAAATACGTACGATGGAGTGGCTTACCCACAAAATTTGGTCAGAAAATGCATAAATATGTGCTGAAGTTGCTTTAAATACTTGATCAAAGGTGTATACATGAAAATATAGATCTAAAATTATTTTAAGATGTACCTATATCGTTTTTATTGCGCATTATATCAACACTTCGAATCATTTTTAGAATTGTTCCCGTGAATTTGGAATTTCCTTTTTCCTTCGTTGACTTTTGAAAAATCCGCTCTTTTAACAACAAGAAGAATAATCTGTGAGATTAATAGTGGATCCAGAAACATCTCTTGGGGGAGTAGGGTGGGTGGTGGTTAACTCTACAAACTTCTAATGAAAATTATGAAATTACGTGTTTCAAGGATTATAGAAACATATGACATAAACAGCTTCATATATTCTACAAAACTCAAGCATTTATTTTGTTTCATTTTTTTCTTTAACTCCATTTTTCAGTAAACTCAGTAAACTGGTTCAATAATTTCTACACAATCTAGAAAAAACTATGAGTATGTATAACTAAACGATATTAAACCAATTTCATGATAAAGGCTAATAAAGCCACAAATGAGCACAGCTTTAAAAATAATTGAACATTTAATGTAAATCTTTGTAGAGCACAAAAGCGACAAATCAAAAAAATCTATGCTGTAGAAAAAAAATATAGATAATACTTACATACTCGTATATAAATAAATGCACAATGTAAAAAATCGTGCAATCGTCTGAAATCCGTGAGTGTTACAATAACTTTAAACTGTTTCAAAGCGAGCTAATAAAAGTACCAGATACACAGAGAAAAAAAATAGCATAAGTAATGAAAAACAGAAACGTGCTCCTAGTGAAACAAGAAAAAAAGCCATAATGTTAAACTAAAATGGTAAAAATACAAAATTATCTCAATGAACTATCGCAGGAAAATAACAAGAGTAAATATTAACTTCACTTGAATGCAAACTTTAAAACACTGAACAATTTTATGTTAAGTGGACGCACCATCACTAAAAGGATGGGGTGGGTTAATTAGAAGAAAATCAAAGTTGAAGTATGAAATGTGTTCAAACCGTTGTGGAACAAAAACTTAAAAAATCATTTAATCAAGTTATGTTTGTGGCACCCGCTCTCAGAAGAAGAAAAACTGAAAACTTACACAAAGTTGTTGTTTCTTTATGAATAATGTGTCATAAGACTAACAGCTTGAAGCGGCAGCAATGTAATAAAGTGCTTCCACATGCCGAAAATGGAAGAAACTTTTTATCGTAATGTGTTTTTTCTTATTGGAAAAAAAAGGTGCAAAAATAGATTTAAACTTAAATTACTTACATTGTTGCGTTTTTGAAACTTTTAAAACTTTTCAAATTCGTTTAATTTCAAATTGAAGCAAAGGCTTGCTTTCAAATTCTTTTCTTTTTTTAAAAAAATTACACAATACTCAAGTTTTTTGCATTAAATACTGTCGCAAATACTCGGAATGAACATGAAATGCAATAAAAAACCACAAAGACTGACAGACAAAATGTAAACGCGAGGAAAAATTAAACAATTAAATAATATTGACAACATCTATTTTTCTTTTCAAAGTACTTCTTCGTATTTTTGAAGCGGTTCGAGTTTTTTTTTTGGCAACGTTTAGTTTGTCACACGCCAAACGACTTGTTTTTCCTTTTAATGCATCTACTCAGATTTTCAACTGTTACTTTTCGGAACGTTAGTATTCCGAGCGTTAGAGAGCAAATGCGTGAAAATTGTTTCGTTCGCGCGCAGCCGCAAACTGTTGACGACTGAGCTCGAATCGAATCGAGACTGTATAGAAATATAAATTTGCAAAACACTCGCTGAGAGAGCAAAGCTGAGAGCGATGTTACTTGTCTTAAGATTGGAAAGCAGTATACCATAAAGATATCATATCAATAAGTCAATAATGATATCAAAATATCAATACCATTTAAAAGAATAGAACATTTACATTTTAGTTGATTGGTTTGTGTTTCGGAGGCGCTGTACCACTAACTTTTGAGCGAACACTTGTATACGTACTTCGTCAAGCGTATTAAAAGAAGATACAATCAGATTAAGCTTTTAGTTGTGTTGTCTGCGTTTGGGAAGCGCTGATAGCTTTTGAGAGGAAACTTTTATAAATTCTCCATCAAATGTGTTATAATAAGTGAGAAAAATAGCTTTTTGGTTTTGCTCAGTGAACTTTTGCCGGTTAACTTAAAAACAAAAGCTGGGCTTCAATTAAGCTTTTTTGTTTATAAAAAGTTTTTTGTGAGCTTATCAATTCTCCGGCTTCTGGCAGAAATTCCTGCCTTTTGTGATTTTTTCTATCTTTTCAATTGTCTTTGAAAGCAAATAATAGTGAGTCATATTGAATCATTTGAAATTCATAGACTGAAGAAAAATATTCAAATATTAATCAATTGTTATAAAAAATGTATCTGCGTTCAAAGCGTAGTCTACTTGTTAGTTTATTTAATATTAAATTCAAAAATATACCTTCGGTCTACTGCAAGGGTATAAAAAGTTTGATCACATGTATGTAACAGTCAAAAGGAGGCGTGACAGATCCCATGAAGTAAATATGTACAAGTATATTTTTGATCAGCAAGTTAAAATATCCATGTCCATCCGTCTGTCTGGCTGTGTGTTTGAACAAAAACTTTTATGAGACTATGAGAGTTACAGACACCAAACGCATAAGTGAATTCAAGTTTGTCAACATATTTCGTTATTTATTTCATTTGTAAATCGTAATCCACTTTTGGCTAATTTAAACTAGATTGTACAGTAACATTACTATTGCGAACATAAATTAATTTCTTTAATCAACTCCCAAATTGACGCCAGATAATACGACAAATACAGGTCCAACCAATATGGGTTATATCGCTTTAGAAACTTCAGTTCTTATTACTAACTTTGTTAATAGTCCTATCCAACACATTTTCAAATAGTTGGTTTGTTAGATTTTCTGGTCTGTTGTTGTTTAAATATCTTTATGAATTTGTTTAACGTTTAAAATATTCAAAAATCAACCCCATACGAACACTGTATGTCAACGTGACAGAGTAGCCACCCTACAGCGCAGCAAAACAACTTTATAAATGACGAGCGGTGCTGCTGCTTAAATTTTCCAGTCGTTATAACGCTTTGATCCCACACAAAATGACTAAAAACAACGAGTGAACCCAGAGCGCATGTGCGAATTTAATGATTTCCGAGCTCGAGAAGAAGACACTACGACTAGTACAAAGACCATATATATTGCTTGCGCCAGCAGTGCGCTTGTTTTTCAAAAAGTGCGGATAACTTTTACAAATAAATACATATATACAATTTTTTATGAAAATCGTTTCATTCGAGTAATATTTATTAACATTGAAAATTTGTATAACTCTTTAAAAACATTATTAAAACGAAGCACTAAGTGCTTAAAAGAAAAATCAAACTCTCTGGAAAAGTTTATTAAATTTTTGGAGGCGTTACTGCTTATTAAGAACTACCATATTTCAATACGACAGCTGCGAAAAAATAAAAAATAAAGAACATTTCCAATGATGAAGTGCAAATTTTGAAAGTTTATAATTTTTTATGATAACGATTTGATTAATTGTGAAAAGTTTGATTCTCCGAAAGTTGAAAGAACGCATTAAAAATTTTCCAATAGAAATTTTCTCATTGAACTTGAAATAGAAAGGAAAAGCGTAGTAAGTCGTGTCGTCGTTTACAAAACGAAGAAAAAATCGTTTTGTGTAGGGTGAAAGACAAGAAGGGTAAAATTGTGATTCATACTCTTCCGCTGTACGCAGATTGTATGAATGTGAGTGAGAGAGTATGAGGGAGTGATTATAAGAAGTAAAAGAACAAAAAACGCAAAAGCAAACAACAAAAATATCATCCAAAACTACTACAACAGTGATTAACTGTAAAATATTGTAGCTGTACCAGACAGCAGACCAGCTGTGCAAACTTCGTAGAAGAGCGCGAGCAAAAGAGAAAGCATTACATATTAGGACGAAAAAATTGAAATCTATCAAACATTTGCGAGCAAAATCGATTTTATTTTCCGGAAAATCTACTTAATCATAGACCCAAAATCACCGTATGTATGTCTCGGTTTGTGTGTGTACGCATTGAGATTTTGACATTTGATTAGTTACGCTGCAAATTTATCAAAAGGCAGCTGATCAATTTATATTCAAGTTTAAGTGAAAGCAGCCGGAAATAAGAAGTACGTAACGTAATCGCGTACAAAATGGCCGACGAATATATACCGGATGTAAGCGTTATGGATACAAGTAAGTCGCAACTAGCAGATAACTCGAAATTATTTTTTATACATATGTATATGATTTTAATGTGTTGTAAACTGCTGTAAGAAAACAAAAAATAATAAAACAGCGGGCGACCTGGGCTAATCATAATTCTAGAACGCTGAATTCAATTACATTCTCCGTTGGTCAAAGTTGGCTCAAATATTTGGAATAAATAAATTTATAATATTAGGTAGAGATATGGCCATATGACTGTTAATCGGTCGCTTCATTTGAGAAAAAAAATATATAAACAGTATACAAACTTGTGATTATGTTATAATTTTGTGGATTAACAGCTTAGCAAAGTCGAGTAGCAGCAAAACTAGGATGAAGTTTGGATTCGTATATCACTTTTATCACACATTTTGAAACCACCCAGTGAAAAAAAAACTTTTTTTCTTTTAATTTTTTAATTAATTTACAAGGTGACAGTATATATCAAACTCGTGAGCTCATTCTTATCATACTTGTTTTTTATGAGTCGCATATAGCGCCATTACAATTATGTGGATTTAATTTGGCTGTGTTTTCTACTATGTACTTTGTCTATAATTTTGGTTCGGAAGCTTGTTGGATTAATTATAAATTTCTGTAGAAACTTGAGAATATCATATTGACATATATTTTCTATTGATGATGTAGTAGTTTTATTATTTAATAATTATATAAGTAAATTAAGAGCTATAATCGATGTATTGTAATTGACAATATCATACCGTGCACACGATATAAACGAACTTAATAAACAATTAACACTCATGCCACTGGTATTTTCCTGTCAGGTTGTTTACAAAATAATTTTATAAATAAAAGCTTAACTACAACACGCCATAAGAGGGATTCGAACCCGGATCCTTTGTGATACAATGCACAAGGTTCAGCGTCTTAGTACAATACATCTTGCATGCTTGTCAATTGTTACATATTTATATATGTATTTATATCAATATCTAACAATTTTTATAATTAAACATTAATTATCTCAACTTCTTTGTTACTTTTATTTTTTCAGTTGTGCCAGCAATACTCGGCCTTAGCGCTGCTGCGGTTCTCTCCGCTGTGGCTTGTATCTGTGCCAAGCAGATGCGTGTACGGAATAAGAAGGCGAATCATCATGATGCATCATTCCCATTTCAACCGACCCGACGACCGACCGCAGTGCGTTCGCCAAGTGGACAACCGCCGCATTATCTCAAGAAATCACCATCACCAACTGGCGGCAGTGGTGGTAATGGAGGCAAACAAATGGGTTTACTCTCACCAATGCAGGATCAGACAACATCGCCGATAATACCACAAACCATTAAGTATATGGAAGAGGATGAAGTACAACCAAAGCAACAACAGCAGCTGCAACAATCACACCAACAAATGCATATAAATAATAATAAATTGAGCGCTGAACAAAAACATGTACCGATTGAGGTACAAAGTCCAGGTGGCGGAAATCAACCAATGGACGATGTACTTATACAGAGCAACGGCAGCATTGTGAGTGGTAGCGGCGGAGTCGTTGGAATTAAGGAGGGTGGTGTTATTGATCAATATGGCAAATTGGGTACTATATACTTTAAGCTACGATATCTGGCTGAACGTAATGCGTTGATGGTCTCCATAATACGTTGCCGTGGTTTACCATGCAAGGGTGGTGCAGGTGGTACTGGTGATATACCCACTGGCATGAATGGTCGAACACAGCCTGCTACAGATCCATATGTGAAACTACAACTTTTGCCCGATAAACAACACAAGGTCAAGACACGCGTTGTGCGCAATACACGCAATCCAGTCTATGATGAGGACTTTACTTTCTATGGCTTGAACATGATTGATTTGCAGAATATGTCTTTGCATTTTGTCATACTGAGTTTTGATCGTTATTCACGTGATGATGTTATCGGTGAGGTTGTCTGCCCATTGTCATCGATTGAAATTGGCGATATTTCAAAGGAAGCACTATCCATTAGCAAAGAGATACAGCCACGTAGTTTAAAAATACGAGCTCAAGGACGTGGTGAACTATTGATTTCACTCTGTTGGCAGCCAGCTGCTGGACGCTTGACTGTGGTGCTGTTGAAGGCTCGTAATTTGCCACGCATGGATGTTACCGGACTGGCTGATCCGTATGTAAAGATCTATTTGTTGTTTAACGGACAGCGTATTGCAAAGAAGAAGACACATGTGAAGAAACGCACACTCAGTCCCGTCTTCAATGAGAGTTTTGCATTTGATATACCAGCGGCTGAGGTAAGTTGGGATGACAAATAATTTCATAGGTTAAGTACCCATAATATATAATATGCGTTTGATTTTGCAGGGTACTGGTGCCACTCTGGAGGGTGTTTCGCTTGAGTTGATGCTCTTGGATTGGGATCGTGTGACCAAGAATGAAGTGCGTATTTATTTTTAAATTTTATTTCGTTATATACTTAGTGATGTTTATAATTTTATGCTATGCTACAACAGGTCATTGGTCGGTTGGAACTGGGCGGTCCAAATTCTGGTGGCACCGCACTGAATCATTGGAACGAGGTTTGTAATTCACCGCGTCGCCAAATTGCAGAGTGGCACAAACTGAATGAGTAAAGTTCATTGCTGAAGTTAAAAGAAAAAGCGCTGAATCGAAAAATTAAGAAGTTGTGAGCATTTGTTGTGTAAAGTGATCGTTATAGCGCAATTTTTTTCAATATGAGAAAGCTGTTCAACGACGCTGTTAACACAAATTTATCACAGCTAAAGTATTTAAGCAGGAACAGTGGTTTAAATGTGAATACAATTTCAATTATCAGTAAAAGTTTGATTTCTTGTTTTTGTGTTTAAATATTAGAAAAACAGATAGTGTTTAGTTTTGTGTAATCAGCCATTGGACAGTTTTAGAACTTTTGTATAATTTTCCTTTCTTTGAATATGTGTTGCGCTTGTAAATTAAGGCAGCATGAAAAATGGTTCTATATAAAAGAACAACACAAATGAAATTATTTAAATGTATTAGAACAATGTCTAGTTTATAAGATTGCATGTATATGTAATAAATAAATACAACAAAACCAAAAGCTAAGCAAAATGGAAGACAAAAAAAAACAACAAAACTATAATGATAATAAAACATAAAAATGACACAAATAAGATACAAAAAGATAAATACATAGTTTTAAGTGAGTACATCAAAACAAATCGTTTAAGTATTATCTATTAACTTACATATACCTATTTCCATATGTGTTAAGTTTTCTAATTATAGTTTTACATACCAGAGTTAGAATACTTTCAACATAATAATGCTTTTTATTTTATTTTTGTTTAAGTGTGAAAATATAATGTAGAAATTTATGTTGCATTTTTTGCTAACTCTGAACATAAAAATACCCACCATACTATCTACATAACTACAATACTATTTATTGTCTATTTTATTGAAATAAATAAATTTTCTGTTCACTATACAGTAAATACGCAAAATTGGAATTCTAGTGTATATACTCGTAATGACTTACAATCACCACGGATAAAATTTCTCAATAAATTTTGTTTTTATTGAAAAAAGTAGTTTGAAAACATAAATTCTCTATTAAATACTATATTTCGACCATGATAATGACATTGAAAATATTTATTTTCTTGCTTAGTCAAATCCATAAATATTCCAAATTTAATCAATATCGATTTTAGTGACTACTGTGAGTGCTTGATCGAAAAATTAAATTATATTTTTAACAAACAATACGAGAAATCATTTTTAATTGGCATACTCAACTCTATGACTTTTGATCTGCTGAAGGGTAAAATCGCCCGTGTGGTGTGCGGGCAAGAATACCACCATAGTAATCTCTGCTTGACGTAAAAGACGTCTAAAAGAGAATCCTAGAGTTACATTAGGTACCGTGGCAATACAAAACAATAACATTAAGTAAAGTATTTCCATGATCTTTTGCCAACTCTGGGATAATGGTATCCTGACCGTGTAAAACAGGTTTTGTGGTGGACTAATAACCCATCCAAGTAAAAGAATATATATTTTTACGGAAGTTTTTTTATCAACCAGTTGAAATTTGAAAGATGATGACAAACCATATGGCTACAAATGTTACCTACTGTTACCCAGTTAAGCTGATAGTAGCTTTGGTTAGTATGAGTTGTCTGATGTTAAAAACCGTTTTACTTTTCTAGTTTCTAAATTTAAAAATTTTACATTCCAATTGTTCTTGAATTAATGTACTATATATATTATTTAAATAAAACTTCCATTCACTTTTGCTACAAATAGTTAGTGGTTTTAAATCGTTAAAGTTAGCTCAAATCAATACAAATATGTTATGTTATTTTTATAGTTCACTTTATATTAGTTAGTTTTGAACTGTGTTGTATATGTAAAAACTTTTTATAATTTGACTCATTTGTGCTATTAAAACTAAAAATAAATTTCAACATCTCATGTTTCGTATTTATAAACATATGTAAAACTGTTTATTTTCTAAGAGACATTTTAATAATTTTTGTACTAATTCCTTATCAATTGCTTTGTGTATTCGGACTTACGTTACTATTTTAAAATGTAAACATAATCAAGTGGAAGGCAAATGCTTCAAAAAAAAAAAGTTCATCATAATCTTAGCTATTCGAATTTATGCGGCATCAGCTGCACCTTTTAAAAACTAATTTGTATTGATTTTGATTTTAATTTGTGGTTTTAGGTCAATACTTTGGATGACGAAATAACCTAAGTAGGAAAGAATAATGACTAAGTGGTGTCCTCATATACAACGTATTGAAAATCAAAATAATTTAATTTGTTCAACTGTTGATTATCAACGGTAACGTTTCTGAAATTATATAAATTAAATCATTTTACCATACGTATATCCTACTTCACACTCATCCAATTAACGTGTTTAGGTTAAATGGTAAAATTATGAGGGTACTCAAATAAGTGCTTTGGAAATAAAGCAACAGATAGTGTTTAGTTTTGTGTAATCAGCCATTGGACAGTTTTAGAACTTTTGTATAATTTTCCTTTCTTTGAATATGTGTTGCGCTTGTAAATTAAGGCAGCATGAAAAATGGTTCTATATAAAAGAACAACACAAATGAAATTATTTAAATGTATTAGAACAATGTCTAGTTTATAAGATTGCATGTATATGTAATAAATAAATACAACAAAACCAAAAGCTAAGCAAAATGGAAGACAAAAAAAAACAACAAAACTATAATGATAATAAAACATAAAAATGACACAAATAAGATACAAAAAGATAAATACATAGTTTTAAGTGAGTACATCAAAACAAATCGTTTAAGTATTATCTATTAACTTACATATACCTATTTCCATATGTGTTAAGTTTTCTAATTATAGTTTTACATACCAGAGTTAGAATACTTTCAACATAATAATGCTTTTTATTTTATTTTTGTTTAAGTGTGAAAATATAATGTAGAAATTTATGTTGCATTTTTTGCTAACTCTGAACATAAAAATACCCACCATACTATCTACATAACTACAATACTATTTATTGTCTATTTTATTGAAATAAATAAATTTTCTGTTCACTATACAGTAAATACGCAAAATTGGAATTCTAGTGTATATACTCGTAATGACTTACAATCACCACGGATAAAATTTCTCAATAAATTTTGTTTTTATTGAAAAAAGTAGTTTGAAAACATAAATTCTCTATTAAATACTATATTTCGACCATGATAATGACATTGAAAATATTTATTTTCTTGCTTAGTCAAATCCATAAATATTCCAAATTTAATCAATATCGATTTTAGTGACTACTGTGAGTGCTTGATCGAAAAATTAAATTATATTTTTAACAAACAATACGAGAAATCATTTTTAATTGGCATACTCAACTCTATGACTTTTGATCTGCTGAAGGGTAAAATCGCCCGTGTGGTGTGCGGGCAAGAATACCACCATAGTAATCTCTGCTTGACGTAAAAGACGTCTAAAAGAGAATCCTAGAGTTACATTAGGTACCGTGGCAATACAAAACAATAACATTAAGTAAAGTATTTCCATGATCTTTTGCCAACTCTGGGATAATGGTATCCTGACCGTGTAAAACAGGTTTTGTGGTGGACTAATAACCCATCCAAGTAAAAGAATATATATTTTTACGGAAGTTTTTTTATCAACCAGTTGAAATTTGAAAGATGATGACAAACCATATGGCTACAAATGTTACCTACTGTTACCCAGTTAAGCTGATAGTAGCTTTGGTTAGTATGAGTTGTCTGATGTTAAAAACCGTTTTACTTTTCTAGTTTCTAAATTTAAAAATTTTACATTCCAATTGTTCTTGAATTAATGTACTATATATATTATTTAAATAAAACTTCCATTCACTTTTGCTACAAATAGTTAGTGGTTTTAAATCGTTAAAGTTAGCTCAAATCAATACAAATATGTTATGTTATTTTTATAGTTCACTTTATATTAGTTAGTTTTGAACTGTGTTGTATATGTAAAAACTTTTTATAATTTGACTCATTTGTGCTATTAAAACTAAAAATAAATTTCAACATCTCATGTTTCGTATTTATAAACATATGTAAAACTGTTTATTTTCTAAGAGACATTTTAATAATTTTTGTACTAATTCCTTATCAATTGCTTTGTGTATTCGGACTTACGTTACTATTTTAAAATGTAAACATAATCAAGTGGAAGGCAAATGCTTCAAAAAAAAAAGTTCATCATAATCTTAGCTATTCGAATTTA
The DNA here is from genome assembly GCA_035044765.1 of Leucophenga montana. Taxonomy (NCBI): domain Eukaryota; kingdom Metazoa; phylum Arthropoda; class Insecta; order Diptera; family Drosophilidae; genus Leucophenga; species Leucophenga montana. Next base: position 40,815 of record JAWNNQ010000544.1, read on the forward strand.
TGCGGCATCAGCTGCACCTTTTAAAAACTAATTTGTATTGATTTTGATTTTAATTTGTGGTTTTAGGTCAATACTTTGGATGACGAAATAACCTAAGTAGGAAAGAATAATGACTAAGTGGTGTCCTCATATACAACGTATTGAAAATCAAAATAATTTAATTTGTTCAACTGTTGATTATCAACGGTAACGTTTCTGAAATTATATAAATTAAATCATTTTACCATACGTATATCCTACTTCACACTCATCCAATTAACGTGTTTAGGTTAAATGGTAAAATTATGAGGGTACTCAAATAAGTGCTTTGGAAATAAAGCAAGCATTTCGAACAAAAATATGTTTGCCAGTTTTAGTACATCTAAAAGAATGCTTGGTTTGAATAAAATTTCATTTCGTTCAACTACACATTTGAGCGTAGATTACTAAATTTGGAAAAATAAACAAGAAAAAAAATTTTAAATCGAGTTTTTATAATGTACTAAAACGAAAAAATAAAAATTTAAAAAATGTTCAAGAGTTTTAAGCAAAGTTTCGTAAACATATATCAACAAATAAAAGCGTGGGCGCTTTGGCTATTTATGTATATGGTGAAAAGAAAGAATGTTTGTTAAAATTTCTTGAACATTTCTACAATTTTTATTTTCTCGTTTTAGTACCTACATTATACTAACTTGTTTTTGATTTTTTTTTTGCTCTATTTTATTATGTTTGAAATTAGCTCTTTTGGTTAAACCTGTCGAATTCGAATTTATGGTCAATTTGTTTACCACTTTCTCTTTTACAGTTCATGTGACACAAACTCAGTGGCTATTTTACAAATGAATAAATTGACTTTGATTGTTTCGGCGATCAATTATATTTTTTCCGAGTTGTCGAAGGGGCCTTCATTTGAAGAAAAGTATTGATACCGAAGCAATTTGCATTGTAATTCATGATAAAAAACATCTGAGGTTGATTCAAATTATCAGCTGTAAAAGCGAAACTGCGCTATCAAAATTGATTTAAAATTCTTAAATTAAGACAGTCAGTAGTAATTTTATACGCTAAAAAAATTTATTTTACATAAAAAACGTGTTTTTCTATTTATGTCTACGAACTTATTGAAACTCCTTCGTACAAATCAAAGTTGCGCTGTAATATTATACACTGCAATCTTTGAATTTAAAATTTTAATAACTTAGATATGTATTTATATTTATGGTTGGGAATTTGATTTGCGTTTCTACTGTATTTAATAGTATATTGTAAAGCTATCACAATTTACACAATATACTTTGATTTTATCTTTACCTTTTTTTTCTGGGTAATACGTGAACTTTCGTTTACAAACATACCAAATAAAATGACTTGTAAGGATATAGCTCGGTTCGTAAACCTGTCTTTAATGTAGCTATATATGTTATAATAAACTGCTAATTTCCCACCTTAATTTATTCACTTATCTCTTGCTCCCTTAATTTATATTCAAAATGAACAAATTGTATTACAATGAAACGCAAATATATAAAATAAATATAAAATATAATTTTTTCCATAAATTATTACTTGTATTATAGTGAAGAACAAATTTCATTGTTTGAAAAGTCTTAAAAAAATTAAATAAAGTAAAACACCAACTATATCGAAGAAAAACAAGCGAAACGCAAAAAAAAAACAACAAAAATATAGTTTAAGTCAAAAACCATAAAAAAAAATAAAAAAAAAAACTCAAAAACGCTTAATGCTTTTCTTTTTTCTGCTACTTGTGCAAATAGAATGAAATCTAATTGAAAATCAATTGAACACGCAGCAGAAACAAAATGCTTAGGCACCAAAAAGCTGCAAACCCATATAAAACTTAATAATATTCAATACAATGAAAATAAATATAAATCCATTGTAACTATAGAAAAATACATAAAGAAAAGCTAAAGCTCAACTAGAACAGCATTTAAGAAGCAAATTCCCAACATTAAAGAAAAATAATCACGCTAAGATACATAAAATGTCTATACTGAAAAATACAATTTAGTTACGCGGAATCAAAAAATCAGAAAATGCATTAAATGTATAAAAAATAAAATAAACAGTGGCTAAAAGGTATACATGAATAAAAGAAGATACTCTATATGCAATGTAAAGAACAAAAACATTCATAGCATGTAAAATTCAAATATACAATACATGATGTCAAATTGGAAAAAATATATATATATAAAATATATATAATAAAAATAAAAAAAAATGAAACAAAAACAATTAACCATTTTAAATGTCTAACTCATCAATGTACTGAATGAATATGAAAGTTAATATTAATTTATATGTATAACGAAAAGTCCACTGAATGAATCTCATACGATAAAATACAATACCATATATGTATATACATATACACAAATATGTACAAGATTTGTTGAAAACTTCATGAAATTAATTTTAAAACAAAGACAATTGCAAATGAATTAATAAATTATTATAAAAAATACAATAGTTTCAATACTCAATACGTATTCTTATACGCTGTAACATTATCTTCTCAACAAAATATCTTTACCAACATAATTTATCTGAAACTTTTGAAACAGTCTCGTATGTATTTTCTATATTTTCCGCATGGTAACTTCAAATATTAACTACTATCTATAAATAAGCTACTGCTAAGTTTTGAAAAATCTGCATAATTTAGTTTGCGCTTGGTAACTATTGAAATGGATAGACAGGTATTAAAGCAGATAGTCAGAATTTAGATGGAAGCCGAAATTGGAAACAATCGCAATTGTGTGACAATTTTAAAAAAGGATTTATCCTTCTTCAACCATAATCCGGACGAGAATTGCCACGATTTCATAACCACATGAAACATGTATCTATCACAACCAGAGACCAAGCAGCAGTCGGAACAGTGGATCTGTCTGTTTATTAGAATAACTGTCTATCTCTTTTCAAAGTAATTCGATAGAAGCTTATTGACAGATTGAAGTTACAATGCGAAAGAATAAAAATAGTTCTGACTTTTTGTCTTTTCTCCATAATTATGTAAAATTTTAATTAAACATGTGCACAAAGACGCGCTTAGGTGGCTCGGGAAAACTTGTTTTTTCAATGAAGCTGCATACTTTTACATGCTGGAAAAAAAGAAACACACAATAAATGCAAATTATCTATAAAATAAGTAAAATGCTTACCTATTTATAGCGAAATCTTTATATAAATGCGTATACATCTACATACATGCTACATACCTATAAATAAAAACAATTACCAGAGATGAGATATTGATAATACAGTAGTAATCATAAGAGAACAAAAATGGTTAATGTATTTCAACAAACAATAAGTATGTGAAACTGAGTACATATATAATATATTTCATAAAACAATAAATCTATATAAACAAATTGAGTAGAAACACTTTATTGATCTGATTGCAGCTATGTGGTAAAAGGACTTTAAAGACCACTATTTAGGCAACATTTGAAAAGTATCTATTCAGTATACATACGAGCATAAAACTAATTTACTACGCAAACAAGTATAGCATTTTTATAATCTTTACACATAGTGTGAATAGTATTACAATTATGCCACTATTTGAAAAATTTGCAACTCTTTAAGGTACTGACTGGTGTTACCTCGCATTGTAGTATATCAATTTTGGAGATATTGGTTTGAAAGTTGGTGTATGGTATTTTTATAGTCAGAAGAAACATTCTGGTGCAAATAACCGTGATGTGGCGACTAGAAAATTGGTCGAATATATCAGTGGTACAAAATATATTCAGTTGTCAGATTATATGAAAAGTTTAAATATTTGTTATAATTTTATATTCGTACGAATTGCCTCAAAATTTTTTTGGGGCTGCTTTGAAATACAGTTTATAGAAATCAAAATTTGAATTCAAATCAAGGTCTTATACGAAAAAAGTACCTCTATAGTGTACTCTATCCAGGGTGGAGAACGTTATTGGTATAAGCAAATAAAATTGAACTACCATTCATAACCGCCATTTTGTACGTTTACACATTTAATATACATACTTGTGAAAAAAAAGGTACAAAAAAGTGTCTTTGAAATAAATTCTTTTGTTTTTAGTGAAATCCCATGAAGTCAACGGAAATACCCAAAAATGTTTGATTGATTTGAGATTACCTTTTGTGTAAAAGCTATAATATTTTGCTCCATTTCGACGCTGATAAGTTGTAGAACAGCATCCCATCTAGAGAGAAAGAGAGAGAGAGAGAGAAAAAGCTTACATTTTTAATTTGCTTTACCATTTTGCGAATCAACTCTCAGTTCGTGATTATTTTTCGCGCTGACGGTTCAGAAGAGTGCACGCTAAGTTTAAGATCGAAGTATGATTTCGTACAGACTTTTATTATTAATTAGTTTTTTTTGTAATTCACCTATTGGTATGTACAATAAAAAGTAATCTTAGTGTATTGAATGTAAATTAATTGGAAATAGTTGAAAAGATTTTTTGTAATTTAATTATGCAATTATTAATATTTTACGTTCATTGTATACGTATTCCGATAAAAAAAATTATTTACTCACACTTAACCACAAATTCGTTTGTTTTTGCACTCTTCAAAACGTTTGCTTGAGCTTTGTTTAAAGGCAGATAGTTTCACGTATAAGTATTCGTAGTTTTAAATATGGTTAGTAGGAACGTTTTTTGCACTGAATTTATTTTGCTTTTGTTGCTTTGGCAAAATTCAATATTTTTTCAAATATTTTTAATAAACTCAATTGGCATTTTTGAGATTTTAATAAAGACAATTTTCGTTTTATTCAGTGGTGTAAATATAGTTTTGCGATGGAGGATATATTTTTTAAAATTCATTTTAGTTGATATATATTTATACAATATATTGAATATAGGTATATACGCATCTTTAAAGAAGAAAAGCGAATTTTTGCGATTTTTAGCCAATTAATTTATAATTTTATCAGATTTGAGACTAATATCCCTATTTTTGTAAACTCGTCAATTCTCCCTATCTACGCCTCTGGATTCATTGTTATCTGCTGTTGATAGCTATTGAACTTTTCTGTGTGGTACCACTGAATACTACCTACTCATATTATATTTATTATATGTAGCAGTGTAAAGTTCTTGACAAATTTTTTAATTCTTGAAAGACAAATGCACATCAAGCGCATAAAATGTATAATCGGACACTGTCATACGTTATTCAATAATTAGTTCGAACTAAATACCGTCAATCTGGGTACATGGACATATCGTGGACATATCGTGGACATATCGTGCACATATCGTGGACATATCATAGTAACATAAAGGGCAACGAAATTGAGTATGAACTAACTCGTTAATGTGTTGGGACTGTGCGGGCCACCTAACAAAGGACAACCGGACCATTTTTTAAACAGAACAGCTATGTTTTCAGAGCAACCGAGGGAAAATCGGGGGAACAAACTAATTACATCAAGCCAAGTTTTTTCCAAATCTAATTCCGGTATTCTCTCTGTTAACGGACCCAAGATGAGATCTCAGTTTTATTAAACGGGCTTTTCAATTCACTAGTTCCGCACAAGTGCGGCCGAACGACTGGGGTATTTATGTTTAAATGTGTGTATGTATGTATCCCTGAATATTCTTGGCGAGTTCTGTATCTCAAAATGGCTTAATGAATCTTTACATATGAGGTATGGTTAGATTCATCTTGATTTTGAGAGAGCTCAGTTGTGCATATTAAGTGAAAGGCAACATTAAACGCTAGAATATAGCATGCCACATCATAGATTTCAATAAGGGATATTCTTGTATTATATGTAGAGTGGTCAGTTTTTTTCATCATTTCTATAAAATTCAAGAACTCCAACACTATTCCATTATCATCAATAGTCGGCTGGTTGTGTACAATTGAGATTATTTTGAGGGCGTGCCATTCCGCGGTCAGTGTTTTACTCATCGCTTTGTTCCAAATCAGTGATTATTTCAACGTGTATCACTGAAACTTTTGTTCAATATTTAGGTGTGTATGCTAATTCTTCATTTAAAATAATTTAAGTAATTTGAAAAGTTAAGTTGCTTATTATTCTCTTCATTAAAAACAAGGCTTTACGTTCTACAGTTTTTGCAGCTCATAGTTGCAGTGAGTCAGAATTTCAATGCAAAAATAACTCGTCATGCATCGACTTCGATCAGCGGTGCGACGGTCGGCCAGACTGCAATGATAGAAGTGATGAATCGTTTGACGAGTGTTTTCACATAGAATGTCACTCTGCATTCAAATGTGGCTACGGAGCATGTATCTCAACTAATCTTAAATGTGATGGTAAAATAGATTGCTGGGATGAATCAGATGAGAGTCGAACGCTATGCATAAAAAACAGTACCGAATTCGATAATTATCTAAAAGAACTGCAAGGTATATGCAGGTATGAAAATGAAAATCAAGTGAAAACTTAAATAGTATGAGTATGTAAATATATATGTTTTTTGTCCTAGTTCTGAATTCACTTTGGAATGCATGGGTCCAGACAGTAAACCTATTTGCATTGGCATTGAGAACATTTGTGATGGATATTTGCATTGCGAGGATAAAAAGGACGAGTCGATTGAACTCTGCATGGGCATAACTTGTCCAGCGTACGCATTCCGTTGTGCATATGGCGGCTGCATTAATAAAAATTTGCAATGTAATCATATTATCGATTGTCATGATAAATCGGATGAACACGAGGCGTTTTGCATTAAAAAAACGGCGGATGACAAAATTAAACGTACGAAGAGTGAATGCTATTCTGGAGATTTATGTGACCCTGAGGCTGGTACTGGCACAAGCGGAGGTACTGACAAATCTACTAGTTCTGGTTCCCACACTGCGCCAGGTACTTTAAATGCTAATGACGTTCCAATCGTTTGGTTAACGCAAAAAAAATATGAGCCATTGCATTATGGCGGACATCCTCTCAAGCCATGCTCTCTGCCCATACAGCCGCTAAACCTGCAGTCAATGAATGGTACCACCAGTGCACTTCTCAAACCAAACCAGAGTGTACCATCGGGCACTATAGTAAACTTTCAATGTAAACCGTACCATAGACTGGAAGGAAGAGCTATTAACTTTTGTAATGATGGCAAATGGTCATTTTCATTGCCCTCAGAATGTGAGCCACTCTGTGCTGCACGCCAAGTCAATCAAGGTGTATCTTCGATACGCCATTGTGTACGGAATGGTAGACCGGTCAATTGTAATCTAGCTGCACTTCCGGGCACTGTGGTACAATTCAGCTGTGCTCCATTTTATCAACTGATCCAGCAAACGCCGCTCCGTGAGATCAGCTGCACCAAGAGTGGTACTTGGAGCGCCAGTGCACCGCAATGTGAACCAATTTGCAGCAGCATCAATGATAAAGAGCAGCCAAGAATAGACGCAAGAAAAAGTGGACCCAACCAGTCCATCAGTTGCTACAACAAAAACGAAGAGCAGCCTTGGGCTGTGAGCATTTACCAGCGCACAAAAGAACCAATATTTAAATGGTGTTGTTCTGGCTCAATTATATCCGCAAAAGTTGTTATCACTTCCGGCGCATGTTTTAGTTCGCTTGATTTTAATGGCGGTCATGGCAATGATCCGTTCTTCTACAATATCGTCGAGGGTAACCAAATGGAGTCCTACAATCAGAATGCGATTTATCGTATAGGCATTCATAATGTCTCGCAGATTGTTGAAGATGTGTAAGTTTGAAAATGGTGCACTAACTTAATTCTTTTTTTTCTATTATTTGCGAATTGTTTTTATTTCCATATTTTAGTAAAAAGGACATAAACGGAGATGAGTACACTTTAGCGCTGGCTATAATTGTCGATTACTTCCGATTCTCACCACAACTGCAGCCATTTTGCCTGAAACTGCATACCAGTGAACCATTACAATTAGTTTACGATGATTTGCAAACTCAACACATGAAAGGAGAACTTGTGATTTCTGAACTTTCAGACAATGGCGGCACACAATTATTGATCGTGTTTAACTATGTTGGTGTGAGACCGTTACCCACTGCGCTTTTTGTTTATAGATATAAGGATATAATTAAGGAGAACATGGATCGCTATAAAATGATTTATTGAGTTATTTACATTGATTTGTCTCAAATATTTTAAAGTGTATGTATATAATACGCTTGATTACTTATTACAATTTTTCCAAATAAATCAACGCTTGTTACGAACACGTGAACTTAAACTATTTAAAATAAATCAACGCTTGTTACGAACACTTGAACTAAAACTATTTAAAACGTAGTGCTTTACGGGAAAGCGAATTCTGTGGCACCCTCGGTACATAACATAAGTTACGCTCAAGGTCTTACTTGTTAAACTATACACAAACATTTTAGACCGGGTACTACTATTAGGTTTGGGTATGGTAGTCAAGCATTTACTTTTTCATTAAAACGTCCAAAAATTTAAATTGATCATAATTTCTGAATGGATCGTCTGATTTGCTTCATCCTGATCATTGCTTATCTTCGTCTCGGCGCTTAAAAAAATGTAAAAAATAAGTTTTGTGTACAAAACTGGGGTAGCCCATATACAAAGCAGCCTCCCATTTTTGATACTTGATTTTTATGTGTGTAGTTTGAATAACTAACGAAAATAACCCGTTCAATTCTATGGTGCATATACTTATTTATTATAGACCTAATAAAATATATACATTCCTGATCCGGTCTACCAGACGAGTCGATATAGCCTTGTCTGTCTGTCCATCAGTCCTCCTGTTTGTGATTTATATAAATGAATAAAACGAACATACGAGTACTATGATTTTCTGGTTTAACAAACTTATAAAATTATTTCAAAGAAAACTTTTTGTGTATCATACCATTGTACGGGTATTCATTGAAGTCATATCTTACCGAGAGCAATAATTTAACAAGTACAGAGTATACAAAATGCTTCGTAATCTAATCATAAGCGCCTGTCTTGACGTAGCAATGCATGGCAAAGCAGCAGAAATTTGTTCATTTGTCATTTAGTAAGCGTTCGATAAGCAATCTGAAATAATTAGTGCAGCGTAAAAACTATACAAAAGTGTAATATATTTGAAAATATGTAGTTAAAGTACTACTGTATCTGAAAGAAACGAATTTTGAGTTGACACTATAGAGTAAATTCGAATCTCACTACAAAAAAAAAAAAAAATAATAAAAATGAGTGATGTACATAATGAAAATACAATAAAAAGATCATTTTTTAGCAAAAGATATCGCTTGCAGATAATTGCTACAATGACAGGTTAGTTTGAATAATTTGAGTTGTGATGATAAAAAAAAGCTGTGAACTAAATCTTCTTTGTCATTTCTTATCAGTACACATGATGACCTTTGTACATGGCATTGCTATTGGTTGGTTATCGCCCACATTACGTTTGTTGCAATCTGATGAAACGCCATTAGATGCTCCAATAAATATTACACAAGCTTCATGGGTAGGCGCCACCATGGGATTGGGCTCCATTACGGGTAATATACTTTTGGGATTGTTATTGGATCGTATTGGACGTAAATGGTGCATTAAACTGATAGCCATACCAAATATGGTGTGTATTATAATTTTATAATTTTAGTGTAAATATAATTTATATAAACATATTTTACAGATCTATTGGATACTAATTTTGTTTGCAAACAATGTAAACTATCTTTATGTAGGACGTTTTCTGGCTGGCATTACCGGCGGTGGAAATTATGTGGTCATTGCCATATACATTAGCGAAATCGCTGATGTGAGGTAAATGGATCTGAAATTATTTTAGATATTATATATAGAAACGAATGTGTGCGTTATATATAGAAAGTTCATAAGTTGACAGCTGACACTGCGAATCTGTCAATTGAAAGTTTCTCTTAAGCTTTTAATTTTTATATAAGGGGTGTCTTTCATATTTCAATAATATAGAACAGAAATCCAATTTTATTTGCGAAAATGAGTTATTGGTTTTTCAAAAAATTTTCGTGAAGATCAATACAAGTTGGCATGTGCTGGATCAATTTTCAAAACACATTCACATAGTCATTTAACCAATTTCCATAGCAATCTTTTTGGTGACCAAATATTCTTTTAAAATTGACAATGATTCCGGAATCTCACGATGAGTCACATGACAATCTTGTAATACTCGTATCAGTTCGATCACAGTATCGTTTTCTGGCACTACAACCGATTTTTGATGATCTTCATGAAATTCGTTTTTGATTGAACTAAGATCAAGTTTGAAATATAAATCTATACCACCGATATATACAATACTTTATAATGCAGATGGCAAATTTAATCTGAATAACTATTGACTAATAAAAGGCAAACCCTCGTATGTCATTATATATTCTATTGTTTAATGTGTGGAATTATGCGAACCCACAATTAACCATAAATTGTAGCGTTTTTTGTGATGAATATTTTGGCCAGCTTAACTGTAAAAGAATTTTTTTTCATTTCCACAGTATTCGTGGTGCACTTTCTTCATCGGGCATGTTTTATATTAATGTCGGTTTGACGGTGGGCATGACTCTTGGCTCCTTTCTTTCCTATCATATATTGCCATGTGTTGTTATAATTATACCAATAATCTATCTCGTTGCGACTATGCGACTACACGAAACACCACAATATTTACTGAAATGTGGTAGATATTCGGAAGCTGAAAAATCATATAGATACTATAAGGGTATGCTCCAATTACCAAATACCAACACAGTCGAAAGTATTGAGTTAACATCAACCAAACAACAGGCAGAGAAAGACGAATTCGAAACATTTATGGCGGAAGTATTGAAAATGGGTACTCAGGAACCTTTAAAGCTAATTGATTTCTGTAAGTTCTTATACTACATTTGGTAAATCATGATCTAGTATATTGAGCATTTTTTTTTTTTTGACAATAGTTAACAAACGTGCGCTACAGGCATTCGCAATTATATTTGTGGTCTTGATTGTTAATCAGTTTTCGGGCAGCTTTGTCATCTTTAACTATACATCGCAAATCTTTAGCGAGCTGGGTAACAAAATGAATCCAAATGTCAGCACTATTTTAGTAGGCTGCTCACAAATTGTGGGCACAATTTGCGCCGTTTTACTTGTCGATTATTTTGGACGTCGTGTACTCTTTCTAATCTCAGCAATTGGCTTGGGGCTGGGTTTGTTGGGTACTGGACTATTCAAACAGTACGCCACGCCGCAGCTCTTTGCAGAGTACGATTGGTTGCCGTTGTTGCTGTTGTGTTTTGTTGCAGTTATTGCCTCGATAGGCGTTGTATCGCTGTTTTTTGTTATAATAATTGAGCTGCTGCCACCAAAAGTTTGTTCAAATTTATTTTCTTATTTATTGCATATACTATCTTATTATCATATCTTATTTTTTACAGATACGATCTTTAGGCGCTTCAATTAGCATGGCAACCTTCAGTACATTTGTATTTAGCTCAATGAAACTCTATCCCATAATGCTTTTCTCAATAGGTATCTCCGGTACTATGTATCTAACAGCATCTGTATGCTTCTTCGGTGTTATTGTGCTAAGCATATATCTGCCAGAGACTAAAGGCAAATCTATGACAGAATAGTTCGTATGCTATAGTAGTAGGTTAAATTCAAATAATTTTAGAGATAAGAATTTTGTCTGGCGTGTATGTATGTATGCTTAACAAAATTGTTTATTATCACAATGAATGGTTTTCTTTAAAGTTTTTATCATGTTTATCAAATACTCGTAGGTAAGAGGGTAAATCAAATAGTATTGCCATATATTGTATAAATAAATGTTTTTTGCAGATGTATGGTAAGTAATTTGGGTATCTGAAGCTAGATTAAAATACTACGTTTAGCGTTTTGCATGCAAAAATTTAAAACTATTTTTATAAATGTTAAGCGTGTCACGATATGAATCAGCTCCATAAATTACAAACTAAAAACTGTTAAAGATGTATTTTTGGAAAAATAATAGACAGTACTGTCCAGTTTGTCTGGATTGTGGAATCTCAAAATGAAAATTATAGAACTCTTATAGAGCTCACAAATAGGAATAATATTTCAATTAAAGTTTAAGATATTTGAATTGTTGATGATCACACTTGATTAAATTAAATATTTAAATTAAATATGAATAATACTAAAAATAAAGATAAAGTTATTTGATTTGGAAAGGGAACTCATAATTTTTTCTATCAACTGTGCTCACATTTTTACTTTCTTTTACAATTTGCGATTTCTTGGGCAAACTCAATGAAATCTAAAATATCTGATTAGGCTGAAATAGCAAATCGCAAAGTAAGTGAAAATGGGATCACGTCGGTATGTAACATACATATACTCAGATTATGCGAGAGATAATTGAAATTATCAACTCATGAATTTATGAAAAAATGCGTTTATACGATTACGATTGCGAAACATACGACAATTCATTTTTAATTGCGTAAATAACCATATTGAAATTTCGAGAGTTTTTCAAATGCGTTGATCACTATATGTACTATATGCACAGTTTTTTTTCATTATTCGTGAGTTGGTAATTGCAATTGTCTCTCTCGTATAAACTGACTAATATTTGAAACTGAAAATTATTTAAATCAGTTTCTGTTTCTGTTTCTTAGAGAAATAAAATTTATTTTGAAAACTAAACTTTTCTTTTCTTTCGTACTTTTTCGAACATTTATTATTTTGTAAATTACGGATTAACTTTACAATAAAATTACTTAAAACTTAGAAAACATTCATATTGACAGATTTTGCTGCAAGTTTTCTCTATCTCTCACTCCCTCTCTCTCTCTCTCTCTCTCATACATTTGTTTTACTTGCTCTTGTTCTTTAGTTAATAATACATTTATTGCTACATTTAATAATTTTTCATTTTGGAAATATATGTATACATATATACATATGTGTATATATTTTTTTAGTTACTTGTTAGTTTTATACTTGTTAGTTCGTGCTAAACTTAGTACTCTCAAATAACTCTTTTCAATGCGCTTAGGAAATTGATGTCATAGTTTCAAGTTTTTAATTCAAATTCAATGCTTTTTGTATTAATATTATTTTTTTTTACATTTAGAAATATTTAGAAAACTATTTGATTTTGCATTTTATCTCATTTTTATTTATTTACTTTTTATTTTGCCATTAAACACTAACTACAATATTTAATATTCAATATCATATTTATTATTCATGTATAGGTATAACTCCGATTTCATTCTATTTTAGTTATTTTCATTTAACGTTTATAGTATGAATTTTTAGGACACATTAAGTTTTCGTTTAGTAAATTTTTTCATCATTATTGTATTAAATAATTTTCGCATTTAGGCTTGAAACTTTCTGAAATTGTTTCATGAATTTTGATCACTTCAGTCTTACCGAAACAGATTTTGTGTATATATGTATGTATGTAGTATGTATATGTAAAAATTTTATTAATGTGCCGTTATTTGTAGATTTTTCTTTTGGACGCGCAATTTTATTTTTCCACTCTCTCTCTCTCTCTCTAGAATTAATTTTTATCTCCTACTCTCCTATCAAATCTAATTACGTTAAATTTTGTTTTAGTTATTTAATTTTTAATTTCTTAAAGAAATTATTTTCAAGTATATACAATACAATTCAATGAAAATCAGCTACAGTTTCTGTTCTGTTTAATTATTATTATTATTTTTTTTTATATTTTCAACACACATAATTTAGCTGTTTTTCATAGATTTGATATAAACTATGTACACTTATTAAATATGATTTTTAGTAAATCTTTATTTTAATATGTATGTACCACTCCCGTTCATTTTTTTTATTTCAACAGAGATCAGTGCGAAAGACTTCTTTTTAGTTCCAATTTATAAATTTTAAATTAATAGATAGAAATATGTAGTAACATAAATCTAATTGGCGAAAAATTGGGTCTACTGTTAGAAGCTCTCTTGTATTATGTCCTAGTAACAAAAAGAATATTGCTAGATGATACATGAAGAAGGTATATGTATTTAAATGTTGAACGCCGTAAAGCACCATTTGAAACTAAAATATTTTTAAGGCATATGATATGGAATTTCTGTAAAATATACTGCCCAACTTGTAATTTGAAAGTTTGGAATCTACAATATTGAAAAATAAAAAAATGTCAAAAATACATAGTGGTTGAAATACAGTGTTACCTAAGTATTTGAGTTCATCGGATTGTGTGTAAGTATGCAAATGTATTTTAGTTAGTTTTATAAAATGTACGTTCATTTCAATTTCATATCGTGTAATAGAGTTCAGTTGAAAAATCTAATGAAAGAGTAAAAGCTCTTGGAGAAAATTTTAACTTCTCTAGATTGAGAGAAACATAGATTAAGAATAACCGTGTAAACAATGAAAGCCCATATCAAAATATAATAAAAATAAACATTATTACCGAACGTTATTCAAAAGCTCAGGGGATGATTTTCGTCACAGTTATTATAAATGATCGCTCTCGAAACGTGTAGACTAGATGGTTGGAACTAAAAACATAAAAATGGTCGAATGGGGTAGGTTTTCATGTGAGTAATTAAGTGTAGTGAAGCAAATAGCAGACTAATAAATTACTAATTATGCTTATGGTAAAATAAATTTCTGTAAAAAAAGGAATAAAAAGCGCCTACGCTCTTATATGTATTTACAAAAATGTTTTGAAAACTCTTAAGAATTTTATGAATTTTTATTTTTCTCGATTTAGTATTGTACATAAAAGCTTGTTTTTGATAATTTTTGTTCACTAATATATTTAATCAAATTTTTTTTTGTGTGTGCCCCGCCCATTTTTACATTGGAACTTATTTCATCCAGTGCTCTTATATGTAGAAATTGCCATTTGTACCAACCATTTTTCATGTATAATATTCCATATAAAAATATCATCGAAATCGTTTGAATAGTCCCCGAGTCCATAAGCAACGTTCAAACAAACAAATATACACAATTTCATTTTTATGTATTGATGGTTTACGCTGGTTTAGCATTCCATGGTATTTACAAAAATTTATTCAAAAACTTTTATATCAACCAGCAACTGTATTTCAAAGAAAGGGTGCTGTTCACATTTCGAGCTGAAATGATCCAGAATAAAAATTATAATTATAAATACTTGTTATTTGTAAATCCTCCATCAGTTTCTTCACTACTCTACAAACTTGTTGACAAACCAACAGAACCTTTTTTACTGTATATATTGAATCCCGAATTGATGAATTTAACAATTTGTTAGACGTTTTTTTATATTAAATATTGTGCTCACAAATGCATAATGATTTATTAGTTAAATATTTGTTTGAACACAAAATAAAATGAGTCTTCACATGCCCCTACAAAAGAATTCTCCCTAAAATAGTACGGAGTAATTAAAAAGTCGAAAAATATACTAACTTATTTGATTTTGATTTTTTTGTGAAACTCTTATCTATTACATATTTTCTTTTAAATTTATTTATCATATCTTTTTCAGGATTTAGCTTTAAACTTGCAAAGTAGTAGAATACTGCTGACTGAACTGAAGTGAACGGCGTCCGGGGGTATGTGAAAAACAATAAAGATAATAATAAGATAATAATAAGATAATAAGATAAATATGATATTCATAAATGTATGAAATAACTATCTACGAATTAATACTGTACAGTGTGTGTATTGAAATAGTAAAATTATTAGAAGAATGTTTGATATTTGCTATTGCATGTGTGTAGAATGTTTGTGTGTGTTCTTTAATTGTTTTATAGATAAAATTTAAAATCGGCGGAAACATCTATAAACATCTTTATATATGTATGTATAGTATATTAAGCAGCGTTGCCGCTTAAAAATATAGCTATCCTTTATCCTTGCCCGGTCCAACGCTTACTCCAAGTAAATGTTCACCAGCCATTAGACCCGCCGGTTGATGTGCATAGTTGCGTATCTGATGCAAGGATATTAATTGATTTGGAAAAGTATTCGCATTATTCTGATTGATATTCTTATTGGGAAAACTGATGGCATCGTAGAGATATGGACGCTGTGCCATCGGATGATGGCTAAGCGTATTAAGATGCGGTGGCATTGAGTTGATCGGTGTAAAGGCTGAATTGCTAGTAGTTTTCGTAATGGAGGAGGCATCATACGGGCCGACAGTTGAGGGTGTGGAGACTATGTGGAATAAAAAGAGAGAAAAGGATAGAGAGATTGGGAGACATGGAGATTTATTAAAGAATAAACTCAAAGTTGTTAAATGAATTCTTACCAATATCGTCACGTCCATTATCTGACATACGATGATGCAACTCAGCCGCATGCCCATTTGCTATTAAGCCGGAACTGCCGCCTGCTGGTCCATTGCTTCCAGCAGCAGCAGCGGCCGCAGCAGCTGCCGCCGCCTGATGTGCATAATGCGCCTCCATATGCTGCTGCTGTTGTTGTTGCTGTTGTTGATTTGTTTGCGCGGCATGATGATGTTGTTGCTGTTGCTGTGGTGGCGGCGCTCCATGTGGTATTGCATGCTGCTGTTGTTGTTGCGCTGCATGATGATGATGTTGTTGCTGCTGTTGTTGCTGTTGTTGTTGATGCTGCTGCTGTTGCTGCTGTTGATGCATAACCTCCATAGCATTTGCTGCTGCTGCCGAATCAGGACTAACCTTTGGCCAATAGTTATTATCGCTGGGTGCTATCGAAACGGGAGGCAAGACGATATTATTGCGATTATGTTGCGCACCACTACCTGGAGCACCACCACCAACACCGCTTGGAATGCCACCCACAGCCGCTATTGAAGCACTATTACCTACTGCACTACCGCTGACAGTTGGTCCACCAGCTGCTGCTGTACTACCCGCTACAATGGGCGGTCGCTTGTCAGTACGCTCCGCATGCTTTTGCATATGCTTGGTCAGATAGGTCTCCTGCGTATACGATTTACCACAATACTGACAGATGTGCGTCTTCAGATGTTTCGATTCCTTATGCTTAGGAATATGTTCCAGCAGTGATGGCTCATCCGAAAAGCATTTGTAGCAGGAGTTGCACTTGAAGGGTTTATCTGTTTGGTGACAACGGGAATGCGATTGTAGATTGGAGAGCTGTGAAAATGCCTTCTGGCATCCGGGATGTCGACATTTGTATGGTTTGTCACCGGTATGTGTGCGTATATGCTGCTGCAGATGCGAGAGCTGTGTAAATTTACGCTGACAGATCTCACAACGATAGGGTTTAATGCCCAGATGTATACGCGTATGCTGCGAGAGGTATGACGAGTTGGCGAACGCCTTCGAGCATTGCGTACATTTGTAAGGCTTAGCCTCACGCATGTGAATTTGGGTGTGCAGTTGGAGATCGGCCTTGGAGCTAAAAATCTATTAAAATTAGGAATTAGTAAATAAAATTAAAAGATTGTTTTAACAATTGTTCACAATAATATCTGAGTTTTTGGTAATATTTAATTAAAATCTAAAATTTTCCAAAGGTATTTATAGAATAAACTATTGTACTACTACATATTATCTATGCTACCTTCGGATCCTTTATATCGATCATATGATGCGGTGAGCTCGTCGACGATGAGATACCATTACTTGTAGAAGTTGGAGCTGCTACATTGACACTACCGCCTCCTCCTCCTCCTCCTCCTCCACCATTGTTCCCATTAGAGGCAGCATTTCGCTCATTTATTACAGCATTTTGCATGCGTATTCCACCATTATCCACGCTATTACTAGTCACAATTATATGCTGATTAGGATTCGGGTATATGCGCGATTTGCGTCCACGTGTTGAACCAGTAGGTGTGGTGCCACTCACTGCTGCAATGGAAGCGGAGGAAGAAGAGCTTACAACTGCGCTGCCATGTTCACTTCCATGTTTTGTATTCGTCGCTCCACTCGTATTTTCCAAATTCGTTGTTGTTATAGGCTTTAGATCCACGCCACCTCCCAACTGATATTGATGTGTTTGCTGTTGTTGTTGCAATTGCTGTTGTTGTTGTTGTTGCTGATGTGATGTGGTTTGATTGCTGTAGGACAAAACCGAACTACGCAAATCTGCAGAATTGGGAAATACGCTAAGCGGCCCTAGTGCCACACGCTCATTCAGACTATTACGCAACTGATCAATAGAACGATGCACCGCATGTGTATAATCTCCTCCAGCAGGCGGTATTTCACCAATTAGCGGCGAGTTGTGATGATAGTCTAATCCACCGCCTATCGGACGGTATTCTATCAGACGGCCTTCCATTTTCTTTTAAGCAGTTTTAGAAGTTGATTGTATTTTTATTTTGTTTAAGTATCAATTTAATATATCTTCAGTATTTTCATAAAATTTATTGTAGCGCTCTGCCTGTATTGCGTTTATTAAAATGTAATTATTTAACTGTGAAAAAATATCGTATTTGAAATTATCCTACAACGAAAAATCCAATTTAAATTTTTTTTCTTTTTTTCAAGTATTAATTATACTTGACTGTTTCAAATTTTTACAAGAAACGGGAAAGAAACAAATATAAAACAAACACCATATACCAGTAGGACTTAGATCATTTCTCCAGACTATCTAGAATTATTCGTTTAATGTTGGAAGCCCCTTTCCAACACATGAAATCTCGGTTTTAAGCGATTTCGGAATTTATTATATTTTTTCGTACCTTTCATACATATATACATATATATATATATATATATATATATATATATATATATATATATATATATATATATATATATATATATATATATATATATATATATATATATATATATATATATATATATATATATATATATATATATATATATATATATATATATATATATATATATATATATATATATATATATATATATATATATATATATATATATATATATATATATATATATATCTCTCTCTCTCTCTCTCTCTCTCTCTCTCTCTCTCTCTCTCTCTCTCTCTCTCTCTCTCTCTCTCTCTCTCTCTCTCTCTCTCTCTCTCTCTCTCTCTCTCTCTCTCTCTCTCTCTCTCTCTCTCTCTCTCTCTCTCTCGCTCTCTCTCTCTCTCTCTCTCTCTCTCTCTCTCTCTCTCTCTCTCTCTCTCTCTCTCGCTCGCTCGCTCGCTCGCTCGCTCGCTCGCTCGCTCGCGCTCGCTCGCTCGCTCGCGCTCGCTCGCTCGCTCGCTCGCTCGCGCGCGCGCGCTCGCGCGCTATATATATACGAGAGAGAGAGAGAGAGAGAGAGAGAGAGAGAGAGAGAGAGAGAGAGAGAGACGACGCGCGCGCGCGCGCAGAGACGCACGTCTCTCTCTACATCTCTCTCTCTCTCTATATATATATATATATATATATATATATATATATATATATATATATATATATCTATATCTATATATATCTATCTATATATATATATCTCTCTATATATATATATATATATATATATATATATATATATATATATATATATATATATATATATATATATATATATATATATATATATATATATATATATATATATATATATATATATATATATATATATATATATAAATAGAGTAGTGTAAATAGTATCTTCAAGAAAGAAGACTCCGCTGTCTGCGCGAACTACCGGAGAATAAGTCTTATTTCAATAGCCATACACGAATGCACTGATAGGTCAATATCAGTGCGGCTTCAGACCAAAGAGGTGAATAAATTTTCACTTTACGCCAAATCCTGGAAAAGACCCACGAGTACAATAAAGACACACACCACCTATTTGTCGATTATAAGGCCGCTTTCGACACGCCGATAAGAACGAAGTTCTTCAACGCCTTATCTGAACTTGGTATCCCAGCAAAGATCGTTCTGCTTTTAATGATGACGCTATCACACACCCAAAGTGTCGTCAGAGTAAGAAAGAACCTCTCCTTTGATACCAAGAGAGGTTTCAGTCAGGGTGATGCTTTATAGTGCGACTTTTTTTATCTCCTGATGGAGTACATCCTACGCCAATGCCCATACGTAGAACGATCGGGCACGATCTTCCATAAGGAAGTGATGCTGCTCGCATATGCTGTTGACATAGACATCATAGGCATCAACGAACGGCGAGTAAGCAGGGCGTTCTCGGAGATTGAGAAACTGTCACGTCTTATGGGCCTAGCGGTGAACGAGGACAAGACGAAGTACTTGGTGTCCACTCGCAGACCATCAGCGCGTCTTGGACGGTCTGTGAGTATGGAGAATTTCAACTTCAATGTTGTAGAAAACTTCGTCTATCTGGGAACAGAAATTACCATCGACAACAATGTTAGCCGAGAGATCAGACTAAGAATCACGCTTGCTAATCGCTGCTACTTTGGGCTCAGCAAGCAAATTAGAAGTAGAGCCCTCTCTCGAACTACGAAGATAATAATCTATAAGACACTGATAATCCCAGTCCTGCTGTATGGCGCAGAAGCATGGACACTGACATCAAAGGATACAGCGTCTTTAGGAGTGTTCGAGAGAAAGATTCTTCGTAGGATTTTTGGTCCCCTTAGAGTTGGCGTATGGACTGGTATGAACCATGAGTTGTATGAGCTGTATGATGAGGTTGACATAGTCCAGCGCATTAAATTCCAGCGGCTGCGCTGGGCTGGTCACCTCATCCGGATGAACCCCGAAGCTCCACCACTAAATGTTTACGACGGAAACCTGAACTTGATTGGTGGACGGCGTCAGAGAGGACGGGCAAGATCAGGACTTTGATGACCTGAAGAAGCTCCGGATTGCCAGCGACTGGCGCTGGCGCGCACTAAACTACACCGAATGGTGCGCA
Source organism: Leucophenga montana (assembly GCA_035044765.1). Lineage (NCBI taxonomy): Eukaryota > Metazoa > Arthropoda > Insecta > Diptera > Drosophilidae > Leucophenga > Leucophenga montana. Next base: position 61,582 of record JAWNNQ010000544.1, read on the forward strand.
TTCCTACGTGCGGCCTTGACCGATAGACGGTTGTAGAGCAACCTAAGTAAGTAAGTGTAAATAGTACTTCAATAGTGTCGCTGTGTTTGGAACGTCTTAAAGAAAAATTCATATATACAATATTATAAAACATATACCTATATTCTTGATGAGTTCGACTAGCCGAATCATTTTAGCTATCTGCCTGTCTGTTAGATATTTATAATACCGTTTCCTATTCTATAAATTTTTGAGAACCGGAAGTATTAACTAGTCAAAACGACCATGATATTCCGACTAGTAGGTATGGCTACCATACAAAAAGACTTTGAAATTTTTTTTTATTGAAAATACTATAATTTGAGTTATTTTTTTTTTTTTTTTTTTTAAATGTAGGTAATATATAAGTGAATAAACCAAGATAAATGAGTTCCAGGGCATCGATACTCTAGTTGTAAAGATATACAATAAAAATATGCACAATTTTAGTAGTAAAGATTGAACTACTTTCATTACAAATGTCAAGAGTACTCAAATTTAAGATTTCATTCACCGGATAGAGTTAATTGTTGCTGTAGAAAATATAGGAGATTGAAAACATACGACCCGAGAGTTATTAGGAATTATGCTCTTGACGAGTTTAACGAGCGCAAGATAAAGTAAATCCACCCATTCAAAACGTATGTTATTTTAAATTTTGACGAGTTAATTAAATTGTTTGTTTTTTTTTGTGGACACTAATTTATAGTAGATTAAAAGGTAAGAAATTTGTTATCCAAAGTTTTTTTTTAGAATGGCGGGAAAGGCCAAACAATCAGATTTCAATAGGTGGCTGAGGTCACACAGCTTAAAAATGTTTGACATGGACGTGCCGTTTAAAATTTCTTTCAAATACGTTTTACTTTACATTTATATTGTTAGGTTGAACTTAACTGAAGCAGCTTTCTATTAACTAGGTAAACGAATTTGATTCGTAAAAAATAAATTGTATTTTAAAGCATGAAATATATTCGCACCAGAACGAACACTCAATTACATATTCCAATCAATCTCAACAATACAAATGTGAAATACAAATATTGTTTGAGGTACAGGTAAACTTTCGTCACTTCGTTTTTACCTCGTCAAAATGTTTTTATTATTTGATTAAGTTGTAAATGTTAACAAAATGAAACATATAAACAAGTGAACGAAAGATACCCCTTAGTAAAAAATAAAATAAAAGGAAATGTTATAGCATAGAATGGCAAGATATATAATTGAAATAAAACTAAAAGAGCCATGGTCAAAGAAAAAAGTGTAAAGAAAGATTTAAAGTTGTGCAGAAGATTCGAAGAGGGATTGGACGAAAGAAAAAAAGAAAACTTGTGGTTTTAGTTGAAAAAATTTTTAAAGATGAAGAAGAAAAAACCAAAACATCCTGAAAAAAAGAAACAATTCACGTGGTTTGTTGACATTTTGCATAAACTGCGAGTTCAATAAGAATAAAAAATCGAAAGCTGTCAGCCACAAAATTGTTTTAAACCATATCCTATTTTTTCACTACTCCACAGTTTTTTCTAAGCCACATTTTTTGCAGCAATTTTTCTCTTGCTATATGCAAATATTCATTCAAACGATTTTATTTACATCTCTGTATATTTTTATGTTCGGAATTTTTTCTAATACTTTTTTCATAGCGTTTAGAACAGAATATAAAAACGTCTATTGGCTGTGCATTTATTTTTTTCCAACACATTTTTTTATTTTGACACTATGTAAACATTCGCGCGTCATATCGCGTTTGGTATATTTTTTGTGTGTTTGTATTTCAGTTTTTGCTATTCGATTAGTTGGATTTTTTTTTGCTATATTAAATCGCATAGATTCATTCACGTCTGTGTTTGTCCGTCCGTCCGTCCGTCTATTTATCCGTCTGTGTGTCTGTTAGACAGCACACAGACAGAGAAAATGTGAACATCCGCAGTTGCACTCGCCGGCGCGAAGTACTTTTCAGCTGTCAGGTGAAAGTACTCCAAGTCTATTTTTTCTAACTCGTTTGTTTCTCCTAAAAAAGAAGAAATTATTCATTTGTTGCACATTTTTTTAGAAATAGAATTTTTTCACTTTGCTGTGATAAATTTTTATGTTTTTATTATATTGGTTGTACGAGTTTTTTTTTATTTATTTTGGAAGGTTTCTATGTCAGTTTTGATTTTTAAATTTTATTTAGAGTTAGATAGATTTCCCACATATTCTTTTTGAACTATGTATTTGACATTGAATATTTTGGCACTGACCTAGATGTGTTAGACGGGCGTTTATTGAATTGGAATACATTTCTTTTTATTTTGAGCTTGACAATGTGTTTTGTGACATGTGTTAGATTCTAGCGCATTTTTATCAATAATTCTCATTTCATATTTTAATTTTATTTTCTTAGATAGTTAAAATAGAAAGTTAAAATGTGAATGGGATAGTGTAATTCTAAGTACGATTATATGTGACGATTATATGAAATCTGAAACTTAAGTGAATTCTATTTTTCCTATTTCAAATGCAAATTTATTGGCCTCATTTTTGCTTTTTGAAAAATCGATATTCTTGAAATATTTTAAGTGCAAAAATGTTGTTGTGAAGCGTCCGTTCATTAGAAGTTACCATATCAATTATTAAGATATTGACTATAATAAAAAGTTTTTTCATACAAAAAGTGAAAAGTGAGCGGTGTTTTTTTGGGGGGGCTACCCCAAAAAGTGGACGTGGCGGGTTTATCTTGATACTCTATTAAACTGCAATGAAAAGAAGTGTATGTGTGAATTGGATAGCATAACAATTGGTGTCCAAAAAATGTGCAACAACATTCAGACAGACGGACAGACGGAAATGGCTAGATCGACTCTTCTCGTCGACCTGATCAAAAATATATATACTTTATGTATATACATATATACTTTATGGTCTACAATGCCTCCTTGAATGAGTTACAAACTTTCAGACACACTATGTGTGTGAATGGTATTAAAATGGACTAACAATTTGTTTAATTTGTGTAATAAACAGGAGAGAACGCTAATTCCGAGCTACATCTTGGCATAGCCACACTAATTCCATTTAGAAAAGTTTGTTATTAAAAGTTTCCTTACCAACTTCCAAACTAATATTTCAAAGATTGAGGGAACAGGGCGTATACCAGTACACAGACATACGGACATGGCTAGATAGACTCGTCTTGTCGTGCGGATATCGAATATATGAATACACTTTATGGGGTTTTCCTCTTTCTTCCTCATGCTTCCTTTAAGGCATTGCAAACATTGTGACTGTATTATAATAAGTACTAATCACACTATGAAGAGTATACAAAATAGTTGGTATTACGACGGACCAGACTGGATAATCTCTGTGCATTTTGATACAAGAAAGACTGCACCTAATGTCATGGAAACCAAAGGCTTCTACAGAAGTCACCATAATGAAAATATAATAGTCAATTAAGGTTTGGTGCATGAAACTGCTTTAGAGTTTAATTAAAAATCACGAAACTAAATTTGTATTGTTTTAATAATGTAGTAATAACGTAATGTATTTCTTTGTAATGTCGTCGAATGAGTGTACAGTATTCTAAGATAATGCACTTATGTACATTGCATTCTAAAGGCTCCAGGTTCTAATCCCGGGTTTACCGACGGCAAAGTAACCTGTGCCATGAATGTTAAATGTTTGATGCAGTTGATAACTATTATCACATAATATTTGCTGATTAACACATTTAAACTTACTTGAAAACTTTTTACACTTTATGAAAGTCACTATGAACCCAAACACTTGAAATTCGAGTAATTTTACAAACATATATTAATTTGTAATGCTGAAGTGCATTACTATTGTAGTAATATATGTTGTATATCCTGTACGTAGTATATCCTATATGTCCAATATCTTTAATATGAATAACTCAATATGGACAAATGTAATTAATGACATCATGTCTATCTACAGTGTTACTATGAGTAGTTAACAACTTTTTTAATGTGTTAACTGAACTTATACATTTTATTAAATTTTTATAAAATATATCGAATTAAGCCGCATTGGCGCTTATTTTGATTTAGGATAGAGGAGCTGGTGAATGCATAACAAAATAATTATTTATATATAATATTAATTAATGCATATAAAAATCTACAACGACAAAATAGAGCATAGTTATATTTACAAATGTATATAAGTTAAATCTATGATTTTATGCATCTATCTATCATGGAATGCATTGGATTGGTTTGAAGTATGCGTAAAAGGCTTTGGAATGAGTTGCTGCATTATATAACTCACACCAAATAGTCGAAAAAAAAAACTGAAAAATTATAAAAGTATCTGTGTGCGTTTGTGTCGTTGCAATTGAAGTTATATCTATGTATTTGAATTGTTTGTATCGAATTTTTTTGTTGTTGCACTGCCTTGTTTAACTAATTAACATTTAGCGGTTTTGCATTTTTTATTAATTGAAAAATATTTTTAATTTTCATAATTTTTTGTTTTTCATTGGCGTTTAATTTTTTTTTCATTCAACATTTTAGTAATAAGGTTTTTTTTGGGTAGTGTTTTCATTTGCTTTGTTCACTGATTAATGTCGCTTGTTAATAAAAACAAATAATATTTTTTATTATTAATTGTTAATTTAGGTTTGGCGAATTGCATGCGTTGATTATTTCGTTGCAGATAAATTTTTTTCTGTGTATATTTTACTAAAAATATTTTATTTAGCAATTTTTTTTTTTTTTCATAATGTATTATTTCCACCTTATATTAATTAATTTCACAGCACTCTAAATATTTAATTTATTTCTCATTATTATTAATGTGTATTATTTTATATGCTTCTAAATTGCTTGAATTTTCAATTAATTTTGAAATGCTTTCCCGATGTGTGTCTTTTGTGACTCTACGGTTTGATTGTCTGTGATTAACTAAACTCTGCACCAAAATCAAACTGAGCTGAACTGAAATCAAATTTCTGAACTTTAGCTTAAAACTGTTTGCATTAAAAACTGTTTTGTTAATCGTAAACGAGCTTAGTGCAGAGAAAGCCCAATGCGCAGCTGTTCTTAAACTCGATGCGATACCCAGGCTTAAGTGTGAAAATACGAGTATATGAATTAGTGATATCAGTTTTAGCCTGTTCTCATACATATTCTCTGCTCCAATGTATTTAGTTAAGAGCTTTCGTTAGTTACTTAGTGAATGATTTCTTTCTCTGGCGCTTGAATCTTCACAGAATATCGAATTACCTTGGCGCCTGTGCATAAATGCGAGATCTGCTCGTATGATGCCGTTTTTATGCTCAGATGTTAATATGACAGAAAACTGAGATAATGTGAACATGGATCAGCGAAAATCAAAATACCCCGCAAGAGATCAATTAATTGTATAAATTACCTCTTGAAGTCTTATAGTGCTAGCTAGATATTTCGTTCATCTGTTAAACTGATTTATATCAAATATAAAAACTTTTTTACAAGTATAAAATCAAGTGACTGATGCCATTTTTCAAATCACAAAATTTCTGATATCATTTTTGTAACGAAACATTTTACATTTGTATTGCTGTGGTTGATTGTAATATATAATTAAGCGTTCCAACGGCACCATGCATTTGAAAATTTTTAGAACAATCGTAAAACAAAGGTTTCTTAGTTTCTTTTATACAGTAGATCCAGATCAAAAAAAAATAGTTTCCTTTTAAAAAGTACACAACAAAACATTTTTTTTAACTTATGGAAATATTTATAAAATTATAACTTTTGAATAAATGACCATAGCTAACATGTTTCCCCAACTTCCAGTCGGAAACTTCAGGACATTTGGTCCCTTGGAAGCGAACGAACTTTATATAAGAGGAAATATTCAGTTCTGGATTAAACTTGGTAAAATTTGTACCGAAACATTTCAATTGATGGATCAGGCTTATGATGATTATTTGCTATTCCGAAGTAAATGCCATGAACCGGCAGCACTGCAACATTTGGGTCACAGGCTCCAAGAGTACTATCGAGTATGAAACATAGAGGTAAAGCAAAGTCGAAAAGAATAATATTCAAAAAAAGCGGTCAGTTAGAAAAAAAGGAGAATTGCTCCTTAAACTTGTATCAACATCTGGTGGCAAAACTATCCCCCCTGTTACAGATTTCGAATAAATTGATCGGATTCGGTTTCGTTAATATCTTCCGTTTTTTACTTTCAGAATGATTTTACGATTTGAAGTCTAATCGCAAAATCTTTCGAAAAGTGATAAAGTTGACCATTTTAACCAAACCGATTCGAAATCTAGAACATGGCGTATGTATCTAGTCAAGTATGGAGTATGGTATGTACGGAGCGCGAGTAGGGTAATTTCAATATTTTAAGGATGTGGATAGCACTCAATTATGCTTATTTTTTTAAACAAAGCTCCTGTATTACCATACCAAGGAATGAATTTGCTCTAGAAGTGAATATTGCTGATAAGCATTTGTTTAAAAATTTAAAAATCTTTTTGTACACACTATTTGACTAATTTTGTATAGCAACATTGTACATTGGATACATTATTTTGGTAAATGTAAATGTCTTCAAGGGAAGTCGAGAAAGTCCAACATTTTATAGGAAGATTTCCCATGTTATGGGAGTATAGAATGCTACAATTTAAATGAAAAAATATTCACATTATTTTCTAAAATCTAGCGTACGGAAAACAAATTATGTCAATACCCGTTTAAATAATACTAGATGTACGACATACGATCGCTAAGATCAATGTCTGACCGCATATTCAACCGTTCTCGTACATATTTATAACTTCCTTTTGCAATTAATCTCAAAGTATACCTATTATACCCGTATATAATAATACGGAAACACTACTTCTGTCGTGCCAATATCTCCGCCTATATATATAGTAGGGTGTAAACCGATATATCATTGGAAAGGTATTTTTGTGTAAAGTAAAGATCATACGAATTAATTGACAAGAAGCATAAACAGCGATACTGAATTGTGTGCGTTTGAATTTATTGTAATTCGCTTATATTAATTTGTACTTTATAGTTTTTTTGAATCTACTTTTTTCTATAGGTTGATATTTGGCACTCATTTCATTCTTTTGTGTATACATGGTAACGAAATGATAAATTTCGGAAAACAAGGCCTATCCGAAATAATTTTAAATATTTTAGATTAGTTCATATCAATTTAAAAAGAAAATTTATAAGCACATTGTGTTTTTTATTTTTATACTCTGTACCCATAAAATGTATGTAGTAAATAGTTTCTTTAAGTATGCAAAATCGGGTCATCTAATCTTCGTTGGGAAGCAAAAGAAAAAATGTTGTACAGAGAAACAATTCAATGTAAAGCAAATCAAAAATTATCAGTTGACGAGGAATCATGGTATGGTTGATATCGAAATATATCAGAATATATCTCCAAGTCTCACACGAATACCTATGAATCACACTGTTTCATAAGTATTTGTGTGAGACTTGCAGAGCACAAATACAATATTGAAAGCATACAAATTATTGAATGTATAGATTTCTCTTTTACTACATCATTGATATGCAGGTATAAAGTACCTGTATTATGATAATTTACACATAATATTTCTGCTTATACTTATCATTATTACATTTTTGATATTTTTTCTTCATATTTATACACTTTATCCAAAGGGACAAGGATATAATAAGTTTGTGCGAATGAATGTACCAGGCAGAAATAGGTGTGGCAGAGCCCATAAAGAATCTTGATCAGCATCGGAAACTGAGTCGATTTAATTATGTTCATCTGTCCGTCCATCTGTATGTATGTGACAACAGACGTTGGGAATTATAAGAGCTATAGATTTCAAACATGGACAGTTATATTCTACTTGACCATACGCATATTTCTTATATTAAATCACGCCTACAACACCCATAATATAGTCATTTGACCTGTATATGCACAACTTTGAAGGCAGCATAGCCGAAAAAAGGATTGTTTGATTTTTTTTGCTTTATTTTTCTTTTTAATTAATTAATTTATTTTTAATTAAAAAAAAAAAACTGCATACATAGGTCTACTTTTCTACCATTTTTACTTGTTTTTCTTAAAATTTGTATATAGTTATTTTGGCTTTGCAATGTAAACTCATAATTAAAAACTCATATAACTTGTAACGCTTAGACTATCCCTATAATAAATAATGAAATAAGATATAAAAATTACAATTACAAATGATTTGAACTACTCAAACCTATACATATTCTTTTCAAAATTATTACGAGTATTATTATTTTCTTCGCGCCGAAACACACACACAAACACACAAAACAATTTCATGCACATATTCTGCGCGTTGTAACCAGTAGCATCTTACATATGACTAAAAAGGAGCACAGGTTATAAAAAAACACAAAGGTCGTTCGTTTGTTTACAGCACTCGACTTTGAGACATTATTTTGGGTTAGTATAAAAATAACACAGATGCATACACTCACACTGACTAATATAAGTACATTTAAACATGCATGGTAGCCGAGTACGTTTGTTTTCTTTTTATATAAATACAACAAATTGTAAGACAAGCAAAAAACGAGCGTCCTACATACGCCGAAAAAAAATAAACATAAAAAACACCAAAGGAAAAATGGCAGGTCAGAAAAAGCGGAAAAAGGTTAACACATCGTCGAGGACATACAGATTGGCTTGCTTGATTGTTTGACTGCCTCTTTTAGTTTGGCGTGTTTGCTTGTTGGGCTTATACGAAGACGTTCGCGTCAAGGACGAAGACGACGAGCTCGTACGAAGAAGAATCAAAAGCCAGCACTCCACTTCACTCTAGTTTGAACAGCCGCTGCAGACAATGGCTGCGCAAGGACGACGATGCAGACGAAGGCGGTAAAGATGAAGATGAAGACGCGAAGCTGTTGCCGGCTGTCGCTGCCGCCAGCGAAACATGTTGCGCGAATACTTTAAACGAATACGTGTGTGTGTGAGTCCCTGATCCTTACATGCTTTTGTTTTCGTTTGTTGTTTCCGGTTTTTGTGTACTTTAATGCAGTATAAATATATTTCCGCTAAAATTGCGCGCGCGTTTAAGCAGCACTATCTAATCTAGTCTTGATACTTAATCTGTTGCGACGCATGAACATTGACGAAAGTTGAACGCAAGTATCTCGCGACTTAATACGATTCGAGTCAACTTCGAAGCGAATAGCGCCGCACACGATCCGTCACCAATGTAAAAACTCAACTAAAGCGATGATGAAAAAATCTGAAACAATATATTTTTGGGGGGCCTTGAATGCGAGGCGAGCGAACAAGCAGCGAGCAATGTGAAAAACGCGCGCAGCGAACGCAAACGCCAACGCCAACAGATATAAATACACACAGATACAGATACATGGACACAGTTACGTGCGCACGTAGCTACACTAATACAGTGTTGAGAATGATGCTGCCTGCCTGCTTGCCGCACAGGATATAACGCACCGTCAAACACCAATGCAAATGCTCACACACACAACCACAAACAGAGCAGCAGCAGCGTCAGCAGCACAAAATTTCAAAACGCAGCAAAGTCAGCTGAAAGGAAAGAGTGTTTGAGCGTTATAGAGGGGGCGGGTGTATCGAGCTGAGTGGGCGCATTCAATACGGTAGGCAGACAACGGCATCATCAACAGCAGCAATAGCAACAACAACATGAGCAACATTGCATGCAGCGTCAAAAAATGCAAAAAATTGGAAAAAAATATTCAAACTAAACATAAAAAACTGGATTTGGTTGCATAGGGAACAGCATTTTTTACGTTAACAATGTCAGGTATGGTGCGGAGTGTATTCAAATGCTGCAACAACAACAGAGCGGCAGCAACTCAAATTCAACAAAATCGTCATCATCATGTATAGCCTGAAAGAGGCAGTTGAATTGAAAAAAATATAACGGCCAAATACCAGCTATCCTACCTATCTACCATCACCACCCATAACACATCCCATGCGCTCCACCATGCGTCCAGGCATTCATTTGCCAGCCGCCGCCGCCAACATTGACCCAACAAAACACCAAAACGTCGACATACACAACAACGCACACACACATACTCGGATACACTGATACAGGACTCTGTCGCCTACCCACCAGTACCAGTTTAGTACATCCTCACTGTCTCTCGATATATATATATATATATATATATATATATCGCTCTCACTCACACAACAGTTGCGATGTAGACACCCTCTAAAAAAAGGAGGCAAAATTCAAATAAAAAATGTAAACAAAGCAAAAAAAAAAATACAGCTAAAAAGTTTTAAAAAAATTGCGCAGTGCACACATACCCAGCCCTATTGAAAGGCATTCAAATATACACACACACGCACAGACACAAATACGCTATATGGCGGCATGAGCGCCATTAGTAGTAGTACTACTACAACAATAATAATAACAACAACAACAAGAGCAATACGAACCCATTTTTTCGCATTTTTTCGCCGCATGTTATTGTTGTTGCCTTTTTTAAGCGACTTTTTTAGCGTATTCTTTTTAATTTTTTTTTGGTTTTTGCTTTGCATTTACTTTACTCCGGCTTCACATTTTTTAAAATATTTTTTTGCCTTTACTTTTGCATTTGCAGTGTTGATTTGAAATGCGGGTGTTGTGTTTTTGCATTGGTTTTGTGTGTGGTTTTTGTTTTGCTTTGAAATGTGGCATTATTTTGTCATTGCAAAGATTTTGTTATTGCATAGATTTTGTTATTGCAAAGATTTTGTTTTTGCAAAGATTTTGTTATGAATTGCACACAGAATATTTCTTTCTCTTGTTGTCATCTGTTATGACTAACTTTCTGATGTTTTTGCTTTATTTATTCCATACATGTATTATATCTATTTGTGCACTTTTATTACGTTTCCTATGCTTTAACCTAATAATAATCGTACGAATTATTAGCTAATTGCCTCACTAAAAAAAGCATACTGTCCCCCCAAATAACAATGTTTTACCTGCATGTCCTCAAACTGTCACAAAAATGAAAACATATCATTTAGGCATTTTGTTTCCGCAAACCATTTGGTTAGCCACCAATAACTGAGAAAGTGTTATTTATGATGACGAAGGAAATGTTATTTTTGGAACTAATTTCTTCAACCGTGCAAGTTTTACCAATTGGCGCACTTTCAATTTTGGTTCGTTGTGGGATGGTGGTTCTTTGCTACGGAATCCATAATTAAGTTTGTTCTAATAATTGCTCGCTACATACAATATTTCGCTTTATTAAAATTTTACGTTTCCTGCAGTCAAATTATTTGGGATTCCACTGTGCCGTTTGATATAAAAAGAAAGCCATTATTTCTCGTAAGCCAGAGTATCTCTATGAAAAGATAATTTTTTTAATAAAATGAACGTAATTTAGTTTCTTTTCTATACATAATTTTTTTTCGTCACTTTAACTTAATTAAACCAGCTGTATTAATTTAAAAGAATGAATTTTTCACCAATGAATAATAATAAATAATAAATATATATTACATAAACGGATTTACAACAAAGGTAAAATACCCAAAGCATGTATAAATACCTATGGGTACAGGGTACTAACACAGACGCAATCATTGTTTATGTTTATAGATATAAAATTTTAGAGATGATAAAGAAACATACAATGCTACAGACTGAGTCTATGTTCTAGAAATTTTGAAAACCGAAATGGTGCGAATGTCAAAAACATAAAAAAATATATTATTATCTTGTATATATGAGCCTTGGTAAGAAATTGTATATTAGTTTGAATTTTACTGGTTCGCCTGCAGGTAGGACTTCACGTAGATTATTTTCAGTTCGTAGTTGAGTGAAAGAATGAAAGCGGTGATCGCGGTATATATATATATATATATATATATATATATATATATATATATATATATATATATATATATATATATATATATATATATATATATATATATATATATATATATATATATATATATATATATATATATATATATATATATATATATATATATATATATATATATATATATATATATATATATATATATATATATATATATATATATATATATATATATATATACATTGAGACTCCGCTTTTATCTACGTCACAAGCCCACTAACCCTATACTTCACTACAATACAACAGATATAATATGCTAACCCTGTCACCACTCACTGTCTCATTGTCTGTCTGTATGACTCGCACTGGAAACTGCGTAGGCTTCAATTCTAGCGCTTCAAAGCCACATCGCACTCAGTCAGTCTAGATGCATGTTTTTATTTAATTTTCTTTTGCAACGAATACACAAACACTCGTATGCAAACGATTTGATGGCGTCTGCCTGTCAGCCCACTGTGTGTTCAGAAAAAATGTTGTTCCATTTTTATTTTGAATTTTTTTGACACAATACCAGACATACAGAGAGACTTTTGGGCGAACTCATTCCACTTATCAATGTTCTTCAATGCTCACGTGCCACAATACTACAACGTGGCAAAGGTAGTTGCTGCAAGCAGCAAGTTGACCAGACATACTACACCAACTCAAGCTACTACAATACATTTCTATACTCTTCGCTCTATGTGCTGGTGCTTCCTCTGCTTTTGAGCACTCTATCGTATGCTAGCTGCGTTTGCATGCACACATTCTAGCAAAAATAAAAAAAAAAAATTTAAAATAAATATTCGCTGCACAAATTCTAAAAAACAAAAAAAAACGGTTGCTCTCAATAAAAAAATTAAAAAAAAAACCAAAAATGAAAACGCACTCGCATTCTGTGAATACTGTACCAAATCGTAAGGCGCACGAAAAAAAATATACATAATGCAAATGCACAGACCAAAAGCACACAGTCAAAAGCCTGCTCTCTTGCACTCTCGCAGATACAACTGCAGACACCTATACACATCTACAATTTTTAAGCCACGCTGCGGCGGCTATATACGCTGCTCTTTCACTTCCTGTTTCTTCTTAACTCAGTTGTGTGCGTTTATGTGTTTGTGATTTTGTCTTTGCATTTTTTTCTTGCGCCGTGCGTTTCCAACCACTAAGCCTCAAGCTCTGTAGTGTCCGTCCGCCTCTTTCTGCTGCTGTTGTTGTAGCAGCTTTTCGTTCTTTCGGAATTGCTATTCGCATTTCCGACGTATACTCGCACACAGACACATACACTGACATTTTCTAAGTTGACGATTTTTTTCCACCATTTGCTTACTCTATCACTCTCTCACACACTCGCAACATGTTGAAGCATCCTGAAGCATCTTTCCTTAAACCAATCTTGTATTATTTTTTCTCCAACAAATTATTTTTTTCGCTTTTTTTTATTCGTTGAACTTTTCCTCACATTGCTATACTACTTCTTTTACTTTGCATACTTTGCGGCTCTGCATTTTGACCCGTTCGAAACATGTTTCTTGTGTTTTTTTTTTTAGAAATTGTCCTCATTCGCTTTCCTTCTATCATTCTTTCTTTTCGTGCTCTGCTCTCGCTTCAATGGTTTGTTGCCTCATTTCCTTTTGTTGTTGTTGAAAATGTTTTGGTCGCTTTCGATTTTTTTTCCAAATTAGTTGAGACGAAAAAAAATTCTTCACTGCCATTGAAAAATAATATTTGTTATAAATTATTTAGATGGCAATAGAAAAACAATTTTTCAACGTTTAAAAGAAATCGAAAGTTGTGCGCAGTTGGCATTTTTATTCGACTCGATTTGAATATGAATTTGGTCGTTTCAATGTTTTGTAGTCGTTTAGGAACACAAACAACTAATAGCGATTTCGTATGACAATGTTCGGATTAAAAAAAGAGAAAAAAAATAGAGGATCAGTGCAAACAATCCTTTACAAAAGGAAATATTTCATGTCAACACGCAATATCTTTGTACAGACGTTATCTATTAAACAAACAATAATTGCAGTTGTCGTGTTATTTATAGTTGAAAATAATAAAAATAAAGGGTGTACGCAATATAAAATATTAAGAACTTAAAGTCAAGGGGCATAAATCGTTATTGACATATTAGCAAAACAAAAAATGCTCTCATATACTGTGGATAAAAAAAAACTATTTAATATAGAAAGTATTCTTTCAGCATATATATTTTATTAATAGTAAGTAACATACACATTCATACATATATACGAAGCTTGGTAGACAATTCATTTTATTTCTTAACATATTCAATACACTTAGTCTAACGATTCTACAGTTTTTCGATACACTCTGAATAATATGATTGCCGGATTGTCTCATAAGAGATATGTTGCCCAAATGATCGCTTCATTCGATCAAAATCGATTACCATTGAAGCATTTCTATAGGTTTGAAAATCCCAAAGAAAAAAAGTGAATGAGTAACCAATTCGAAGCGAAATTAATGAAAATTAATGGGTTTGCTAATTACAGTGGAACAATTTTACATGTTCCACGGTCTATAGTGATAGATCCATGATTCATCGAGGATCAAGAAATGACGTTACGAATCCCGTTTATCGCGGATAAACGTTGTCACATACGATTTTGAAATTAAAATCTTGTGTTTTCAACTGTTAGGGGAATTTTAAGAAATAAACCGGGAAAATATGTTATAAAGATAACCACAAGTTGAGAAAAAATATTGATAATATAGTATTGAAATTATTGAGACTAATAAGCTAATTAAAACTTTAAAATCAGTTTCTGCAATTCGAAAATTCTCCAAAAATAAAAAATATAAAGACATTACCCCAACTTCCCTTTCTACCACCATTACAAAAAGGAAGCTACACTACAGCATATACACAGAGGCGATATAAATAGATCAACTCTCTACTCTGTGTCAATTGCAAGTGGATGGCAACACTGTTCATGTGATTTGCCACACTTTTTTGCTGAACGCATAAAAGTGTGCTTCACTTTTTTCCCATACATTTATCACAACATAAAGAACGACGCGCAAAACAATAACAAAACAATGAAAAAAATAAACGTAAAAAATAAAAATGAAAACGCATAAAAACGAATCAAAAGCAAAGCAGAAACCAAATAAAAAATTCAATAAAAATCGTTTATCCGTCTGTGTGTGCGTGTTTATGTGGTAGAGTTTTGGAGCACGTTGCGCGCTACATTGAACGTGGACAGTTCGATTCAGGATAATGCAAATGCAGCTGTATGCGTTTGCGTAGGTGTGCGTGTAGCTGGACACGAAAATTTTGTACAAAGCAAAACAGAAAATGTTGAAAAAAAACCGATAAAAAGAATTGCATAGAATCATAGAATGCGAAAAAATACGTTAGTCAGCAGTATTTGTTGTTGTTTATTGGTTATTTTTTTCCATGAATGCAGCCAAATAAAAAGGTACACATACATATATACGACTCTATACATACATATGCATATAGGCCGCTGTAGGAGTAGGTCCTGTTGTAGAGTCTCATAACTTCAAATTCATTGCGTATGGGGAAATGAATGTGTTCAGTAGGAGTAGAAGCTCTACTACATGAGTAGGAGAGCTTGGAGTTCTTGTATGCATGAAATATTTGTAGGCTGCAATTGCAACAACTACATCAACAACAATGATGTACTACGGCCGACACAAATACATGCAAATGTGTTCAAATACAATACACTGATATGTTTCCCATCGCGTGTCCCGGGAATTGTATATTTTTAAGGCCTATACACTATATACGTACTTACTTATGTACTTAGCTATATATTATCTACGATATATATTGTAAATACTCAAAAAATTACAATTGAAACAAAAAGATTTTTATCAACTGTCATTTTTTTTTCAATTTAACCACTACGATCATTATTATCTTTAGTTTAATATCATTTTGGCTCAATATAATAATACCATTCAATGCCTTCAAATTAAAAATTTTGATGTTCTCTAAAACATTCAAAACTTTGCTAATGGTTTTGCTACTTCTTTTTGTTCGAACAGTGCAGAAAAATATCAAATAAAAAACTCGACTGTTTTAGACGCTCAAATATATTTGAGAACAGAAAAATGTTATCTTCGGTTGTACAGTTGTATCATGCACATGATGTTTCAAGCTGTGAATTAGCATGTGTAAAAAAAAAGATATTTGTAAACTCTAACCACCTAAACGTGGGACATTCCCCCTGATAATTATGTGAAGTGTCCGTCCATATGAAGACACCATGTCAAATGTCAAGTTGATTTTGCCTGAAATGATAAAATTTTTCATAAAATATCCCAAAAGTGGGATAAAGCGGTCTACGATGCCTCCTTTAATGCGTTACAAACTTTAAGACATACTGATAATACCACCTCATACTATGTGTGAATGGTATAAAAATTAACACACTTTAAATTCTGCACAACTAATCGAGCGATAATAAATAAATCTAATGAGCATCAATTACGTTTGTTTCATTCTGTTTGTAGTTGTACATTATAGAACACATTTTGATCTCGAATCTGCTAACAAAATAGAACAATATGGCAGTTCGATAACAACAAGAAATGTTTTTTTTTTAATTTTTCAAATATTGTTAACTTATTGTGCAACTTTCGTATAGGCAATAGTTTTACCAGGTTTGGTTTTTAGTGTTATTGATTTATTTGCCATATATTTTCTATGCAGCTCTCTGGCACAGAAAGCATTGCTTTGGCTTCTTAGTACCCCTTTTTAATAGACGATGCGACATAACTTATACACTACATAGTATTTCAAAGAAAATGTGAAATATTCGATACTGTTGCAAGTTGTAAACCAATATACCGCAACAAAAATGTTCTACTCGTATACGGGCAAGGTAGTGTCCAGCGCTACGTTCTATCAGTTTACAACTAGAAGAGTAAAGCAACGCAACTAGTAGAATGAGCTGCGGCGATTTGAACAGTGCTTAAATGAAAATACTTTTTAACTTACTAAGATTTAAATATAAGAACTTAAAGCTGCAGTTTTGAAATTAAATTGAATAAATTAAAATAATGTTGCCGTTGGTGTTTAGTGTACACGGACTTTGGCTTTTCGTTGCCGTTGCAGCAGTGCCGCCTGTAATAAAATTGGGTAAGCTTTAATACGGAGCTTAGTGCTCCCAGTTGAAATGTATACCGATTTTATTTACAGGCGCACTTTTTCCCAAGCATCATAAGGACAATCCATCAGAGTTGGCCTTTAAGTTTGCCATCGATTCAATAAATCGGGATAAGAGTTTGCTTCCGGAAACCATTTTGCATTACGATATACAGTACGTTGACCTACATGACTCGTTTTCTGCTGCGCAGAAGGGTAAGAATTCTAAATGATACACATGCTACATTTGGAATTATTTCACTTAACAAAATTTTATGCCGGCTTAGTTTGTCAGCAGATTGAAAATGGTGTGCAGGCAATATTTGGTCCTTCTGATGCCATACTAGGCAGTCATGTTCACTCAATTTGCGATGCACTTGATATACCACACATCGAATCACGTCGTAGTTTTGATGTTATGGCTAAAGAGTTCTCGGTAAATGTGCATCCGGCGCAGAACTATATAAATTTTGCATTTTTCGATGTAATACATTATTTAAACTGGACTAAAATTGGTGTTATGTATGAGAAGGAAGCGAGTATGTAGACAATTTTTTTCGTATGCTACAATTTTTAAATATCATTGCCTTGCAGGTATTATTGATCTGCGTCAACTTGGGCGATCTGTGCCGTCAGAGTTACACATACGTCAGGTGAAGCCGAGCACTTATACGCGTATTTTAAGTGAATTCAAGAACAGAGAAATACACAATATCATTGTTGATACAAATGCAGCACATATTGCAGTTCTACTGAAGGGTGTAATATTATATGTCACACTTTCGGTTTGAAAGTCTATTTATCTTTTGAAAATTTTAACTTGCAGATCTTACAGCAACAAATGAACGAGTACAAATATCATTATCTCTTTACTAGCTTCGACATAGAAACATTTGATCTTGAGGATTTCAAATATAACTTTGTTAATATTACTTCATTTCGTCTGGTAGATCTTGGCGATGTCGCTGTTAAGGAGACGCTCAAGGAAATGGAATTTTTTCAGATATTGCAACATCAAAATCAACGTCAACTCAATATTAGCGCTGAGGTTGAGGCTGCCTTCGACAATGACGATGAGTACGGACAACATCATTATCGAAAGATGCGCACAATCGAGGTGTTGTATAATATTATTCGAATACTGCTTTATTAATCAATTTAAACACAAACGAGTATTTTTAAATATTGTACTTTCAGACAGAACCAGCAATCATCTATGACTCAGTTTATCTCTTTGCAATTGGTTTGCAGACTTTGGAGCAGTCACATTCTCTACGCCTCTCCAATTTGACATGCCAAGATGAAGTGCCGTGGGATGGTGGCCTCAGCTTGATTAACTATATTAATTCGGTAATCACATCAAACAGCCATTTAATTTACAAGTATTAAATTATTATTTGTTATTAGGTCGAGTGGAAAGGCATCACTGGACCAATACAATTCAAAGAGGGTCGCCGTGTACAATTTAAATTGGATCTTGTCAAGTTAAAACAGCATTCGATAGTCAAGATTGGTGAATGGTCGCCGCACAGTCGTTTGAATATAACAAATCCATCGCTTTTTTTTGACTCTGGTTCGATGAATGTTACACTTGTGGTTATAACAATACTTGTAAGTAATTCTTCAATTCAACCCAAGTTTCTTTTAACATATAATTCTTTTATATAGGAGACTCCCTATGTAATGATGCACTATGGCAAAAATTTCACTGGCAACGAACGTTTCTTTGGTTTCTGTGTCGATATACTAGAACTAATATCACATGAGGTTGGCTTTGATTACATTTTGGATTTAGTGCCAGATCGAAAATATGGCGCCAAGGATTCTGTAACAGGCAAATGGAATGGTATGGTGGCACAGCTGATGAAATATGTAAGTATTTGTTTGGTTGTGCTTCATTAAAACTAGAGTTGGATCGTTGAGTAAATTCTTTCAATTGAAAGACATCGCTTCTGTTTATGAAATTCTCGCATTAATGTTGGATAAACATGGTTAATTTTAATGAATAAATTTATTCGTTAATTCTTATACATAACGAGCGGTCGAATAAACCAAATGAACTAACAGCAAATGAATGAACGAGGAATGCAGAATAAAATTAACAGAGCAGGGTGAAATTGTTTAAGTAGTTCAGTAAGTTCACGAAAAACACACTCGTTCGTTGATGAAAAACACAACAATTTTATACACAGAAAACCTTACAGACCTAACTAATCTATACAAACGAAATCTGTGCAGAGGTATAAATTAACGGTAGTAACTATTCCGTGAAGGACAATGTTTCTAAATAATTCTATTATTAATGACTGAACTAAAAGAACTATATTAGAAGTGAACTAAAACAACTAAAACAGTGAAGTGAACAAAAACATTACTACTGCAGTACACAACCAGTGAAGTAAATAAACTAAATAAACTAAATTACGAGTTATCTATGTGATCAGTGAACTAAATGACCTGTGAAATATATTCAGTGAACTTAATGATGTGTATGAGTAGTGAACTAAATGACCATTAATTAAATTAAATAAATAACTTACGAAATCAAAAAACTAACAGACTGATTAGTTTATCAGTAAAAATTTAACTAGTGGACTATTTCGAATTGAACTATAATGTTCAACTCAAATTAATTCTCTACTAATTACTTTCTGCTATTACATATTTCTAATATTATATAGAAAGCCGATCTGGCCGTTGGTTCAATGACCATTACCTATGCTCGTGAAAGCGTTATTGACTTTACAAAGCCATTTATGAATCTGGGCATTAGTATACTATTTAAGGTTGGTATTAAATAAAATAAAAATGATTTAAGCTCAACTTGCGTTATTCTTACATACATAGGTGCCCGAAGCAGAGCCTACACGCCTATTTGCTTTTATGAATCCATTGGCTATTGAAATTTGGATATCTGTACTAGCTGCATATTTTTTTGTATCTTTTACCATATTCATTGTTGCCAGATTGTCGCCCTTCGAGTGGCGCAATGCACAACCATGCAATTTCAGGAGCTTTAGTATACGAAATCAGTTTTCGTTGCCTGAAAGTTTCTGGTTTACTATTGGTACATTGATGCAGCAAAGTTCTTTGCATCCAAAGGCTTTCTCAACGCGTATTGTCAGCTCAATTTGGTGGTTTTTTACGTTAATAATAACTTCATCCTATACGGCCAATTTGGCCGCGTTTCTAACAGTGGAACGCATGACGACGCCCATTGAGAATGCGGAAGACTTAGCAAGTCAAACAGAGATTTCTTATGGTACACTTGAAAGTGGTTCGACAATGACATTCTTTAGGGTAGGCTTAAAATATTTTTTTTTTGAATTTTTGCTTACTAATTAAGTTTCAGGACTCCTTGATTGAGACATATAGAAAAATGTGGCGGCACATGGACAATAAAAAACCATCGGCATTTACTGCCACCTATGAAGAGGGTATCAGGCGTGTTAAGCAAGGTAACTATGCATATTTAATGGAATCTAGCATGCTAGACTATACAGTGCAGCGAGATTGCAATTTGACGCAAATTGGTGGTCTATTGGATACAAAGGGTGAGCAACATTCAAGTAATTCTAAAATATGTATAAAGTTTTCAAGAAATTTAATTTTAGGCTACGGCATTGCAACACCAAAAGGTTCACCTTGGCGCGACAAGGTCTCACTAGCTATTTTAGAGCTGCAGGAAAAAGGTGATATACAAATGTTGTACGACAAGTGGTGGAAGAAAACAGGCGATACCTGTGTGCGACAGAGCAGCAATAAGCATTCTAAAGCCAGTGCACTGGGCATGGAGAGCATTGGTATGTATGAGATCCGCAATAAACTCATGTATCAATCAAAAATATATATAATTTATTGTATGTGCAGGCGGTGTATTTGTTGTATTGATCGCTGGCATTGGTATAGCCATCTTAGTAGCAATCTTTGAATTTTGGTATAATTATCGCCATCAAAATGACGTAGTTGATACTGCTGATGATGCAGAGGAAGAAATGGATTTTGCTGAGACTCTAATAGACGGCGACTACACAACAGGGGTTGGAGAAGCAGATGAAAATCGATATCAGCAGCTAGATCGGAAGACGCGCCGCCGTTCACTTTGGCTTGAGATGCTTGATGAATTTCGCTATGCGCTGCGCTGTATGGACAAACGGCGTCGGCCGGATCTTAAACGTCGCTGTACAGAGTGCAACCAGGGAGTAACAATGGCCAACCCTACACAGCCTCCAATGCAGCTGAATGTTGTTAGAGATGAAACATGAATCAATAAAGCGATTGATGTGTTTAGTTATCTGTTAATAGATATTATTGGGTACTCTGATTGTGAACGTAACTTGTGAAGAAACAAATGGTTTTTTTATGTTATTCCTAACAGATGCACACAGTCTTCAGTGCCTTCAGTGCAAAAGATACAATCAAAAAGAAAAATTTTACCAAATGTTGCTCGCAATATTATACTAAATCACAAGCATTACTCATACGCGTTGTTGCAACAGGCATTGTATGAATGAATCTTATCTCTTCTATACTTCGAAATGAACTTTAATTTAAAGCTGCATTCGAAAAAAACCATCTTTTGTAGAATTTATTATTGTACTTGTAAAAAATGTATATATTTTATGCATTATGAAAACACTTTTAATCACAACAAGTTTGCTTTTCGAATGAATTGATTTCATCGAAATATTAAACTCATCGAAGCGCTTATTTTGATTAATTTTTTATAAAATTGAAACAGGCAAGTTGTGCATTTACGAAAAAAAAAATATACTATATTTGAGGAATTATAAAAACATAAAACGAAAAGTTGTCAAGTGCGTATAATGAGAGATATTAAAACAAAAAATTAAATAGAGCCAAACCTTTGCGTAAAGTTTGCAAAAACAAAAAAAAAACTAACTCGAAAATATTTATTTATTATATGTATATAAAAATTTTAATAATAATGCTAACTACAAGCGAAACAAAACAAAACACTTGAATTCGCTTTGGACTGCATTATCAAAAAAATAAAATTTAAAATAAACATAAAAATATTAACAAAAGGACTAAACGGTCAACTCAATTGGCAATTGCTGTTGCTAAGCGCATTTGGAGTATTGGAGTGAGTTGATGTGGGCATAGAAGGCGTTGTGGGGTCGTGAAGTGGGTGCGAAACAGTAAAATAAAAAATCGCTGCCAAAGGGCGCTTACAACAAAACACTAATACGCGTGTAATATGCCACAAACACACAGCGGCACTAATACTCGTACACGCACAACGATTAAACGATAAAAATTAAAGTAAAAACAAATTTAATGTATAATGTATAAAAATAGGTGGTACCATTAAATAGTTTTGTAACTGGCTTTTTGCCATTTTTGGAGAAAGAAAAAAAATATATAGATTTATCATTTAGATCGCACTTAAATTGTTTGGGTTCAGATAGGTAATCTCCCACTACACAGCATGTCAACGTAATCATTTTATTGTCGCTCTAGCCTAGGACACAGGATAAACATAAACTGGATTGGTAGTAATTCTTGCTCACCGTTTGAGATTGTTCAACAGCGATGATCATATACTCTATATCCTTAGACGTTAAAAAACACCATTTATATTTTGTTGAGCTTCAGAGTTAACGAATTGAGTAACGTTTTTATTGGATGGGGTAAGTTATAATTATTATAACTAATTGAAAAACTAGCAGAAAGCCGAGGCTTCCTAAATTACATCGATTTCGTGACTTAAATTTTACCTGTATTGGGTATAAAAACCACCTGTCACCGAATTTGGACGACGTGGTTAAAAACAGATCCAGCCAATAAATATTCTATAAAATAATTCAATTATCAACAAAATTGTTTAATAGTTCGGTGATAATCAGAACTACGCAAAAATCAAATTCATATGCTACTAAATTCGATTTTTAAAGATAGAAGCTACAATTACAATCGCTTGTAGGAGAGCTTCTAAATACATTTGTTTGTTGCCGAACTAAACATTTTAAAGCAACCCACGAATTAAAATATTGAAAATAAAAATAAAAATCGAAAATAATAAAAATAGTGGATATTATGTACAGACAGATGAACACATACGAGTACGTATACACAATGGGATGGATGACGAGGTGAGCGGCGCAGCGCGCCAATTGCATAATTTATGCTCAATATACAAAAGCGCATTTGACACGCACACAGATACAAAATTAAGTCACGCGCGTTTTGTTGCCTATTTGGCGGCATATCAAACTGACCTAAGCGAACTATAAGTGTGAGACATTAAATGCGCAATACGAAGCGCGCACACACACAGACGCACACAGTGAGGCTAGAGATGTCGATGCGCCAAAATTGTTTAACAAATGGCAGTTATGCCAGCATATAAACACAAACACTCATATTATGTGTATGTGTGCATGTATAGGCAGCGTTTTTTGTGCTATCGAAATTTTTAGACTTTTTAGCCTATTTTTATTGTTAATTAAATGAAGGGGAATCGGTCTGTATAAACACACACAGACAGACACAGCTGCGCGTTATAAACCACATTAAACGTGTATTACACCTATATACGGATACACGCGCATTGGTACATACAAACATACTTGCATAGTGGCTTTGTTTGATTTTTACAATTTTTGCATTTTTATTTTTAACATTCAACTTTTTTTTACGCCTACTTTTGCCTCTCAACTCAATTTTTTGCACTTGTAATTTGCGTAATTAATAGTGTGAGACTGATGCGTATCTGTGAGCTTGTGCATGTGTAATTGTGTTAGTGTCTAAAAAAGTAGCGAAGCGAAACGATTGCACGCTGCCACTTTGTAGTTTGGTGCTGCATCACCAACTACTGCGCCAGGATACCCAACTTCATCCTTGTCCTCTTCAGCAGTGCACAAAAATATAAAAAAAAGTGTTACAAATAAAGAGCGCAGCAGGAGGAGCTATGTCCAAGCGCCTAAAAGGCTGCTACGCATACATGCAAAATTTCATATTATTTTTTTTTGTGCTCTTTAGTAATGCACGAATTGCCCGTGCGATTATATAAAAAAGCATTGCATATTGTTATGCTTATTTTTAGTTAAAATTTTTATTAATCCTATTATTAAATCCTGTTTTTTAGTTTGTTGGTCGAGTTTGCTCTTTAAACAATTTTTATGCGTTTGCAATTTATATGTATCTGTATTTTAAAAGTATATGCCCATTAAAGTTTTGTTAGGTTTGACATAAAGTTAACTTTTGCAGTTAAGTTATTATGTAACACAGCTCGATTGAATTTGTGCCTACATCATCAATTTGTTATTTGTGTAAAAAAAAGTTATTTAATAAAGCACTCAACATTTCAATCAGAATTTAAAAATTAATATGGCAAAACAAGAAATTCATGAAAACCGAAGATATACAACTTTTTAAAAGATTTATCGCTTAATGCTCTAACAGGTCTTTAGTTTGACGGCATAATAAATAAGAGTGCAGTCCTCTTAACTGCTTTATAAAACCTGTACACATATGAGAGAATGGTAAAATGCATCGAAAAAAAAAATGGTTACCTTCGGCGGAACGAATAATAATAATACAATTCACTCGAAACATTACATTGATAAGCAGATATACAGGGTGTTTCAAAAGAAAGTTCACATTTGATTTGCTGATTGCGTGAACGCAACTATTCCGAGGGGTGCAGGGGATATGTCAATCAGTAGCCTAGCTTTTGGGAATTTAGTCGCTATGGAGCGTTTCTCGGGAGCGGACCGTGCGTTGTGCGTAGCAGGGATAAAATTCTGCAGTATTCGACATGTTCGTCATTTAAATGATGCGCCAAGCCCTCGACTCATTGGAAAATGGGTCGAGAAGTGCGAAGAGACCGGTTCAACGCTGGAAAAATCAAAATCCGGGCGTCCAAGGTCTGCGAGAACGTTCAAAAACGTAGACAGTGTCCTCAGTCTGTTCGTGACAACACGGTCCTTTCGATTCGGACGGAATCCAGGAGAGGTGACATAAATTGGCCTCCACGAAATCCCGATTTTACCCCTATGGACTTTTTCCTGTGGGGTTACGTCAAATCTAAAGTTTACGGCAACAAAGGGCACAATTAAAAGGAAATATCCGTCACGAAAGGGTAGCCATCAAGGAGAATACCTGCCGTGCCGTCATAGGAAATTTTAGTGCTCGATTAAATGAATGCCGTGAACGCAACGGTTTACATTTGGACAATAAATATCATTTTTAAGAAATAAATTCCCAAATTGTGTATTTTAATATGTAATAAACATTTTTTCAATAAACTACTTATTTTTGTTTTTATCGATTTTTTAAATGTGAACTTTCTTTTGAGACACCCGAACTTGTATGTATATCCGAAACAAAACAAAAAAAATTTAAATTTAAACCATAAAAACCTAAAAGTGTGTGAAGTGTCAGTCAATGAGAAGCTACCGTATTGAATATCAAGATTATATTGATTGTAATAAAAATAGTTTTTCGTACAAAAACCGAAAAGTGGGCGATAGGATTGTACGGAACTACCCAAAAAGTGGAAGTGGCGTATCAGTATGAATACTCTTGGAACAAAAATAGTTATAAGTGTCGGGTTTCAGATGGATATGTAAACAATTTATAAAAAAACCCGGCATCAAATAGACTGACATGGCTAGATAAACTCGTTTCGTCAAGATGATCAAGAATGTATATACTTAATGGGGCATACGAAGTCTCTTTCTATGCCTTACAAACATACTGAGACAAACTGATCCATTTTCACACTATATGTGAATGCTATAAAATCACTGCAATGATCGTAGATGACGAATCGTAGATTAATTAGATTAGCAAATGGTAGCCAATTTCTTTTTTAAAATTGTTTAAGTCGCTAATGTGGCTTTATCGAATCGAGGAGTGTTGAGTTTTGCGCTTATTTTGCTTCCGCTTATGTCGCTTCATCAAAAGATATCAAATTGATGAGCCATCCGCAACTAAATACTTCGACTATGACTGGAAAAAGTCTTATTGCACTTCGCTTTAAATGTCCGTCAAAACCTTCAAAAGCCATCTTTCTGAGATGGCTGCTTTACAGCTAGGCTCTTGGAAACATCGATAATTTCACTTTATTTGAGATGTCACACTGAATCAAACATATTTTTGTTGTTGGTAGAATGGTATATAAAGCACGTTTAGCTTCTGTTTCCAAAATTTTTTTTGGTAAAACTTTTTAATGAATTCCAGGGACTTAAGCTCCAACAAAACAATGAGTAAATAGTTTTTTTTTCAACAAATGTTTTTGTAACATTTGTGTTTAACAAATCGAAATGAAGCAGTGGTACTTGTACCATATTCTCAGCAATGAGTCATCCACACTCGTAGGAATTAAATATTTCAGAATTAAATAAGTCTGTAAAATCGTATTACATTTTTTTTACAAAATTGTCATCTTAGGAGACAGCGATACGTATTTTTTAAATTAAAAAAAAAAAACAAATTTTTTTTTGGCATATACGGGTTGTCACAAAACAAGAAAAAACGTTAACTTCGTTTGAACCGAAGCTCTAATATCATTCACACGAAATTTTAAATAGTATTGTAAAACATAAAAGTGGGGGTTTAAATTGGGGCTACCCTAAAAAGTTCACTACGATGTAGTAGATGTATAAGATGCCACTATATCGAATTCAAAGTTGGTAATGACGTTTTTCATACAAATGCATAAAAGTGAGCTGTGAGTTTATATGGGACTAGGGGGGCTAAATGTTCGGGACACGTTTTTTTTGTGTATTTATATGAAGCGGTTGTCCACTAAAATCCACCAAATCAAATTTCAAGGTATATTGATTTTAATCAAGAATTTTTTCATAAAAAACACAAAATTGCATGGGGGCTACCCCAAAAAGTAGGCGGACCACGTCCATTAGGCTATGTATGTTAAGCGGCTGAAAATCAAAAGGCACCACATTGCATTTCAACCTTATATTGCCTTTAATAGAGAAGTTTTTAATACAAAAAATCAAAATTGCAAGTAGGTTTGTAAGGGGGTTACCCCAAAAAGTGGGCGGATCACGCCCGTTAGTCTATGTATGTAAGCGGCTGACCATAAAAAATCACCACATTGCATTTCAACCTAATATTGAGTTTAATAAAGAAGTTTTCCTACAAAAAGTCAGAAGTGGGCCGTATGTTTGTATGGTAGCTACCCCAAATAGTGGGCGGGTCTCACCCATTAATTTATATGTCAAGTATCCGTCTACTAAAAGTTGCCATATCAATTATTAAGTTGATATTGACTACAACAAAAATGTTTTTCATACAAAAAGTCAAAACTGGGCGGTGGGTTTGTATGGGGGCTACCCCAAAAAGTGGGCCTGGCGGGTCAATCTTGACACTCTATTAAAAAAATTTCAAAATTTCAACTGGATAGCATAAAAATTGATCCCCAAAAAATGCGCAACAACATACAGACAGACACACAGACAGAAGGACAGACATACATACAGACAGACGGACATGACTAGATCGACTCGTCTCGTCGAGCTGATCAAGAATATATATACTTTTTGGGGTCTACGATGCTTCATTTAATGCGTTACAAACTTTCAGACAAACTGATAATACCATTTCACACTATGTGTGAATGGTATAAAAAGCTTTCACCTCAAAATCGCATTCATTCATAATATGAGGTGAAAGTGTTTGGTGTCACTATTGGTTCATTAGTATTTGAGTTCTGATTTTGTGTTAGAAGACGTCGTCGCCGCTGAGCTGTAGACGAAACAGTGATTTCTTTGGTCGAATCGGCGTGGCAAACCTTTTGATTTCTCTCCGTCTGTTTGCCTTTCATGTCTGCCCTCAATGGCTATTAGGCACAAACTAAGTGACCCAATTGCTCAACACTTTCACAGAAGTCTATTAACCGATGGTAATTGACAGAAGCAGTGAATTATCAAATTGCCTTCGCAATATACTTTCTGATCAAAAACTACACGGAGTTTCTCAATTAAACGAACCTCGCCTGACATGAGGTGGATACAACTGAATAATTTTGTGCTTGAAATTCGGCGTGTGAGCGACAGGAAGATAGCAGATAGGACTTGTAGCGAGATTGCTGAATTTCTTGCTGAAATTTAATCATAATTAATGTCTATGTCGTTCCGAAAACTTTTTATTCTCTTGATGTTCTAAAATTAGCTTATATAAAGTGTTTACGATATATCGAACAGCAATTAAACCGATTTTGTTTTATTGCGAAATTCCAGGCATTTTTTGATGCAAATAATACCTTCTGATCTTTCTGGTAGTTTTTTGTTCAGCTACTTATATCCTTTACAAAAAGTATAGCGAAGACAGTGAAGAAAACTTTAGAGACTTTTAGTCTAATCATCCGTATCCATCCGAACTTCTCCAGCAATTTTAAAATCATTGTATTGTATTGACAAAGAAATGTACGAATGTCCTTTCTGTAATGCAAAAACATTTTATCTAGGAAATTGTTAAATAGTCGATACATAGTTTTTGAATGCATTCAAAATGATTGAAAGCAAGATCAACCATTCGAACAAGAAAAAGCACTTCGCCCAATTGATATTTACTTTCATGTACGCACAAATGAATTAAATAGCAATAATACAAACTCTTTTTTACGTACTACAATATCTTGTTTCAATACGTTTATTTTTAATAATGCAACTACACATGAAAATGTTAAAAAAAAGTAAAACTATAAAACATGAATCAAGCGAAATGCCAAATAGAACACGCCTGCCTGCGAACAAAAGCAAAAATGGCAGCATTTTGGGCGACACCTAACAAAAAAATGACCAAAGAGCGGACCAAGTGCCGAAAAGGGGCAACTGTAAAAAGGAAAAAAATAAACTGAGATGAAGTTGAACACTAACATGATAGGCTGCAGAAATGCACACATGCACAAGTCTACACACACCCACACACGAAGAATACACAGATGCAAACACGCACACAGCTACAGATACAGGCTGGATGAGTCGCACGCAAACGCATTAACATGCGAGTAAACCAAGGGACGAATATAGTTGCACTCGTAGTAGTTGTAGCAGAACTAACTAGTTGTAGTTGCAAGTGCAAGTGGGGCAAACAACGGGGAGTGGTAGTATGTAATTCCTATTGAAGCAGGATTGGCAACAAAAACAACAACAACTATAACAAACGCACAACTCTCGAAGGCTTGGCTACACTGAGAAATAAAAGCAACTAGAACGAATTAAAAGCGGCAGCAAAAAAGTGTGGGTAATTAAAAAAGTAGTAGTAGAAATTTGAGGTTGTTGTTGCTGCTGAGGAACGTAGAACATATACAGTGCATATACGCACAAATATGTAGCAGCATATGAAGCATCCATAGATATACACAGAAATACACTCACATACTTAAAAATAAAAGATACAAAAGTGTCTTTAGAAAAAAAGCAGTAAAAAATAGTCGTAGCATACTTTTAGGCGGGATATTTCGCTTTTTCATACAAATGAACACCTCGCACGTTGTTTGGAACACACTTCAGCTCTGCATCCCTTTCCTAATAATATGACACTCAGCTTTTCGTCATCATCATCACCAACTACAACAGCAATGCCAACTCGCCTCATCGTTGCTCATTGCAAATGGTGTTAGTACACCGCAAATTGTGGGCGATGTGGGTGTGGCACTGCAACTGCAGCAGCGGCACATATCATTCGTCGAATGAACAACAACAATAGTGTCGACAACAAATTTGTACTTTGATTTTCACTTTTTGCATACTTTGTATCAAACTTAATTTTCTTGCATTTCTTGCGTTCAATCTGTAGGAAACTTTTCGGCACATTTTTATTTTTTTAAATTTTTCGTGGAAATATTATTATCATTTTTTTTTTGTTTCCTTCAAGCCTTCTGATAATATGCTGTCATATGCACAGATACTCGCATACACATCCAGTGACAACAAGGCGATAGTTTGAGATAAGAAGTCACCAGAGCATTTATTGCCGTTCGTTGAATATGCGATCCGAGATGCATCTATCTTCATTTCTGTGTGTGTATATATACTGACTGTTGGGATTATAAACATAATTGCTGGTCGCTCAGCCTAAGCTTTGCTATACAAAGGCTGGAAGCCATTAGCGGATGAATACGCTTAAACTCTATATGACTTGATATTTTTTATGTGCATGCTTTCAGGATATTTGGAACTTCTTCACTGATTAAGATTATCAAGAGGCTATTTTAAGGTGATATGGTATATCTTAATATAGAAATTTTATCTTCTGCAGATCTCATGGTTCTATTGTTAATAGAATAAATTTATATATGTGTTTCAGCGAACTCATTAATCTGTACTAGAATAATTTCACTTCTCTAATCTACTTGGGACCGATGAAGAGAATAATACCGCCGATAGAGAAGCGTACATAGAACCACCGGATTATAATGAGGTCGACTCAGTAATTAAAAAGCTGAACAATAACAAAGCAGCAGGCTCCGATGAGTTGCCAGCTGAATTATTCAAGACCGGTGGCGAAGAGTTGGTAAGGCGTATCCACCAACACTTATGCAAAATATGGTCCGATGAATGCATGCTCAACTATTGGAATCTCAGTGTTCTTTACTCTATCTTCAAGAAAGGAGACCCCGCTGTCTGCGCGAACTACCGGGGAATAAGTCTCCTTTCAATAGGATATGCACTGATAGGCCAGTATCAGTGCGGCTTCAGACCAAAGAGGTCGACCAGTGACCAAATTTTCACTTTACGCCAAATCCTGGAGAAGACCCACGAGTACAATAAAGACACACACCACCTATTTGGCGATTATAAGGCCGCTTTCGACACGCCGATAAGAACGAAGTTCTTCAACGCCCTATCTGAACTTGGTATCCCAGCCCTATCTGAACTTGGTACCAAGAGAGGTTTCAGGCAGGGTGATGCTTTATCGTGCGACTTTATTAATCTCCTGATGGAGTACATCCTACGCCAATGCCCATACGTAGAACGATCGGGCACGATCTTCCATAAGGAACTGATGCTACTCGCATATGCTGATGACATAGACATCATAGGCATCAACTAACGGCGAGTAAGCAGGGCGTTCTCGGAGATTGAGAAACAGTCACGTCTCATGGGCCTAGCGGTGAACGAGGACAAGATGAAGTACTTGGTGTCCACTCGCAGACCATCAGCGCGTATGTGAGTATGGAGAATTTCAACTTCAATGTTGTAGAAAACTTCGTCTATCTGGGAACAGAAATTACCATCGACAACAATGTTAGCCGAGAGATCAGACGGAGAATCACGCTTGCTAATCGCTGCTACTTTGGGCTCAGCAACCAGATTAGAAGTAGAGCCCTCTCTCGAACTAGGAAGATAAAAATCTATAAGACACTGATAATCCCGGTCCTGCTGTATGGCGCAGAAGCATGGATACTGACATCAACGGATACAGCGTCTTTAGGAGTGTTCGAGAGAAAGATTCTTCGTAGGATTTTTGGTCCCCTTAGGGTTGGCGCCAAGTTTAGGACCCGTATGAACCATGAGCTGTATGATGAGGTTGACATAGTCCAGCGCATTAAATTCCAGCGGCTGCACTGGGCTGGTCACCTCATCCGGATGAACCCCGAAGCTCCAGCACTAAAGGTTTACGTCGAAAAGCTGAACTTGATTGGTGGTGAACTTGAAAGTGAATGCTGGGTTTATGTGCGGGCTAGCCCTAAAAGTGGACGGACTCCTCTCATTTAAACATATTGGAAATGTTCGTCTATAAGAAACCACCCAACGAAGAACTTCGCCAGTGATTTACAAAATTTAATAATCAGTTCAGTGCAGATTGTCGATTGTCTTATAATCTTTATTGAGTTTAACGCTTTAATAGCTTCTTGAAAATTAATTTTAATTTAATAATCAAATTGATTTAAATTTATGGATTCTTCTAGTTAAAAACGCTACGAACAGTATACATAAGTATTAAGTTTGTTGTTTTCTTGATATATTTAATATTGCTTCTTCACTTAAAATTTCTGGAACATCAAAAGTGGTCATAGTAATTAGTAAGAAATTCAAATTAGCGCGAATTAATATACTAAACTGTTCCTTGCAACATCGTTTTATTATTATACCATTAAAAATTATCAATATACTCTCATTTTAAAAATTACCAAATATGCATTAAGTATACACAGACAGAACGCAACAAGTAGCATATCCTTGGTGTCCTGGCAACCATAAATGAAATCTGAGGTCTACAGACCGCAGATACAGACATTGAAGCAGCACACCTATATATATATTGTATATCATTCAATTACTCCTACATTGCTGTGCTGAATTGCAGGTGTCCAATGCAGCGCAACGAGACAAGATGAAATGCGTGCGAAATTATGCAGAAAATACATTTTAACGAATTTTACGCATATACGAGTATAGCGGACGATGTGCACATTATCCTCACCTGCTGTAATAATCCATGCACACTAGTCGGCGTCGTCGTTACTGGCTGGCTGGTTGGCTGCCCTTTAGCATTTATATCTTTTGTTTACCATTTTCCAATTGATTGAACCGACGAAAGTTTCACATTTCATTGACATTATTGTCGTTCTCGAACCGTTCGAAGCCAGTCGACGTGTGTCCATACATGAAACGGCCGCAATCCTTTTGGATATTTATTTTCCCACACACCCTTCGGTGTGTGCGTGCGTGTGTATGTTTGCCTTCGCACTTGCGACATTGACAGGCGAGCGTCAGTTGTTTGTTATTCGTTTTTTACTTCAACATTTTTTCCCGCTTCTCGGCATCATTGTTAACCGTCGAGAGTTAACAATTTTGTTGAAATATTAATGACACTCAACGCCTGTCGTCATCTGCTGCTCATAAAATTCTGATTTTGGGTTTTTAAGGTAATTGAGCCTGTTAACGGTTATTTGTTTTACTGTACTCTGCTCGTCTGATCCGTCTATTATCCTTCATTTGGCACAGTTTTGCATAGTTTACTGGTATGTGGTACAGGTTAAAGATATGCGTGTGACTCAACGCGGTAGGTGAAAGATTTGATGTTGTCTAAATATGAACATGCACAGCTGTTTGATGAGCTTTGCTTCTTTAATATTGGTGGTAAATATTAATATAATAAGAAAATATGAAACTTTAACTTTAATAACATTTACAAACGTTTTTAAGCATTGCTAATACAAAAGCGAAGTTGGTAAATTTATAGAAAGAGATAATAAAGAATGCTATACTCGTGGTACTCATCTATATGACATATTACACTCTTAAATGGTGAGCGGTATATTGGAGTATGAAGGATGAGAGGAGAATATTTTTACATGCAGCGTACAAATAAATATGAACAGGGTATATTGTGTATGTTTAAATGGTAAAAAGTCTGTAAAATACCGGAGTATTATAAATTTCTTTTTGGACGATTTCGTCAGTCGAAGAGGTGCATGGACGACAAGAAAGCAGATACATGTCTGTCTAAAAATTGGCTTGGTATTTCATTGCACTAAACAAGGCAACTCTACAAATGACTACGGTTTATTTGAAACCATATTATAGCATTAATTTTTAAAACACTGACCTACATCTATACAAAAGCAAAAAACATTTCAGAATTCTGCTTACAAAATATATTAAATTACCAAAAACTCAGATTCAATAAACCTTAAAATTATCAAATTAGCTGTATTTCGGGCTTACCTGTGGGCACATTTTACATTGATATTTTCTGCCCGTGCCGCTGCCTGGGCCACCTGCTCCAGCACCACCAGGACCACCTCCCAGTGAGGCGCTAATCTTTGTGGCATTAATCGGTTGCGGCACAACAAGCAAAGCTGCTGATGCAGCGGCCACCGCGGAGCTGTGATGATGCGACGGATGATGGTTGCCATGATGTGTGCCACTAGCGCCAGTACCGCTGCCAGGAAGTCCAACTCCTGAAAGCCAGCAAAGAAAGAGCACAAGAAAATGTGGATTAGTTGCCATAAAAGGGTGTTGGACAACAGGTATTCGTGTCGGTTTGTATCGTATTCCCTCCACTTACCTTGTGCATGATGATCCAAACGATTGTCATCCAGAAAATGACCTGCAATGGGAATTAAGTTGTTTTAGGGCATTACTCTGCTTGTTAGATAGACATTTTCTATAAATTGTTTTTTCTTTCTGTTCGCTGTCAGCCTTGTTGTGAATTAAATCAAAAAGCGCAAATGTTTCACAAACTGTGTCACACTGGAATAAAATATGTCCAGCTAACTACTCAGGCGCCATCTAACGCTTGCATGCATGTCTGTATTTCACTATCTGTCAGTCAGATATTGCTCGGCTGTCGCTTCCATTCCGTCGACGTTGGTGAAATTGCTCACGTCCTCGCTTTGCAAGGCTTCACGCGCAAATGCGCGTCGGCTACTTTTCTAATTAAACTGAGACATTAGTTTGCTTGATTACCGTTGGGAATGTGATGACAATGCTGCGAGATTTTCCTTCATTTTTTCTCTCTTTATAATTATTATTAATACCTTATTTTGCTGCTGTTCTGATTTAGAGTGTTTAAAATCTAAAGCAGCAAGCTAGATGAAAGTAACATATTTACTTCGATGTAACTTCGAGCTGTAAACTCTTCTTAAGATAATTTCGACTGCAGCTTAATCCAATCAAGATGAGATATATTGTGGGGTACAGAGCTGACCATAGAATAGAAAGTCATTTCTAAAAAGGATGTCATGTTCCTGTCATTTTAAACTATTATAAGCACGTTTCACATACTAGTAGAACTGAATTTTTTTGTTCAATAATGGTTTTCGAATGAGTAAACTATTTTGGTAGTGTTGTAAACAAATATTTATTTTCTCCATCATTTGAAGTAAAATGAGTCCAACCACCAAACATTCAGCTTCTTTGAGGCGAATTATTTGATGTGACCGCTGATGTGAAGCAGTTCTCAGTTTGTTACTTTCCATTGGGAATATTTTGTCTACTTCAAAACTCTTGTTAAGATTATTTTATTAATACAATACAATATGCAATGAAATTTGTAACCCTAATGTACTTATATATTTGCAGTCGATTTTTATTTAGAAAAGCTTTTCATTCTATTTCAACGGAATCTTAGATCCTATATAAAACAAATAAAACTAATTTATTAGTCAAAAAGTTACACTAACAAAGGTGAATATATGGGCGTCGATGTTCTAAAACAATTAAACACAACTATGCTTTAAATGGCAGTTGCAGAAAGATATTATATTATTTAGAGAATTTATCGCAGCTGGCAACAAATGCCAACTAAATAGCACATTGCAGCCGAGTTAGGCCAAAAGACTGTGGCAGCACCAGTGGCATCGGCAGCGGCATAGAAAGCTTTGTGCGTGGTGCTTAATACCAAACATATTTAGTGTTAATTACAAGTTTAGTTGAAGGCAACATTGAAGACAGTCATTCATTCATTTAACTCAACTCAAACGATTGACGGCAGGTGAGTAATCGGCGCCACTAGATAAGCACTAAGGCATGCATGTGCTGAAATACTTGAGAATACATGCTGAAAATGATTAACGATGTGTAGTTGGTGGTGTACTGAACTTTTATTCATTATGCTATGTCAAAAAAAAAAAAAAAAAAAAAACACTCAAGAAGCACAAGCCAAGCTCATATTGCTTTAAACAGCTAAAAGCGAGTTAAGAATGCGGAATAGTAGCAGCTGAGAAGGCTGTGACATCGCAGGGTAAATAACGTGTTTAACTGCGTATCTCTCAACTACTCTGAAAGCCGACAATCGTAACAGCAGCATCTTATAGATACAATGTGCGATGCTTATCGATGCTTATACATAGTCCGATGTCGTAGTTGAGCGAACAATCAGGCGGGCCAACGTATAAAATAGCATGTAGCAGCAGCAACAACAATGTTGTTCGGCCAATTGACGCAGCGTTGACATTATCGAGCTTGAGATCGTAGCGATCGCGCACCTACAAACAGAGCAAAAACGCCGCCCCTTATTCCGACGTTGCTCCTTTGTCCACAGAAGCTGTTGGGAGGTCTGCCGAGAGTTGTTCGGGGTCTGTCGCCAATGTACAGCAGCATGTTGCTGTCAAAGTTTTCGGTAACCAGTAGCTTGAAATATTGTACGAGAGTGGATTAAATAAAGCTTATAATGGTATAATATACCATATCGTTTGTTTTATTTTTATTATAGAAGTATGTATGTTTCAATATTTGATTAATAGATGAGCCATTTATTTTGAAAGTGGCATAAGTCACTTTGTTTTTTAAGTCGATATTTGCGTTTTAACACGTTTAAAAATATGGATGCTAACATTCGAGAAAATTTACTTGTATTTGTTATCTCAGGATATTGATATTTTTCTCAGTATAAATAATTTCGTATAAACATTAACCATTACTTAACTCGATATTTACCATTAACTCGATTTTTTTGAACAAGTGACTTATGCCACTTTCAAAATAAACGGGTCAGGTACATTTCTCAATCAAAGTTCTGTAGATTGTAGTGCTTGTTTTTAACTTTTTAGTAGTCGGTTTTTTTTGTTTTTTGAAATTTTTTTTTATTTAAGTCTTTTTAGTGTCAAAATAATTTTAATCATATAAGTTGTACCTTTTTTTGTAATAGCGTTTTAAACCCCTTAATTTTCATATCCCGCTCAATAGGAATTGGAAAAAAAAAAATTCGAACCACATATTATGGCACCCGAAATCCGACATATTTTTTTCCACATTACCTATCAGATAACACTTGGATTACCAAGACGAATCTAAAGATACAATAATTGTAGAAATTGATTCAGCCTTAAGAAATCATAACTCTCCTTTTGAAGACGGGTAATAAATGATAAGAGAGTGAAATATTGAAAAAAAATTAGCAAATAGGAATAGCAAAGAACTCTTTGTTTTTAGCCAGATTATTAATTTTTTAAAAAATAGTTTCTATTCTCTTAAAACTAAACTTATTTCAATCCACTCTCGTTAAGTTAGCTGTCTTTGTTGTTGTTGATGGTGTTTCGCTAGCAATAGGCTAGCAAAATGTTGTTTGCATTTTAGGAATTTATGTAAACATCTTGTAAGCAAGTTGCTAGATTTTGTTGTTGTTGTCGCTCCTTTCATTGTTGTTTTAGTTGTATCTGCTAATATGCTTGATGCTTATTGTTGTTGTTGTTGTACATCTTAAGAGCATGTTTTAACATTTTTACAACAAGTCCAGCACCACGAGCAGCAAACTGAACCAACAACCAAAAAGAAGCAGTTAAAGGTCAATTGGAAACAATTTGGTCTATGTTTCTTTTGTTGTTGTTGTTATTGTAGCCGTTATATTGTTTTCCGTGGGAGTTATTGGATTTTATTGTCTAACTTTATTGTTGTAGCAGTTGTCACTGTAGCATAGTGTAATCAGTTCATTGTACCAAAAGAAAAAAGAAAGCTCCAAGCTAGCGGCCCGCACACGTTTCGATATCTTGTCCAGAGCAGCTATATCTATGTATCTACACAGCGATCTTTATCTTATTTTCGGCATTGCTAGAGATGAATATCACTTAAATTCTATACGTTGTGCTACTACTAAAGCTTAGCTACTTGTTCAATGAGTAATTAATTTAGTTAGCTGTCGTAGTGTGGCGTGGCTTTGGGTGGCGCATGTGCATTGTATTGAAATTTAAAAGTATCTATGCTCTATTATATCGCACAATCAT
Source organism: Leucophenga montana (assembly GCA_035044765.1). Classification (NCBI taxonomy): domain Eukaryota; kingdom Metazoa; phylum Arthropoda; class Insecta; order Diptera; family Drosophilidae; genus Leucophenga; species Leucophenga montana. The sequence continues at coordinate 99,278 of JAWNNQ010000544.1, forward strand.
TATATCGCTACTTACTTTTTTGCAGATTACTATGGTGGTCGTTCATTTTGGCCTGGAAAGAGAGAGCGATGGGATATAACGATTAACAACGACTTAATATAAATGCAAGTAGCATACAAGTAGATAATACTATAACTAACGAAGTGTAAGTTCAGGTCGTTCAAATGGCGGATTATCAAAAAAATTTTTATTGCTAAACTATTTATTTCGCTTTCCAATCACATCCTTAGAAAATACATTGAACTATATCTTGCATAATCATATACATATTAGTGCCACCACTACAAGTTTGCTTAAAATATTGATATCATCAATAAGTCAATAAGCCATCTCGCTTAGAACATATAAAAAAAGTCATCACAACTATTTTCAGTGACACAGAAACTTAATGTTGTTCATATTCATATTTCATTTTCCAATTCGATTTATATTTACATAATTAGTTAGTTGCAAATAATTATTTGACAACTATAATTAGCTTTTCAATATAATCCGAATTCATACAAAAATATCAATACAAAAAAATATCTAAAATAAAAATTAGCATAAATGCACAAAACAATTTCAAAACTCTTTCTGATATGCGTCTAAATGTTTTCAACAGCTGTCAAAGCATATTAGACCAAATCTATTGTAGCCACAAAAACAAATATACAAAAACAACTATTAGTTTAAAAATCACACACCACGATAGCAGCTATAAGCAGCATATCAAACAACAAATTCCAACAAAGTCAACGACTCTGAAAAATCAAAATCAAATCAATTGCAAATCTATACGTAAAAAGCAAAATGAAATATAGAATTTTATATATGGAAAAAAATTGCACACAGTTTAAAAAAGAGAGGAATTCAAACGGAAATAGGTTAAAAACCTTGTAGCAAATATCTTTTTAGGCCAAAAAAAAAGTCTCTGTGGTCCTGACCTAGGATACATTTGCTTTGTATTTTTTTCGCATTTAGTTTGATTTTGTCGAGTTAGAAAAAAAATATTTTTTTTTTTCGTCGAAATAAAAGCAAACAAAATATGCAAAAACATGGCTAAGGCTAAAGCTGAACAAAAATGAAAAAAATGTCAGCGCAAATAAAGCCATCATGCGATTTCTTTCTGTTTTTTTTTCTTTCTAAATACTTGTAAATGCTTAGAAAAAATGTATAACAGACTACCAAAAAAAAAAAAAAAATAAATAAATAAAAAAAAAAAAGATTAAAGAAACAATCTAAAATAATTTGTATATAAATAGGATTGTAAGAATAGGAACGGCGACACGCGAATTTAGTAGAGGCTTTTGTTAATACTTACTATTATGAAATTGCGTGAGGAAATGCATCTCTTTATGACAGTTACAGTGTACAGAGGTCAAAGTAAAAGTCAACATATATAGTTGTTCCAATCCAAAAACATAAAGCCTTGACAAAAATGGCTCAATGCTTCCATTCACAACGGTTGAAAATCGTTGAACATAAAGTGGAGCATGCATAGGTGATTGTCAAAGAATTCAAAATTTCGGAAATTTCGGTAATTTCCGAAAATAAATTCTAATATCTTCTTTCAAAAAAAGTGTTGTTGTTTGCTTTGTATGTGTAAAAGTTGTCTAGTTTTATAACATTAAAATAAAAGCGTGTTTTTTGAAAATTTGTTAATAATCAGGTGTAAGTGTCTGCTTAAACCTTTAACGGTCTTAGTGACTCTTTTTAAAGATTTTTAGAGTGATTCATTGAAGATTAACGATTACTAACATGCACAGACAGAAGGTCTGACAGAAGCCCATAGTTAGATCGACTCCTTATAGCTATAATTCAATATTCAAGATATGATCTTCCGACTTGAGCATTTAATAATATTCTTACTTTTCGAACACCTTTTGAAAGACTGTTGTCGGATTTTCAACTATTCTAACTATTCATTGTTATTCTAATATATAAACGTGGCAAATCGATCTAGTCGTGTCCGTCCATCCTTTCCTTTTACTGAGAGATTGGACTTCTTTAAGACGAAAATCACGATATAGACTCGCTACTTAAGTGCTGCACAGTTACAAATTTATCTCGAAATTTCATATCTTGCAATTGCTTTATCACAGTCGTAACTAAGCATTTCATATTTGAATTTTTTTTTCAAAATCGATATCTCAAAAAATAAGAGACTACGCAGAGAAAAAAAAAATCAGCAAAAGCAATCAACAAAATTAATTTTTTTTTATCAAAAAAGAGGTAATCTTAGAATCATCAAGATGACATGATCAGAAATTTTATGTTAATATTTTGTTAGTTTCTATTCTTTCATTTGATTATTTAGCTTTAACTCAAATACTAAATATTTAGGTTTTGCTTCTAATTGTTTTATCAATTTGGCTATCGATGAATAAAAATTTATGTCACTATGTCAAAAAATGTCGCGTCAAAACAAACCTTTAAATATTTGTTTGTCTTTTAAAAAAAATTGAATACGTTTTTATGCTAAACTCTAAGGCAATTCAGACTAAAAAATGGTAGAAGCACATCAAAAAATTTTGAAAAAAAAAACTATATACAACGTTGCTGAAGCGACACAGCCTGACGCGAAAAGTGTTGCTGCAGCAGGGAAAATTAAATGCGACTGGAGCTGCCAAAAAAAACTAAAAAAATTAACAAAAAATGGCCAAAAATAGAAAAATTCAAACAAAAAAAGACAACTAAAATTGAAATATAGGCTTATGAGTAATATGTGCTGCTATAGAAGTTTACATAGATACTTGTATATACATGTGAATATGTGTTTGGACATATACGAGTTCATTTTACGCCTTGTGCCTGTTTCTATGCGTGTGAAGACCGCTGAGCGTTAGTTTTTGGGTGTTAATGCTTTTTGTCGAGTTCTACAGACAGACACACTTATATGCATCCATATACATATGTATGTACATGTGCGTATAACTGTACATATTTTCTACGATCCAAACGCATTCGAGCGTTTCATGCTAGAGATACATGCAAATAGCCGTAGCTGAGTTGTTGGCAAGTGTATACATAAAGCGTGTTCAAAATTGAAAAAGAAAGGAAAACAAAAAATGCTCGAGTTGGACTAGAAATGCTAGATGCAAAACTCATACTTAAAGCATCAATATGCACATAAGAGTAGGCTAGACAGACACCAATGCACATACACACACATAGAAGAGACACCAACACACATACACTGTTTCTCTTTCATTCTTTCTCAAATGCATTCATATGCTCTACACCAGCAGCAACAACAACAAGTGTATACAACAACTTTCGCGCTGATGAAGATGACCAACAAAACCGGACGAAAAAGATGTATACCCACTAACAAAAAACACAATGACACGGTGTACAACAACAGCAACAACAACAAAATGAAGCACAAACATACAACAACAATAAGCAAAATAAATGCACCACACCAGTACAAAACTTTCGACATATAAGTTCAGTCTACAACAACAACAGCAGATCAAGCAGCAAAAAGTATGCAACGAAAAATTTAAAAAAGAAATGCTCGAAACAATTTTTTTTGTGCACACTACAGATATAGTGTGTAAGAGAGTATTATCAGTTTGTAATGAAAGAGAAACAATATACGTGAAACAATAATGCACAAAAATATATGCTCAATCAGCTTAACGAAACGAATATTATCATTTGTCTTGAGTTCTATATCTATTAATCTATACAAACTCATCGTATTTGATCATATTTTGATAAATCGAGCGGAATCTGATAAATATTTAAATTTTATATTGTATGGAGCCAAACTGGCTACTATTGAAGAAAGGAAATCATAGAAAAATGTATCCATTCTGTACTGCGACCAAGTATTGCTGAATAGCTTTTGGGCACAATGCTCTTTGCATTTTAAGAATAATACTTGAAAAAAATGCAAATATGTTTCTTTTGCAGCTTTTTAAAGCGTATTAAGGCTTCGGTTTAAACTAATTTTGAGATGTTTCTTATTTTTTTTTTTTTTTTACACTCGCCAAAAACATTTCTCGTACAAAAATAGGAAAAAATCAAAACAAATTTTAACCCCTTCGCCCGCGGACAGGCAACAGTATCCTGAACATTACAGTCAAAGCCGTAAGGACGACGATGATGATGACTTCCTCGATCTGGTGTTCTACTGTCAAATACAGCAGCATCAGAAAACGAGGGTGAGAGATAGAAACTGAGAGAAAGAGAGACAACGATAGGTATTGGAAGTTATCGAGTCAACGCAAACGAAATTATGAGTGTAAAGGATATGTGAGACGATTGAAGTAGGAGGACGAGTCATGGCAGCAAATGGCAAAAAGTAAAAAATTAGGCAAAAGCGAACAATTTTTTTCTATCACCCAACGCACCATTTCTCAGAACTCAAACTCTATCCAATATGAACAGTTTGAGTGTCAGCCTCATGCGTTGCTACTTGGTTAAATAAATTGCGCTTGCATCGTGCGCTCTCTTGAACTTCTACTCCCACAGACACAGACACACACACACATACAGAATCTACACCTACTACTACTATTACAATAAATTTTATACATTTTATTTTTTGCGCTTATGCCTACCTTAACTCTTACTACTGCTAGTTGAAAGTGGTCTAGCTTTTCTACTCCATTTTTTTTTGTTTTTGTTTTTCGCTTTCGTACTTTTTTACAATTGCAAATTTTTTTTGCGCCATTTTGGTTTAGTACATTTTTTTTCCGTACGTTTTCGGTCTCTGTAGTTGTAGTAGTAGAACTCTGTCTGGTTCTATTGATTTTTTCGCAATTTGCGCTGAAAAAATTCTATCGCCTTTAAATGTTGACCAAGCTTCTTCTTCCCTTCCCTTCCCTACCCATACCATCCTATCCCTATCTATATTTTTTTCTCCTGTGGCTTGAGGTTAGAATTTGTGTTGAGTTAGCAAACTCGTAACAGCAGCAGCAAAAAAAAAAACGAGCGAGTTACAAATTTGTTCAACTTTATTGCAATTACTTTAAAAAATTCAAGCAGGCTGCGGTCGGGTCATTGCTGAGGTCGTCGCCGCATTGAGTCCTGTTCTATTACTTTCCATGCGGCACAATAGCGCGCCATTAGTCATAGCATGGAATGGAGTTCTTTTCTTGCTCCAAGCTTGGCGTGAACATTGAGCTGTGCTGCGGCTTTGCTTTTTGTTTCGCGTGTTTTTCTAATGAGCGTATTAATTGGATTGCGTTGTTAATGTATGCTGCAGTTTTTTTCGTTGTGCCCTCGGTGAGTTGTACAAAAGTTTGAATTGGATAGAGTTGCTACAGATGAAAGTTTTGCGGCTAGCTAAAGTTCCTCTGGTCTTTAAAATCATAAAGCTTTATGTAAAGTATTCTACAACCTAGAACAGATTTGTATATAGGACTGTCAAATTTATTAAGAACATTTTAGAGTTTACCCAGTGCAATTACAACTAGTTTTCTACTCTACAAACATTCGTCAAAAAGCGTTTGAGGAACTCAATAGTTTAAAACTGCAATATCGATATTTTTTACTTGACACAAAAAAAAAAAAAACAATTTAATAGTGGTAAGAGGGGAGAGTCGGTCCATTTGATTCATTCGATTTTTGAAAGAAGGTAATAATAAGTTATTTTGCAAACCAAATCAAATAATACTACCATTCAATAAATGCCGCCTTGTAACTATTTCAGTTTTCGTTCGTAAACAGTTTACTTCAAAACAGATACATATATATATATTTTCAAAAAATAGCCTTTAGCCAATTCAGAAAGACCTGGCTATATCGACTCAGCTTTCGATGATGATCAAGAATATATATATTGTACTTTATGGGGTCTATCACGCTTCCTTATGCCTGTTACATACATTCGCACATACTTAGTATTAACCTTGGCCACCAGAGCAGATGTGGCAAAAATGTATTATTTTTCTACTTTGTATACTCCTTACACATAATATGAAGTTTGTAAAAGGCAGTATGTATTTTCTTGATCAATTGGATAAGACAAGTCGATCAAGCCATGGTAAACCGTCCGTTCATCTGTATGTCTGCAGGTCGTTGACAATTACTATCAATTTATTAAAAAAATGCACATGTTCCACTTTAGTTTATATAGCATCAGTCCCACATCAGTACATCTAAAATTCATAGATTTTCCATAATCTGTGTTTAAGAAAAAGTATTCCAATGTTGGAGTATTACAAAATGTTCCCATTTCTCTGTATTTTGTACAAAAGTCGATACAAAGGTGGGTATATTAACATATTTTTGTGGGTTTCTTATTTTTGTCTCATTGAGCATTAAGGAAAAAAAAGAGCGGAATTATCAAAGTTCATTTCTACAAACTTTCAAATTACACACACACACACACACACAGAATGGAAAAAAATATTAATATTAAATAATCTCTCCACAATTTCTAACAAGTTCAACAGAACACATTTTTTAATTGACTTTTTCATACTTGTTTAACTTTTACATATTATCAACCTCCTTCTCTTTCTCGCTTTTATACATCTCTACTGCTCTACAATAATGCGCCCTTTTTCACTATTGTACCATAATTTCTACTACTGTTCGAAAGGTCTACATTGTCGATTGTTTAATTTTCGCTGTCCTCATTGTATCTTGAAAATTAATTAACTGCGGATATCCTTTAAAATCAGTTTCGTTCATCAAAGTTTAAATTGTTTGACCAGAAGTCGAACGAGAAAGCACGAAAATGAGATAGCATTACATAGCAAAAGAGAGCGAAAGAGACTACATAAGATAAATGAAAAATATAAGAAGAAAAAGAACAAATTGTTGCTGCAATTCACTTTATCAAAACGTTGTCCTAACAAGTGCTCGAGTGCAGTTGTCCTTGGAGACAGTCAATCTCCATTCAAAATAATAATTTCATTTGCAGAAAAAAAAGCGATAAAGTTAGAGGTAGATTGAAAGAGGGTGATAAAAAAAATCGAACAAAGGACAACGCACCGACGTCCAGGAAGAAAGTAAAAAAAAAAAAATAGAAAGAGCAACTAAAAACAAAAACAACGCGGAAAGAAAAACTTGTTTACATCTTGCAAAGAGAAGCACCGGGGAAAAAAGGATTAAAAGAAGCAGCTAGAAAGAGAAAGAATCAGCTCGGAAGAAATGGAGCATTGCAGACAAGAGCAAGGATATGGAAGGACTTTTTATACACTGTATAGAAAAAAGGAACCGAAAAAATGTCAGCACCCAAGTATTCTATTGTTGTTTTTGCTGTGAAAAATAAGAAAAAAAATATTCACCGATGCTGCAAAGGATTTTTTTCTGCGTCTGCATGAGTGCAAGTATAGCTGTATATGAAAATGTTTGAGTGAGTTTAGGAAAAAGGTCAAGTCATCTACATGCGATAGTTGTCGGAAGTTACTGGGTGTGAGTATGGTCAGGCAAGTTAGCAGGCAGTCCTTAGGTCTAAGGCGCAGAGTGAGTCAGAAAAATCTTTCAAGTGAGTAGCATGAGTAGAGCTGCAATAGAAAGAGAAAAGAGCATAAGTCTTGAACCCGAACGCACTGCATACTTTCAGACGCGCAAACAAAGCATACCAAACTTTAAGCTACAACACATCATTTTTTATCGCCCGCTTTCCTTGCTCACTTAATTTACTTAATTTTCACATTCACGCGTATTAAATAAAATAAGAAGAACATTAAAGAAGAACTTGTGAAAAAAAACTGTACAAGAAAACAGCGCCATCTATCGCAAGGAAATTGAAACAGCAGCTGACAGTAAAAAAGTTTTAATTTTCACTTTAAAGAAAGTTTTCGATATTGTTGATAGAAATCTGTGAGTAAAAAACTGTATCTAAAAAGTTCATAAAAGAAAGAATTTGATGTTAGATAGGTGGCAGTGTTTACCTAAAAGTAAGTTCAAAAGAAAAGAGGAAATATGTACAATAATATAGACAAAAGTTGTAACTACGTTAAATGCTTTCAATAAAATATTCCAAATATAATTTTGGTATCGAATCTGTGTTTATATGCAAATGCCAAGTACTGTCCAATATTAAATTTATGTCTTTGGAATCTGTCGTTTACTTGCAGGTGGGGGTAATTCAATTTGTATATAGGATAATCACTTCTTTTATTTCTCACTATGTTGAGATACAATTTAAATACTTTAATAAGGCTAAAAAAACATTTGAAAAGTGATAAAAAAGTGCATCGTCCAATGAGAGTAATGTGATGAAGTGAGAGCAATCAGGAGTAAGCTTGCTAGAGGAGTATAAGATTTGCTTGCTCCGGAGGGCCAAACACTTACAGTGAATACCCATTAAGATTTTTCACATATATTAAGTACATATTACAGTTGAAATGTAGAAAGCAGAACCAAGAATTCGTTCTAAAAAAGGAGTAAAAACGTACGTTGGTCATCACAGAAATGAAGCTTTCCAAACGAAATAATGTTGCTTACAACAACAATACAGACTTCCAAAAGAATGCTTCTATTTCTGGAAAACCACGAGTTGTAAGTTAAACCGACTCTTTCTGCGTTTATAATGTGCTAAATATCAAAATAATATAGGCGAACATGAAGAGAAGAAATAGTGTTCTGAATATTTGAACAAGTTTCGAACTATAAGCTTATAGGTTTTAATAAATATAAGAAGAAGAAGAAGAAAAAGAACAAATTATTGCTTCAATTGAATTCAATTAGTTGCTGGGGCTGAGGGCATCTTATGAGAGTAAAAATTTGGTTACAAGAATATTTGGGGATGAAGAAGCTCCGCATTTGTTCTAACTTTGGGACAAACGCGATGCGCAGCTACAATTACAAAATTGAGTAAATTGCACTACGAGTTGGTGTTATATTCCTTATATTCTCTACATTTGGCTCATTTTCACTATTTTCAATATACAAACCAGAAGAAATGAATCGGTGGTAAAAGAATTGGGTCGAATAAAGTGGTTGATAAACGAGTACTTTGTGGGCTTCGAGAAATATTATTCTAGGGACATCGAAAAATGCAGGATCGTTGGACTTATACCAAGGCTGCTATTTATATTTCGTGATTCTACAACCCTAGTTTTGGAATTTGAATGTTGATTTATATTTAATGTTGATATATATAGTATTCCATATAAAAACCCAAAGGGAGGAGGTCAGTTTCTATGCTGGCTTTCCCTATAAACGTGGCATGACGATATGGGTACTCTATATGCTTACGCCAAAAATATTATTTAAAATTGATAAAAAATAATGAGCAACAATAGTCGTCTCGGCGATCTGATCAACAACTTATATACTTTGTGAGACTCCTGTGGCTCCTTAAATTAGTTATAAACATTCAAACTGATATTCCCTTTCACCCCGTGAGATGATATTTGGATCATTCTAGTCGTATTGGTGATGAACCAAAAGATTTCTTTAATTTCAGTAAAGCAGTCTTTCAACATTATCTTACCTCAAATTTTAGAAATATGATACTTACATCAACATTACCATTCCACATATAATGCATGCCCACAGCCGTCGGATCATGATGCGTCTGTCCGGTCATATGCTCCGCCATTACTGCACTCATCCAATGGACAAGACCCTGTGTGGGATTTTGGCTTTGTACGGTTCCGATCGGCATTGTAGCAACCGTTGCTGTGGCACTGGAGATACTCGTAGGACTATTTTTCTGTTGTTGTTGCTGATGCTGCTGATGTAATTGTTGTTGTTGGTGTAGTGTATGTGATGGTGGCGTATGTTGTTGTTGTCGTAGCACGGCTGGCGTTATTTCCGGTGGTGATTTTACCGCGTGCTCAAAATTTGTTTGATGGGTCGCTGCTGTTTGCGTTGCGTTCAAATTAATTGCGGATACTGTCGTCGTTGTTGATGTCGTCGTTATAGCTCCTGCAGAAACTCGTGCTCCTGTTGCCGAATCGGGTGGCGTTGGTGTTGCATGCGTTGGTGAGGCAGCAGCAACAGAGGAGTGTAACGCTGATGCGTGATTGTTGTTGGTTTCGACTTGACCACCGGTTGTTGTTGTTGATGTCGATTCTGCGGCAGCGGCTGCTGCTGCGCTCGCCGCTAAGGGCCACGCGTAATTGTTGGGTTTCTATGAAAAAAAAAAAATGAAAAAGGTTAATGTTAAAATAAATACAAAAAATATTCTATAACAAAATAAAAAAATCAAGTTACACAAAAAAAAAAATAATACAATTAGCACTGCCAGTTTTTGGCATTGATGAAAAGATTGTATTTTATTTATACCTATATACGTATATACATATATATATACATCATACATACATTTTTTTTACATTTTTTTGGTGACCCTTTCGGTTTGTTTTGCAGACCCTTTTGCTAAGCGTTCGTGAGAGTTATTATTATTATTATTGTATCTGCACTCAAGCGAGATATTATAATATGGTCAGACTTGTTTATTTGTCTTTGGTAGGCATTTATTCTGTAAGCGGATGTAACCGGAAGTTTTGTGCTTGTCTAGTTGAGTTGTGATCATTTAATAGAGTTGTAAGACAGTAGATTGGATTAAATGACTTAATCAGTTTTACATATGCTGATATATATGCGAATGTAGTACATATCAACTTGCTGTAGTACTTGAATGTTTAACAAAATATTTCCGAAATGGATCAGTTTTTGGATTTTTTTGTGGCCATAGATAAACAAAATGTGAATACATCTTAGATCTAGCAGTGGAGTTAAATTTTCAAGTTCAGCAACCGTAGTTGAATAGTTGCAATTTAGGATTAGGACTGTAGCTATTGGTACTTTTATGAGATTTATGAAGTTCAAATCAGAGTCGCCCTCCACTGAGATCTCACGGCTAAAGTAAGCGTAACTTACCAGTTATTCTATTTGTTATCCGTTAATTGTCAGTGTAAAATTGAGAGCTTGAATTTCGCTTTCCCAAAAATACTTCAAAGGATGATAGCTGTTCTATAAGTGTTTAGTTATGAAAACCAATATGTGTAGTTTAAGCAATGCTCAATAAATATTAAGTGTGAATTGGCTAATGAAAACGTCTAACAAATTCGTTGGAATTGCTTCAAATAATTCATATTGAACTTTGATTTAAGCATAACACTTGCAAAACTATCACCAAAAAATAAATTCCTCTAAAACGTTTTAAAGACAACTATGTACTATATTTGAGGTTAAGGCGATCACATTTCACATTTATTACATTTCATTACTAACATTTAGACTACTCCTCGAATCGTATGTGCCACATTCCAACGAAGCATTCTCGCGTTCGCGCTTCATGCCCTCCACAACAACAACAGAGACGGCAGCAGCAGCAGCGGCGGCGGCGGCAGCCGGCGAGAAAAGTAAATTGCTGGGCATATGCGCAGCGGGCGGAGTGGGCGGTGAAGGAGTCAACGAGCGATTGTAGTAGGAACGCGTGTGCGGCATAAATTGTTGCGCCGCTGCATCCTCGCTTAGTTGCTTTTGCTGAAACACAGCGCTGGCAAATAGACTTTTATAAAATTCTGCGGGCATAAGAAATGGTGTAGGCGTCGAAGTAGGCGTTGGTGTTGTCGTAGGAGTGGGCGGTGCATTCATAAAGTATGCATAATCCTGTGTGCTACGACGACGTTTTAAAATGGCAGACATATTGAAGTATTGTTTAATGCACTAATTTCACAAATGTATATTTAAGTACTTTAATTAAGTCAAGTCATTTTAATCAAACATGTACGCGCCTAAAAGTAGGCTAAAGGTTTCTTGCTCTTTCGATTTGATGGCTCTAAAATTGACTTTTATACTTTCGCATTGGAATTCGTGAGAAAGAAGTTTGTTATCAAAAGTTTTAACACATGTTTCTTTGTCGCTTTGCCAGCGCTTTTTGTATCTCCATTCATTCTTGTTTTTTTAGACAGTCAAATATCGTATATGCAGGCAGCAAAACTTTTTAGCACAATTTCATTTCCGTTTCCGCTGTGTTTGCTTCTTTTAACTTCGCTTCTGAATTTTTTGTATGTATGTATGTTTGCCATATATCTGTCTACCTATCTGTCTAACACACTCTCCATCCCTTTTTTCCAACGCTTTTTCATTTACAACTTTTTCGAAGTTAGTTTATTTCTATTTGCAGCTCACCGCTCAATTTTTTTTTTTATATTTTCGTAGATTTTTAGATTTATTTGTAAAAGAACTAAAAAAAATTCTACGCGCCGCTACAAATGACCTTGAAAGTTTTCTTTTGTGTTTAGTTTAGCATGCATTTTTTTGTTGTACATATTTATTTCATTTCTTTCTTAGTTTTTTTTTATTGGTTTAATGTTTTATTTTTTATTGTGTAGTATTTATTTGTGTTGTTGTTTTTTGGCTTAGTTTTTCGCGACGCTTTATGATTTATTTTGCACGTTTTTTATGCATATATTTTATACTTCGTTGCTTTTTATATATGAGAATTTGTTTTCGGTGTTTTGTAGTTGCTCTTAAATAACTCTCATATGGTTGCTTTTATTGTTAATGTAGCTGCTATAAGTCTTGATATGTTTTCTAGTTTTTATTTTGCTTATTTTTTTTTTTTACTTTTAGATTTATTAGTTTTAGCTTACAAATATAATTTTCTAATACTTAAGTATATGTACACTTTGTATATGCGTCTCACTTTCTCTATCGCGTTTAATTTACCGCCATTTAATTTTTTTTAGGTTTTTGATTTAATTTGTTTCAGATTTTAATTTTTCATCAACAAGTTTTTAATTTGTTGATATTTGATTTAGTTACAATTGAATTATTTTACATTTTACCTAATCTCTTTGAATTGGGTTTTTAATTTTTGCATCGTCATGTATTATTACTTTACTGTGTTATATTGTATTATCTCAGTTCATCATTAATTTGCACTTATTTTTAGGAACTTTCGTTTTATATCAATGATCTTATTTGCTTCTAATAATATTTTATTGTGCTTAATTATTACTTTTATTTCGTAATTTATTAATTTTTATTTATAATTTCTTAAAATAAGATAAAAATATTTATCTTTCTTATCATTATTTAATTGCTATGACTTAATTTTTGCACTTTTCGAGGAACTTTCGTTTTGACTTAAAATATTTTTTTTTGTTTGTTGTTACATCTTTTTAATAAGTTTTTAGTCAATATTTACGCTGATAGATAGGGAATAATTATCAAATAGAAATTTAGAAAGCTACATACAATGATCCATTTGATGCTTATTGTTTTACATTCAGTGTGGCTAGTTTAGTGTAAATTGTATTGCCCAGCACACATCTATGCTGAGATGTATATTGAAGTAGAAGTATTGATATAAGAGCGTCAATAATGTTTTAAATATATCCCACTCCGACAATATGCACTTTGTGGGCGAAACCATAAAGAAACGGTTGACTATGCAGGCATTATTTGATTAATACATCTTATCGAACTGAACAAGAATTTGTATACCTTTTATAGAGTTTTCGACGTCTCCCTCATAAAGTAAGCGATAACTATTCCGATTTGCATATGTGAGCTTTAATGTTTACTTAAAAGTGAAAAAAACTAAAACACTCTATTTGGGTTTGAAAGCCCTCAAATATATAATTGCTTCCAGAATCGAATTTTGGAGGAAGTTGAAGTAGTTGTTGAGAATTTGGTATTTCACAAAATAGAAAAGGTCTCGAAAGATCTGAAAATACATTTCTCAATATTCCCGAAATTTATATTTTTTAAAGCTCTCGAGTATTTTGTTATTAAAACTGTTTATAATTTGATAGCAACGTTTGATGGGTTTTAGACAATTCGGAACTAATAGACTTGTAGTGATGTCAATATCGGTGACTGTTAGGCAATTTAGAATGTTTATGTATATATGTAGATGAACAAATAGTGTAAAATACTGTTAATATATACTATTCCATCTTGAGTTTTAACCTAAAGTAACAGTTTATTATATTTCTGGAAAAAAAAGTAATTCGCTCTTTTATAGTTCATTCAAAAGGCATTAAAAATATTGTTTTAAATTGTGCTCTAGACTTTGTTCCTGTGCACTGCAAGCAGCTTTCACTGTAAATAAAACACATAACTAAGTTTAAAGTGTTTGACTTCAAACTTTTGAAAAACTTTATTGAATTCTTTTTTTTTTTGTGTGTTCGCGCTACAAATTGCACTTGAATTTAGTTTGAAGTACTTTTGAAATGCAAGAAGAAAACAGTGACGCGTACGAATTGAGCAAAACTTGTCATGAATCTGTCACTAAACTTTTTAACATTTTTCTTTATGTATTACACATTGTCATACGTTAATTAATTTAATAATGTATTCCACACACACACACACAACGAGGAACAAAAGTTATAAATAAACAATACAATTTTAACATATAATGAAAAACTAATGTACTCGAAGAAGCTGTGAAGCGCACGGAAAAAGGACATTAGACTGCTTGCAACACAAATAGTATTGGATAGAAATCGCGCGCGATGCCATTTTATTTTGAGCTATATTTTCTTCCTTGTTTTCTTGCTCAATGCTGTTCTTTTCATGTTATTTTATTGCCAGAGGCTTTGCGACAAGAATACGCGGCACAAGTTGCGTTGCTTGCGAGTAAGCGTTCTGGCAGCCAGTATTGTATATACATAGGTATACAATGCAACGCATCCTTGTAGCGTGTACTGAACTAAACTGAACCGAACTGTGCACAACTCAACTGAAACTGAAATGCGAAGAAAATATATTTCGCAGCGTCCAAAGCCGCCATCGCCAACGTCGCCGCTAAAGAAAATGCTACGTTTTTAGCGAATAAGGCAGTCAACCATGCCCACACACACATACAGACACAACTGAACACGCAGCGATAAAGAAAAACCCTACACACTTATACAACCATGAAACCCGCTCCTTTTTATGTCGACAACGGGAGCAGCATGTTGTGAATGTTTTGTAGTTTCCTTTTCTCTTTTTTTATTATTATTATTTTATTTTTTCTTACTTCACTGCTTATTTTTTTCACTCCTTTATACGTTTCTAAAGAAGCAATGGAGAAAGAAATAAAAATTTTTATATTTTTACACTGCAGCATTTTTTCTTATAAGCTCAAAGCTGCAACGTACAAAATGTGAAAAAAAAAAATGGAATTCAATGCATATAGCAAGTATGAAACGCGAAGCAAAACGACCGCCAGGAGCAAGTAGCAAGCGTGTAAGCAGGAATAAAACGGCAGGAGTGCAGCAAAGATTGATTTTCTTTTATACGGTCTCATGTTTGTGATTCTTGTTTCTTCCAATCTCCTTCACAAGGACTTCATGTGTGCCTGTGTATGAATGTG
Source organism: Leucophenga montana (assembly GCA_035044765.1). Lineage (NCBI taxonomy): Eukaryota > Metazoa > Arthropoda > Insecta > Diptera > Drosophilidae > Leucophenga > Leucophenga montana. The sequence continues at coordinate 114,498 of JAWNNQ010000544.1, forward strand.
TAATGTGAGGGTGTGAGTATTCTTAAGATGCCTCACAGAGTCTTCGGTTTCCAGCTAGATTCAATGAAATTGTTGATATTGAGGTGACCTGTGTGACTTCGTATTATACAGCACTCAGCTTGACTGCATAAAAGAGAAGAGAGAACATAACCGAGTCGATGAGTGTACAAAAGATTTGGGACAACGGCAGTATAAGTTTTCCTGTTTTGTATTCTACTGTAACAACAATAAAGATCATGAAACACGGCATACTATTGAATGCCATGCGCATGCGCAGTGGATTCCTCCTTCGAAAACATTTCAAGATTTGTACTAATACCAAAATTGACCCGGACTGGTTAAAAAAAACATTTTTATGTATTTTAATTCAAATCTTTATTATCGCCTTCAAAATAGGCTCCTTTTGGGTCAATACAAGCATGCCAATGGTTAATCCAATTTTCCATACACTTCTTATACGCCTCGGCCGGGATAGCATGTAGTTCCTTCAGCGCATTTTATTTAAGTGCTCAATCGACTCATGATGCGCTCCCCGGAGCGGATATTTAAGTTTTGGGAAACAGAAAAAAGTCACAGGGTTCCAAATCTGGTGAATACGGTGGTTGTGCGATGACTCTTGTTTCATGTTTGGAAGCTGGAATGTGCAAAAAATGCAAAAGTTCAGGTCTTTTGGTGCGAGTCTGTCGGCGACGCGTTTCATACCCAAAACATCAACCAAAATGTGTTGAGTCGATCCATAAGAGATGTTGAGTACCTCTGTTATCTTTCTAACGCCAACACGATGATTTTCGAGCACAATTTCCATCACTTTTTCGATGTTTTTGTCGTTAACAGAGGTGGATGGATGACATGCATGAGTCAAGTTTTCTACGATTTCACGACCCTCACTGAATGTTTTATGCCACTCAAATACTTGCGTTCTCGAGTCCTCATAAGACTTCTGTAACATTTTGAATGATTTCGTTGCCGCTATTCCATTGGAATATGTCAAAAAAAGGGTTCTAGCTTTTTACAAGCAACACAAAACAAACTAGCCTACTTATATACAAAATATGTCTACGAACGCCACACCGATCATCCCCAAAACATTTCCTTGACACAAAACACATAAAAACAAACTCAAATTTATTATGTGTTAAATTCTCAGTTTAAATGCTGCAGTTTAAAATCGAACGACTGGTCACCCTAAAAATACAGGATGCAATATGTTGTGTATGCAATATGTGTGCGCGCTGTTGTAACATTGCTTTTATTATATGGCGCGCAAAGAGCTCTATACATATATAAATATATATATATATATATATATATATATATATATATATATATATATATATATATATATATATATATATATATATATATATATATACAATATATTTGTATGTTAGAGTATTCAACATCTGCGGCAACCGGCATCAAGATGAGGTAGAAGGATATTGTGCTAGCCAAACCTCATAAGAAAAAATAAGAAGAAATAAAGGCTATATTTAAAAGAGCCCGGGTGCCGTATAAAATAAGGTAGTGTTTTTCGCAACAATTGCAGTAAACGATGTTGTTGTGCATCAAATGCAGTTTTAATTTTTGTTCTTTTTATGTTGGTATTGTAATGTTGTTGCACACAAATTTCGACGTATTAAGTATTCGCTCACGTTATCACTCTCACTTTGTACTTAACACCCACGCTTTGCTTTTCACTATCACTGCATGACAGCGCGCCATTTTGCGCGTGAAGTGTTTTTTTTTATTTTTTTTTTTATTATGCTGCGTGTATGTATCTTTTATTCTTTATTGATATGCCTGCGCTATTTGTCTTACAAACGCGCCGCATACAATATTTCGCGCTGCATTGGCAGCAACAACTGAAGACAGTAGGAGCAACTTGCAGCATATCGCGTCGACAACATGCAGCAAGAAAAGCAGCAACAGCAACGTTGACGACGACGTCGACATTGGTAGCAACAACTAGCAGCGACAGCAGCAGAAGAAAGCAAGGACGATGATGTTGACACGAGGATAATACTAAATGTTTTTACAAACTTATCAAATTTGTTAAATTTGTTTACAAATTCAATATATATCTTGTCTACGTTCGAATATAAACAAAGCTAATTGCTGGTTTTTTTATCTTTCAATGTAATATGTCTTAAAAACCAAGTTCAGATCTGCTAATTTTTAAAAGCTTTTAGGGTTTCTCTCGCATCGCTGATGACGGCAATGATGTGCAGCGAAACGGCAGCGCCGGAAGTGGTAGTAGCGCGGAATGGCAGCATTGGGAAATGGAAGAGAAAAGGAAAACATTTACCATCATCACAAATAAGTAGTACTAAAGTACACATATACGAGTGTACACCAATACCCTCACATACTTCTACCGCCATTCAAAGCTCAAGCATAGCATGCAATTTGAAGCGCAGTACTACAATAAAAAAATATCCACGCCGTTTTGGCATTAAATATGTACAGCGAATGGAAAACAAAAACAAAAAAATAAAATAGCAAACGAGAAGAAATGTTGCATTAAATGAAAAAATAGAAAAAGCAGAAAGAAACAGCAGAAAAATAACAACAAAAAAAAGAAAAAGTCAAAGGAATAGAAAAGCGAAACCATGTCCTAACATACTTTTCACAGGCATAAAAAAGAAAAAAAAAATTATATATGAAAGCCAAAGAAAATCTCACACAAGGCGCGCATCAACTGCGATGCCGAAGTTGACTGAAGCAGCGACGCTGAAGTCGACGTTCTTTGCGACATCGCGCCAATTTTCTTAGCTGCAATTTTTATGAATCCTTTCTTACTTTATATTTTTTTCCATTCTTACAGCTGCACATATTTTAGTATTTTTTCCGCACAATATATTCTATTTGTAAATACTATCTAGAAAATATATTTAGAGGTTATGGCAGTTTTTCACAAAAATTTTGAATACACTTATTAAGCAGCATGCTATAGTAACAAAAACATCAATGATTTCAAAACTCTTTAAGATTATGTAAAACTTGCCGATATACTCGTATTTGTTTGAACTTTAACTGTGTTCTTTACTTTGGCTTAAGACACAATACAAAAATCTGCCCAGTGGCTTTGTCAATAACCAAAATTGTCGCATTTTGAGTAAAGAAAATGTAATTGATGATTTCCAAAATGTACGGTTTGGTGCTGTTTATGGACTGGTGGCCTCATCGGGCCATAGTTCTTCAAAAACAAAGAAAATGCAAGAGTCACCGTCAATGGCACCCTATATGTTCAAGGATTTTTTGTTTCCAAAATTACATTAACATGGTCTGGAAGGGATCTAGTTTCAACAGGATGGCTGTAGGTACAAGCAATCTTTTGTGACAAATTATTCGATCAAGAGTTTCATATCGAACTATTTCCCCATTTTCAGGCACAAGGATATCGGATGTATGAAATAAAGAAACTAATAAAATTGTTTCTGGATTTGGCTATCTCCGATTTCTTTTCCTCTCTGCTCACTTCATAGCTTAATTGTTCGCTGTTGATTTTCCGGATAGTTTTCATTACTTTAACCAGGATCATCAAGAAGTTTTTTGAGTACAGGTACAAAAATAATTTGAATCATTAGTTTCACAAACTGAAATGATTCCCGCAATTATGTTTTCATTTTTATATAACAATCTAATTGGTACATAGAAGATATATATTCAATAAAGGAGGTATAGGTATATATTCAATAAAGATATACCATATATGTATATTTAAGGAAGTACATAAGTATTTCTTTATACATAAACCTTTCGTATATTTATTCAACACGATTCTGTGTGATTCCTTTTATTGTATATCATATTTTCTCTTATTTTCAGTCCCTAGTTTCCTGCGATACCATTTGATACCCCGCTCCACATTATTTCTCCGGATACACTTCACTTATCTTAATAAAAACCGCTGCTCTTTGAAAACTAAACGACGTCGAAGTCAACTGTGCTGAAAGCGCCACGCGTCATTTTTTTCCCATCACTTAAAAAAAAATTAAAAAGCATACTGAGAATAGTTGAAAAACATCGCAAAATCATATAACGCTGTATTTATAGTGAAAAAAAAACAGAATTAAAAAAAATAAAAAAGAATGAAAAACATCCAAGAGTAGATCATATGTTTTTATGTGTTTAAACCTTTTCTCTTCTTGTACTCGTATTTTTTGCACCCTATTTTTCTTTAATATTGCATTTTGCAGCTATATTTGATACCCTGAACCCATAGGGTGAAAGGGTACATTAATTTTATGCAAAAGTTAAATATTCTTTATAACATTAATGTCGAGTAGCAAAAGTTATGTCATGTAAGTCTATATAAAAGCTGAAATTTCGAAAACTATAAAAGAGAGACCCGCCAAACTAGGATATTTAGACTGTCAGATGTGGACGTGCTTTAAAGGTAACCCACCAAAAAAACCTCTCCATTTTCGAATTATTGTACAAAAATCTTTTTTGTTACTGGACAACTGGACCAATTTTGCTGAAAATGTTTGTGTGTGTTCATAGGGTTTTGAGATTGGTTTAGATTTATATATATATATATATATATATATATATATATATATATATATATATATATATATATATATATATATATATATATATATATATATATATATATATATATATATATATATATATATATATATATATATATATATATATATATATATATATATATATATATATATATATATATAGAGAGAGAGAGAGAGAGAGAGAGAGAGAGAGAGAGAGAGAGAGAGAGAGAGTATATATATATATATATATATATATATATATATATATATATATATATATATATATATATATATATATATATATATATATATATATATATATATATATATATATATATATATATATAGATATATATATATATATATATATATATATATATATATATATATATATATATATATATATATATATATATATATATATATATATATATATATATATATATATATATATATATATATATATATATATATGTACATCAACAGAAACCCTTACACTGAATACAGGATATCTCATGGTCGAGTACACTCGATTACAGTGTACTTTCTTGTTATTATTTTTTATTCTTACCATGAGCTTTGTTGACATTCCTTTTCTGTGCTGCACAATATTCTTGCACGATTTTTTCTCAATGCAATTTTATCTTAGCTGTTGAGAGGTAGAAAAAAAAACGTAGGTATCGCTACCAACTCATATGTTGAACTTATGTTCATAGTCAAAAGCGACTTCGTCTGTGACGACTTCTTGACATTCTGTTCAAAGTAACTTCATATATTTGTGACCATGAATTGAAGGTTTTAACTATCGCATCATGCGACATGTGACTATATTGTTCAGAAGGAACGGATTGGAACGGACTACATATTTGCCGCTGTTTTGTAATTGAAACATATGATCAAGGATTTGTTAACTCAGTGCAGCTGTAGACAGACTTTAGAACAATATAAGATAGGTTTAAAGTTACAACTACAATCTATATACATACTTATAAGAGTCTGGTGGTATTACTACAGACAACTGTAGTACTTTAAAATACTAAAAACTATACGAAAAGTTCGTTAATGAAAACATATAAGAACTTTAGTCGATATTCCGTCTGTATTATACCCTGCACAGCTGTTAACTGTATTTTTGATGAAAGGGGATCTCGTAGTGTGTTGATCAAATTTTTCCCTGTGTTTTTGATACCGAAATATGTTAAAATAGTATCCGGAAAAATATAGTTTTCGCATGGATAAAATACTCGATATATCGTACTGAAACACCGGTAAAAATATTGCGCTAATTTCTGGGAGCGTAAGCTTGGGAAACATTTAAACGCGCTTATAGTGGGCGTGTAACTTCCATTTCAACATATTATCTGTCTACAATAAAAAATAATCTATATCAGAACAATATGTTACGAATTTTTCAGATAGAGCATATTTGTTACAATAGCTTGAAAAAACCTTAATCTGTATGTAATACCGACGTACTATACCGTAAATACTTCTTTTGTACATGTCATTTCTTGTTGGAAACAAGTCCAGCATTTGTAGCATTATTGAAGAATGCATAAATATACAGTTTTCCAGTTTCTTGGACAATTTGATAAAATGTAGTTAACTTTTTTCTATTTTTGAGCTAGTCTCGTGTATTGAAGCCTTGTATGTATGAATTCCAGCTCCATATAATAACACTAACTTATAGCGAAAACAGAGAAATTTATGTGCGTTGAACACGAAAATCATACTGATATAATTTTTTTTTTTTCACTTGGGCCATTCACCCTGATAACAGCATATTTGTATTTTTCATTTTTTGATTTATTTATCCCAGTTTTATGATTTTATGTAAACTAGTACTGTCTAAAATTGCAGTTAAAGAAATAATATTTCTCTCTGAAAAGTCCTCTAACGACCAGTCAAAATCGGTGAAGCCAATTCGGAGATTAGTCCAAACAAAAAGGACAGACAGAAAGTCTAAAAACAAAACAATGCGATTTTGGAGTTTCGCAACGTGCAAATTCCCATATGTGCTTTTCAAAAAACGATTATTTCGAAATTAGAAACATACATAGATATATTTGGCAAAAATGTTTTGTTTTTCTCTTATGAGAGGGCGATTTTATGAGAGGGCCACTTTTTCAATGGTTCTTTTTTCGCCCGGTGTCCTTTACAAATGTACCAAATCTTTTCCTATTGTGTCAAACAAGACAAATTTTGACCTTGCTCTTATATGGGGGCATGGCACCGCCCAAGCGATATTTAGTCAAAAACACTTTCCTCATTAATAGTAATACACTTAATAAATTTCATAACGATCTGCCAAGTCGTTCAGAAGTTGTACGGTATCGCACGATTATATATGCATATGAAGAAAGGCACCTACATATATATACAATACATATATTCCGAAACAACGAATTCACCTGAAAATTCACAAATTTACCAAACACAAATTCACCTTGACCTTCGTTTGATTTTCGATAAACGCCCAAACTTACGCACAGCCGGGACACAAACCCTTTTGCGACAAAAACACCGAAATTATCCTTAAAAGCTACGAGAAAGCTCTCACATAACACTCAAAATAATCCTCGAAAAAATGCAAAAACGAGTGAAACTTTTTTGTTTGTTGTATTTGAAAAAGCCATTTAAGCGTTCGCTCTTTCAGAAATTTAACGTTAAGAGAGCGCGTAAGAGAGTGTATGTTTGTGGGCGTGTTTGATTTAATTTATATTTATGCCCGCCAGTCACGACTGTTTTTTTTTTTAACAAACAAAAAAAAAAAAATAAAGGTGTCGGTGAGGATTGTATTTCAATAAACGTAGACGCCCAATTTAGGCATTTATTTTTTGTTGATTTCGAAATTATTGATTTCGAAATTTTTTATTGTAAAGCAGAAAAAAAATGCAGACAGACAAAATTAAATGTAGAGATTTTTGAACCATACTTAATAATTAACTACTGATAACAATCTTTTGACTAGTACATTAATCTTTAATATATATTTTTCTTGAAGTGCTAGGAAATTATGAGTAGTTGGAATAAATAAATAAAAACTTTTCCACTAGTTTTAAAGTTATTAAAAATTCGATATTCGACTCACCCGATAGGTATTATCTACACCACAATCCAAATTCAGCGCATAATCCTCGACGCCAGTTAGATTTGGTTCGCCAAAGGATTGTTCGATTTTAATTGTTGGACTGAGTACTGTGGCAAAGTGTGGCGCATTCAGACCGGCGGCGGCAGCGGTAAAAGCTCCTTCAACAATTAAATTGTTATTGTTGTTGTGACTGCTGGAATTATTGCTGCCGCTGCTGTTGTTATAATTATGATTATTATTATCACTATTATTAATATTGGGCGTTGGTGTATCATGATATGGTGTCACCACAAACGAAGGATACGAACGAAACTGATGATGATAATCGGTGTGTGTGTGATGCGCCAACTGTGGTCCTTTGTACCAGGTACCATGCATAATCATTTAGTTATATTAGCAAGCGAATTGAACGCGATTTGAACACTGCTTTCGACTGAACTAGATTTCGAGTGTTTTATTTTTATGCACTGTAGATTTCACGATATTATATTTGTAATAGATTTTTATACTTTTCTTAAATTTATTATTGCTCATTCAAACTGAATAGTAAGTACAATTTACATTTCAGTTTAAAGTTATTACTATTTTCAAATCGTTTTGAATTAATGCTTTCAATCACCAAATTTCCATACCTATTCGATGAAAAATTAAAATTTATTAGTAATCACAAGGCTCCTGCAGTTCTTATAAAAGCCCAGTACTCACTTGAAAAGAAATGCTTAAGTAAGAGAAAAACTATATATTAAAATATGCTGAAACTATTTTTGTGCTTTTTATACATGATGTTTTTCACTTCTTGAATAATTCTTGTCAAAGGAATTTTAGGTTTTCTGAATATTTTTCAAAACTCGATTGTTGTACGATTTTCTCACGCTGTTATTTGTATATTAAAACAAAAAAATTAATATGTTCAACGTTCCTTCAGTGGAATGCTTAATGTATTAAAATGTACATATAAGAACTATAGTCGGGGTGTTCGACTATTTTATATCCAATACATGCCTATATTTATCGATACAGTCATTTTGAATAACAGTCATACAGAATACAGTAATTTTGTGGGCAATTTATAACAAATATTTGGATATTGACCACTGAATTTGTTTTTTTTTTTATCAATACCATTTTACATGATTGCGAGTTATAAAATTTCAACTTACTCTTATAGCAGTGCGATAACGATAGACCCTTTACCGTGAGTTTAGTTTGTCTAAGTTTTCTCTATACAGATAGACGGAGGAACGGACATACATGGCTATATAGACTCGTTTTGTCGCGCTGATCACGAATAAGTATACTTTATGGGGCCTCCGATGCTAACATTTTGACAGCTCAACAAACCCTAAATACCCTTTTACAAATATTTTTGTTCATGGTATAACAATAAATTTCTTTTAAAAGCTCAAATCTGTATTGAACTGGAAAAAGTAAAGCTAAGGTGAGACGCGCAAATCATTTGAAAAAAAAAACAGCTAAATAAGTGCCAAATGGCTATATTCTGTATGATTGGTATAAAAAATCAAGGAAAACGGAACCAAATCTTTAATACAATAATCTGTAATTCTAAAATAGTCAAAGTTCCAAGTTTTGAATATAGAAAAAAATATATATGTAAAACGTTGTACGTTTGTATGGGGCTATCACTAAAAGTCCGAGGGACTTATATGAAAATTTCCTCAATAAGAAGCCAATACGTATATTGACTGCAATAAAAAAGTTATCCATACAAAAATCAAAAGCGGCCGGGTGGAATCACACCCATTGAAATGTATGTGAAGCGTTTGTTCATTAGAAGGCCCCATACCAATTTTTAACTTGATGTTGAATGCAATAAAAGAATTGTCCATACAAAAAAGCAAAAAAAAAACGTCAGAACGACGTTTAACTGAAACAACAGCATTCAAATTAACATTCAACAATATACCACAATGAGACTTTTCGCTGAAAATAACAACGACCAGCAAGCTAAAGATCAACCATTTCAAGAACACTCTAAAACTCAACCCAACATTAAAGATCCTTCGTTCTGCCAAGTAATTTCACTTTCACTTTTCAAATTGCAGCCAATTGAGAAGCATCGCAATACCAAGAAAATCGTACAAAAAAACGATATGTTCCAAAAAATTACCACTTTTCGACCATATAAATGTTGTTCATGCAACCAATTTTAACATACACGTATGTATGTACTGTGTTTCTTGTCTTCGTTTCAGTTTGGGACTTGTGTACGTTGCACTTTATTTTGTTTTTGTTTTCTTTATTTTTTTTTTCTTGTATGCACTGAACTGTAATTTTTTTGAAATTTATTTTTGCGCCGCGTTGTAAACCAAAATGGCGACGCAGAACTTTTGTTTAATTTGAAATGCAATTCGAGTGCAAGCAACTTGCACTTTTTTATTTCGCTGCGTTTTCTGTTATTATTGAAACACTCGTTTATGCAATCGAACGCGTGCTGCCCTGATTGGAAATGACAATAAAGGCGTAGGCTACGCGCGAAGTGCTGAGTGGGCGTGGTTGTAGCTGATTTTGTTATTTAATATTTTTTGCTTTGTTTTTGATGTGAGTTCGCAAGATATTTGTATGTGTTATAAAAGTATTGAATTTTTTTTTTATAATGCTGAAAAACAACTACAAATATAGATTTACACATATATAGTATCTAAAAGATACTTTTTTGTTTATAATTGCACTTTTAGCACTTTTCTATATTTTGTTTGCACTTATTAACATTTCTTTTTAGTATATTTTGCTTTTTTTTTTTCTTTCAATTATGCCGCATGCACATAAAGACAAAAAACTCGCGACGCCAAGGAACAGATGCACTTTAGAATTGCATCAAAGGAATGGAATGCTTCGTCTGTATCTGAACTGAAGAAGTAACTGCAGCACTCAATGAAGGTAAAAATCGTACTCGGCTCGCGCGCTTAAAACTTGCAACCGAAATACTTGAAACAAGTATCGCGCGGTCCAGTCCAGTTGGATGGATGCTCTGGTCGATGGAGCAGCGCAAAAAAGTTGCTGCCAAGCTCGCAAGAATTCCGAACTCGAATGCTGAGTGCCGTCGTGTAAAAAACGCTCCAACCAAGAGACCTAAAGCAAAGCAAAACCCGCTGCATGCAATGTGCTCTCTCACTCTCTGTCACTCTTTCTCATTCGAGCTCTTTACGCGTATGGTATGTTGGAGTCTAGTCTATAGGCTACTGGCATTGTTGTTGTTGTTGTTTTTTTTTTTTTTTTGTACATCGCGCATGCGCAATGTGCTCTTTTTTTGCTGTTTATACTTTGTTTTTGCTTTTTATATCTCAGCAGCAATAACAACAAAACAAAACAAAAAAGAATGTTTTGGATGCTTATAAAATGTACATATTTTTCAATGCAGAAGTACTTCCAAAATCTGAAATCTTCAATTCGCTTTTATACAGGGACGAAACACAGAACGGACGGTTATTTTTTTAAACCTATTTGGCATGGAGTGGTTGTTGTATTTTCAACTTATTGAAACGCGCGGGTTTAACCTCTTGTTTTGATTTTCGAATTAACCTTGCTAAAAGGCATTCTGATAAAGGGCGAATTGGCATGTCGTGCGGCGTTCGCTTCTAAAAGAATGCTTCTAAAACACATTAATTTTGGAAAAAAATGTTATCTTAAAGAAAATCTGTGTACTTCATATTTTCCATGAAAAATAATTTTTTGAAAATTCATTATTTCGGCCATTCCGCAAAGTTTTACTGGGTGTCTATGGAAGCGCTTCACTTGACTTTGCTTTGATTTTTTTTTTTGGGCTTTTTGGTGTTCTACTGTATTGTCGCTTTTGACTGAAATTTAAATGTGCACAAATCAATTATTAATAAATTTAAATATGTATATTATTGTACGAGTATTATGAAATGGGACATTAAGTATAAATGATTACGAGTGTATAATAAAAAGTCAATAAATTCTGATTATTATACCGCTCACATGTAGTTCGCATACTACGATATTATGTTTATCATAGAGTCTTAAAAAATTGTCAGCAGCAGTGGTTCGTTTTTATCTATTTCTTGAAAATTAGCGTAGATACTTTTTTGTACTGGAGATAATGTGATTTTTCTATATATAGACAATTACTTACATATTAAGGAATAACATATTCGACATATGCTGTTATATCGTTCACAAAACTCCAATATATCGATATATAGTCAACACATTCTAATTAAAAATTACGCATAATTCTTCAATCAAACAATTGCATTGGAGACGCATTCCATAAACTTTATACATTTATACATTGAGAAATTCCTGATACTTTTGATTATATCTTTTGAATATAAAAGATTAAACCTCATGGCGGGATCTATCTCATTGAATTGCGCATTCCCAATGGTAGCACTTAAAGACCAAGCTCTCTGAACCTACTTTGCACGAATATATTGAACCAAGTGTATAGAACAATAAGATAAAACTAATCTTTAATTTGCTTTGAGTTTTTATAATATAAAATAAAGTCGGAAAACTTGACAATAGTATTTTAGTTTTATTTATACATTCATTTAAATTAACTATTGAAAAATTGATTTTTATAATTTTTTAACCATCGAAGTAAAATGTGGAGCTTATTTAAATTACTTATAACTATATTTTGTGTAACACAATTTTTAAGGACGGCGTATATTATTCTAATTTAAATAAAAATCTTAAAACTCATAAAAATTTATTGTAATAAGCAAAAAATCATTCATACACAATGTATGCCAAGTGTAACTCAAGTGTTTAAAGCTCATTGAGATTTTATTGCAAAGCAAAAACACAAAATAAAATTCATACTCATAAAACAGCAAGCGCATTTTTTACAATCAAAGAGCACAGAAGAAAAGCAAAAACGTTAAGAGAGAAAAGCAAAAAATGCTTAAAAAAGAGCGCTGTACAACTGAAGAAGAATTCTGCAACAAAAACCATATAGAATAAAATAAAAAAGCCCAAAGAAAATGTGGAATTTTTATTGGAGCAATGTTGTTTTTGCTTCTTTGATATTTTGTATTTTTTTTTCGCATATGTTGCGCGTTCTCTTTTTATGCGCAGTATTATGCTCCCGCTCTTACAACAACAATTCCATTCCATTGGGATGTCCACCGTTCATTTCGAATTGAACTGATACAAAATGCATTTAATCAAATTAAAATAAAAAGCACATGCAATTTTCTCTTTTTACTGTAAATACTTTGCAATTACATTAATTTAATTTATAAAACAATTTCGCGCATACTTCTTTGCGCTCTTCTATCTAACTATGTTATGGTTTCTTTTAGAAAATTGCTCTATTTACTTCGACTTTTCGTAAATATGTATTTGAGCGGTAAAACTAATTGCAATGGGCCCAGTTACTTTGATTGTTGCATCAATAACACCGACGGCTTCAGCGACTTGTTGTATTTTGTTCTTGTAATTGATTTTATGTGCCTTTTTTCGCTCGGCGTTGCTCTCAATGGCCGCCATTAAACTAACGACTTTGGCTCCTGCTGTGCACAAAGCACAAAAAATGCACCCAATAATGCATGAAAAAGCGCAGCCGGCGTTCACCGCGTGTAATTTGATTGTTTAATTCAATCAAGGATTTTATGTGCGGCGCTTGGCTTGTTTTTTTTTAATCTTTTTTTTCTCCATTTTGCACGTTGCGCCAATTGCAATTACGTAATTCACTTTTTACTGCAATTTTGCAGTTTTTTGTATAAAGTTTCATGCAAATTTTCATTAGTGCTGGTATAAATATTTGCTCATGACTGTCATTCGTTCTGTTGAGCTAGCTCGATTTTGTATGGTATTTATTTTAGATGAGATGTCGTTTGTAGGTAAATCATATTTGCGAATTTATAGCGTTAAAAAAAATGTACGTCAATAATATAATTATATCTAACTCGTCCCGGTTAAAGTTGATTTTTCGTAATCCTCGTTTATGATTGTTTAGATCTGCTTTGTTGGAAACAATATGTTAATATAAAAACTTCATACTACACAGAAACCAATTGGTTGAAATTTCAATACAATAAGTACCTTGTGGTTTAAATAGAAATCATTGGATTTGGCAGGTACTAAACAAGAGAGTGCTAATGCAACACAAAAGTAGTGAAATTATGTTTTTATGAGCAGACGCATTCTGCTCTTTAGAAAAACTTCACTTCATTTATTTAAAACAATTTAAATCAAAAAGTATAGATGCGGTAATTTTATTTTGTATTAATAATTAGCATTTGATTTCAAACAAAAGTTGCCAACTTCTTGACTTTTACTATCCAAGTAAAATTCGATAACTTAATGACGAATTCGAGAAAATCGTCTTCATATGGAATTCATACTATTTTTCTATCTAACTAAAACTATATTGTTTTAAAGTAACTTCTACAAGTTGTTGCTTTAAAGTTTCTTGCAAATTTTCGAATTCCGAAATATTTCATGATGGATATTTCATAAAGAATGACTACGATTATTTAACTGTTGTGATAATATACATTAAGGCTAAAAAGTGTGTTCCAAAGTAAGCACAACCTTGGGACCTTTATGTGACCTAGTAAATAGGAAAGGTATATGTTTTCCCAAGTTTTTGTCAACAATTTCATGACATTAGGTTCATTAGAAGCGGAGTTATTCCCGTCGGCCGAGATTTCTTTCATAATGTCAGTAAAAGCATAGTATTGTATGCCTATTTGTACATATGTTGTATAAAAAATATTACAATTTTGTTGATTATATTAATTTGAAAACTTTCATTGAAATAGTTTTTAATTTTCGAAAAATTATATCAGGAATATTTGGTGAAAATTTTACTCATGGTTAATGTTGCAATAATATAGAAATGCCCATCAATGGTCTAAAAAGAGAAGAATGCCGAATTTAATTCAATTTTTTTCTTTCTCATGGTATGTGTGTTCAAATTCCACTTAAAATTCCCTTGGATACTTTCGTATTTATAATTTCAAATATATATTCAAATAAATTTACATTCAATAAAATACCTCCTGAAAACTCTCTTTCAAAAATATTACCCATAAATATTGTTGTGTGTGTACATATGAAGCTTCATATAAAATTTCTAATTGATATTGAATGTAACAAAAAAGTTTTTCATAGAAAAGCATAAAACTGGATTGCGAGTTCGTAAGGAGGTTCAAAAGTGGTGTGGCATACCAATATAAACTTGATATAAAAATAAGTCTAGGAGCCGGATGGATATCAAATATGGATTATAGCGTGTGCGAGCTGATCAAGCGTTAGAATTAAACGAGATAATAGAGACAATTTCAACAAACAAATTGAAAATGTACGAAAACTATGGCTAGGCTAAAATTAAAAAAAAAACTCGTGGTAGCTGTAGTTTGTTAAGTTTTCTAAAAAAATCTTGAGAGGGAGTCGGCCTAGTATAATTGAACCTAACGTAAAGCCTGCGCGTCTATATGGAGCGCGTCTATCCGCACTGCTATTCCTGATGAAATTACGCCTTATCCAAAAGTTGTCCACGAAACAACCTCAAAGTAGGCGGCAATGTGTATGGAAGCTGCCCATAAAAGTGGGCATCTCATACCAACTGAATTATTTTACTCAAATGATTGATAGGATAGATATATCGTATATAAGATATGACGCATCTAATATCTCATTCCGGGTGTTAGCTGTTAGCTCGCTTCATTGTAAAAAAAATTGACTGATACCCGTCTACATAGAAACATTATGCAAACCTGCTGTAATCGTGGGAAATTAAGATAGAGTTTCTCTTTACACAATGTGATGATATTTAAATCTTATCACGGTATTTGCAACGCATGGGCAAGTATCGGCAACTCCATAAAATATATTCATATGTATATTCTAGTTGAACTACTAGCTCGGCAAAACCAATGTTTGTTTGTTCGCAGTCTCCAATAACCCTCAGTTTTTGATATTGAACTTGGTATGGAGAGTTTCTGTAACGAAATGCATCACATCAAGATCCAACTTATTTTATTGTATTCAAATGTTCTAATCTAAAACAAGCTTCTTCCAATTTACAAAACAAAAAATGTTTGCAAATGGTTCATTGAAGGATATACAACTAAAAGACTCAAAATATAGGCTGATCTCCCGGCAAGGCCGCGTGTAGGAAAGTTCACCATTCGGTATAATTTTGTGCGCACCGGCGACAATCACAGGTAATACGATGCTTCTACAGCTCATCATAGACCTGGCCATACCATCGTAAACTCGGGTGTCCTCTCTGACATCGTCCCCAATTAAGTTCATGTTTCCGCCATCAACCTTTAGTGCTGGAGCTTTGGGGATGATGTGACCAGTCCACTGCAGTTGCTGGAATTTTACACAGCTCATACAGCTTGTGGCTTTTACGGCTCCTAACTTAACTCCAAATTTAAGAGGACCAAAAACTCTACGAAGAATCTTTTTCTCGAACACTCTCAAAGACGCTGTATGCGATGATGTCAGGGTCCTCGATTTTTGTCTTCGTATTCGAGTATTTTAAGGAATATTCAGACCTATTTAGCAAAAAGTTTCACCAAATTGGGTAAACATCGCGAGTGAACACTAAATTAATGAGAATGTTTCTTCAGTAGTATAAACCATTTTCCACCATGGTTGCAATTAATACAACTTTGAGATAAACTGGTTGTAGTGTAACACGACAATGGCACGGATGGACAGTCATGACTAGATCTATTCGTCTTATGAAGTCACTGAAGTATCCTTTGCTATGTTACATTCATTTTGACTTTAAATAAAGACATTTAAGTATTCCTCTAAGCTTGAAACTGTCTCGAAAACCGTGTAAACTTGTGAAAATACAAGCTTCGTGAAAGAACTGTCAAAACAGTTTACTCGTAACTCGTAAATTTAACCGATTAATTTGAAACGATTAATACTGCAGAAAAATTTAATATGACTATTAGTTGTTTCTTCAAGAAATAACATTTTCTCCAATTCACAAAATGGAAAATAAACAGCTTTAATTGAATAATGACAATTGGCAACCTTAATTGTTAAAAAGAAAAACCAAGCTGCAACGAAAAATTTCGAGGTTTACAACATTTTCGAATTTTTTAGTTTGGAGGAGAGGAATACAAAGATGCTATGCAAAATTCTAAAGTGTAAAACTTTACTTTAAAATTTTTTAAAACACATCAAAATAAAAAAAAATGAAAGCCGTTTGCGCTATTCAATTTTGCCATTTTCTCTGATGATTTCTCAAGCTAATCAAAACAGATATTCGTTATCATAAATACTATGTATAGTAATTACAACATTCAGACACGATAAACATTTAATTTCACATAATCAAAAATAACAACTACCACACAAAACACGTCAATGAAATAAAACATGCAAACTGCCGCACTGAACTGCATTGAATACTCTAAAATTATACAATTAACGGTTCAAAACCACAAAACAAAACAAACCAAGAGCGATTTGCATTTCGAGCGCAAACATTTTTAAAATGAAAAACTTTTCAAAAACCGCAGGTGAATTTCGAATAAATTGCAAAATGCAAAAGCCGCAAAAGTCCAAAATGAAAGATAGAATGGATGAACAACGCAGTAGACACGCCATCGAAATGAAATGAATTCAAGCGGCAAAACAAAGTTGGCTAAAAGCAGCAAAGGAGAAGCGAGCAAAGCAACAAAAGTGAAGCGGCCAAGTGCGTTCAAAAAGTGTCATGGTTGGTCATGGACAGCCCAGAAAGATGAAATGAAAAAGTAGGAGATGAAACAGAAGCAGAAAGAAAAAACCAGAAGAACTTTGACTGACAGCTTAAAAGAAGAGTGTACAAGTAAAGGCAAATAGGGCCGAGCATCTAAAAACCGCTAACAACAGAAACAACAAGAACAACACAAAGTAACAAAAAGCCAATGCAGCCAGAGCAAAGGCTAATAATAACAGCAACAATAAGCAATAACAGCAATACAATACGCAGCACAACAACAAAAAACGATGCGCAAATAACACTACAGCAAAATGCACTCCGCCTTTTTTGCTTGCAGCCATATTCAATGTGTGTGCGAGAAAAGGAAGGACTGTATCCCAATCGCACACTACGCACATGAGCGAAGGAGCGCGAAAGTAATGTAGACAGACAGCTTTTTTGTTATTGGCCAAAATGGCAAACGAACGGGTTGCTCACAAACACATATATACATATATACATTCGAAACGAAATAGCAGCACAAGAGAGAAAGAGAGCACTCAAGTGTAGGGCTATAAGCGCACAAAAAAACGGACGTGCAAGTGAGATGCAAAGAAGCAAAGTTGAATTGAATTATGAAAAAAGCAGAAAACAGTTGTACGTGCGCTCTCTTTTAATATATGCCTGCTCTTACTCTGCTCTCTTTGAGTTGAAAAAAACTATTTTTTATACCCTGTATTTTATAAAAATGGTATTTTGATTTGTGCAAATGTATGTAACAGCCAAAAAGAGGTCTATAAAGTGTACTTGATCAGCATCAAAAGTCACGTCCGTCAGTCTGTATAAATGCAGAGATTTCGAAGAATATATGCCTAAAATTTTGAATATTTACTACTACTACTTATCCATAAACTGTATGAAATAAATGTGCCAAACTCACTACAAATACAACAGACAAATATTTTTTGCTTTGTTTGTGTGTTTATTTTTTTTTTTTGACTTGCAATTGTCATTCTATTTACATACTTGTATGTACATACATACATATGTTGAGGAGCAGAACTTTCAAAAGCGAGAAAGAGGAAGATGATGATGATGAGCCACTGTTATCAAGTTGTCATTGAAGCGTAAACCCAAATGCTTAATGAAATTAAATGTACATATTCGCATTCGGCGGCAATGAAGTCAGCTACAGCGTTGCACACTGGTTTACCAGAGGATAAAAATTTATATTAGAATTAATTTCTTGTTTTAATTCATATACTTATATGTTCATTAAATTCGACACAATTCGATGTAACCTTTTTTAACTCTACTACAAAAAGAAAAAAAAAAAAACAGTGCTAAAACAAGAGAAAACAATACCTTATGTACGAAATTTATATATATATATATATATATATATATATATATATATATATATATATATATATATACGTTGTTAGTTTCAATTTTTTAATTTTTGCTATTATCATTTTTGCCCATTATTTTATGGAAATGTGGCGTAAAAAATTATTTTTGTACTAGGGGAACATATCCCATCCCACCCCTCTGGAAACGCCAATTATACTAAACAAACTACTGAACGTGACAGTAAACTCAAGTTTTAGAAATAATGAGCGAAATAAAATATTTGAGCATAAGTTTTTTTTTATCATTAATCGACTAGGTGTGAATACCCTAATTATTACAACATTTCCCATTTACTAATTGTATTTCACATATTAATATATAGATATATATCTTTTTTTTTATAAATAAATTAACTATTTAATTTATATTCGGCTCTAAAAGCAAATAAATCAGTGTACAGTCTCAATGAATTTGCGTCGATAGTAAAGGGTGTCTCAGGATTTGCGCCGGATTTGATTTTTAAATAAAAACGTTTTTTTTTACATTTATAAAACTTTTATTGAAACATAAAGTAGACATCATGAGGTTATGTATGGAATAACACATCTGGTAAATAGCTCATCGGGCATTGTTAAAAAAAAAAAAAAAAACCAAAAAGAAAATGCCGTTTTGCATACATAAATGTTGCGGTATTTCATTGATGCAGCGTGTAATTTGAATTTCGCACTATTGTTAGGATTCACATGTGAAATGTAGACAGTTTGAGGTTATTAAAAATGGAGCGCTACACGAAAGAACAACGCATTCTCATTGTTAAAATTGTTTATCAAAATAGTGAGACTTTCGCGGCCACAGTTCGCAAACTGCTTTCTATTTGGGGTATTCACAATGGCCCAAATGAAGCAACTGTGCGAAGATTAATTAAAAAATTCAATGAAAAAGGATTTGTTATTGATGTGAAACCATTAACACATGTTCGTCCAGGTCGTTCAAACGAAATTATCGCAGCTGTGCGTGATAATGTCGCTGCAAATCCAACCACCTCAATTCGACACCGAGCACAGGAACTCGGTGTTTCCATATCCCCTATGCAGCGAATTTTGACAAAAGATTTGCATTTTCATGCGTACAAAGTGCAATTGCCTCAAGAACTGAAGCAGAGAGTTCGTCAATTGGTTCGTGGAACAACAACAAAAAAATGCCGATTTTGAAGACAATATCATCTTTAGTGACGAGGCTCATTTTCATCTCAATGGCTTCGTTAACAGGCAATGGTGTTTGTTATCGTGAAATGTTAACCAGTTTTTTTGCCGAAACTTGAAGATATTGATTGGAGGACATGTGGTTTCTACAAGACGGTGCCACATGCCATACAGCACGAGAAACAGTTCAACTACTGCATCAGTCATTTCCCGGTCGTGTCCTCTCGCGTTTTGGTGACCAGAATTGGCCGCCTAGATCATGTGATCTGACGCCTCTAGACTTTTTTCTTTGCGGTTTTTTGAAGTCACAGGTTTATGTGAATAAGCAAGCATTGAAAGAAGAAATTACACGCTGCATCAATGAAATACCGCAACATTTATGCAAAACGGTTATGAAAAATTTCACGTAAAGAGCGCTTATATGCCAGCAAAGCCGAGGCGGCCATTTACCCGATGTGTTATTCCATACATAACCTCATGATGTCTACTTTATGTTTCAATAAAAGTTTCACAAATTTTCAAAAAACAACAGTTTTTATTTAAAAATCATATCCGGCGTAAATCCTGAGACACCCTATATTTGTTGTTATTGTTGTGGTTGTCAAAGTTTTTTTTTTTTTTTAATTTTATTGTTTGTAGTTTTTCATAATATATTATTTAGTTGTAGTCATTGTTATTCAAAACTATTTTTTATTTTATTCGATTTTGCCTGTCAGCGCATATATATATGAGATGGCAAAACATTTAATGACTTCTGTCATTCAATTTTAATTGAAATGTAAAACATTTTACAATTGCATTTTTACTCTTCCCACATATTGTGGGAGGGGTATTATCAGTTTGTTAAGAAGTTCCTAATGTATTTAGAAAACAAAATATGTTGATAGACATAGTACATATATATGTCTCGGATTTATTGTAGCCAAAAATCCATCATTAGCAGTTTTCATTAGCTGCCTATGCACACCACACTTGCTTTACATTACATTTGAGCATGAAGAATCTATGTATCATAATATCTCATATATATATATATATATATATATATATGAAAAATTTAAATAAATTATTTTTATTTCAATCACCCAGAGAGTATTAATCTACTTTGTAATATTGTTTGTAGAATGCAAATTTTGGAGGCCTACTGAGAAAAAGATGCGGTGTGTATAGGATATAATATAGTCGAGCACCTATAGCTCTATGTTTTTAATTGTTTTAGTTTGGCACGTTTCCTCATATTACCTTTGAATCCTACTTCTTACTTCAAAACAATCTTCCACTGAATCTCAATAACTTTTTTTTTCTTTTTTTGAATTTAATCATCTTGCGTAATACTTAATCATAATAAGTCTTAAATAAAATGGTGGTACAATGCTAAATACTCTTATACAGTTTCTATGCCTATAAATGTACTCAAAATCATTCATTACCGTACATGCACTATGTATCATTAAAAAAATATATAGGACTGTTGGACTAAAACTAAACCAATACTTTCTATTTCAAATAAATATACATTTTTTAGATCATCCGGTTACTGCTGCTACTCTCTTGGACACTATCAAATCCAAGCGTATGATTAATCAAATTACTTTTTTGATTTTCATACTTTACTTAATGATGTTAGAGAAAACATGGATCGTTACAATTAAAAAGTACAGAACCAATATGCAAACATAAATGCAGCAGTAAAAAATGCAATCAATATTGCAGATCCAAGTATACCGCGCACCGGGTTGACTGTAGTCAAATCAATATAGTACATTTCTGCACTGTCACTGGAGGCAGTATCGCTGATTCCTAACAGATTCTGTTGCTGTAGACTCAGTTCGGTTGCTCCGCTCACATCTCCAATGGCTTCAGTCAGTGAATTTAGTGTTTTAGAAGGAATTTCCATATTGTCTAAGCACTTTTCATTTATTACCGCCTGTGGCGCAGTTTGATCACTACGCACTGATTCCTGCACGAACGCGCTTGAATTTGACATTTGGTTGTATGTCATATCATCTATAATAGGACAGCTCTTTTTAGAACCCAGTATCTTCGTGCATGTTTCACTTCTCGGGGTCTCAAACTGCGCTGTTGTTACAGGCATTGGAGAATTGTTGCTCTCTGGTTCCGGTACTACGATGAACTCTTTGGAATCTAGTAGCGAACGGCACACAGTTGGTAGCTTCTTGCGTGTCTCTCTTTTGGGACTTCCAATGCGAGGATTGGGGCACATATCCTGGCATCTTAAGTTTGGTTTTAATACTTGACTCGAGTATTCCAATTTTGTTTCCGGCGCATTGTTGAACTTGGGTTCCAGTATCTGAATTAATTTATTATAGTTTTGCCTCTTACAGCACTGTTCTGATTTCGCCACTTGACTATGCTTCTTTACTTCATGAATAGGACTACACTCTTTATTTACCGCCATCTGGTCGCATGCCTTTCTTTTGGAAACTACTGATCTCGACTTCAGGATTTTTATTACCATTTTTCTTCCCGGCAACTTAATAAGTTGTGCTCTATCCTGCGCATACATTTTGACAATAATTTGGAGATATTCAAATTTAAACAGAAAGTATATATATTAAATCTTGATAATTTTTACAATAAGTTCGAATGATAGAAAACTTTGAAATACATTTTTATGACAACCAATTAAGTTATCATTTTTTTATATAGTCAGGAAATGTTTACTTAGTTTTATTTTGTTGGTAAATTGTTGATATCAGTAGAAATTTTGTTTTTCGGGATCAAATACTATTTATAAATGAAAAAATTATGAACAATCTTAATATACCCTATTACCCTATGGGTACAGGGTATAAAAATTGGAAAAAGGAGAAGCTTGGTGCCAAAATTTAAATTCACTTCATACTTATAATGAAATTGTCAAAGGGTACCCTATTAAAACTTTCATCTTAGTATTGTATTGGGTGTACCAAATATATACAAGTAGCATGTCAACGTTCTGTCTCGTTGCATAAATTAAACCATTTTGAATAATTCTAATGATCATATCAAGGTCATTTTCACTACTGTGTTTCTTCTGGATACAAAAAGGCGCTAGAACAGGTTACGCCAGACAGACTTACAGATACAAACATGGACAAGGGTAGAATGACTCGCCTCTTAGAGCTTATCAATAATATATGTGTTTCTTGGGGTCTCCGATACTTTCTTTAAGGCGTTTCAAACACATTGATCAAATTATAAAATTACAATAGTAATCACACTCTGTATGAAGAATATAAGAAACAAATTGTTAACTTCAGTGGAACAGAAACTGTAATACGCTGCACACAAATCCCATGTATACTTCACCCTTCTACAATGTTATTGTTTTTATTACAAATTTTTGAGGCATTATATGTATGTTTTTAGATTTTTGTTCCAGAAGATGAATTTTCAACATTTTTGCATTATTTTGTGCAAAACTCTTGAAATGTAGTGTAACAATAGTCGAGCACTACAATAAACGCACACTTGCGAATTAAAAAAAGTAATTGTACAAGAGAAAGTAACATTTTTTTAACAAATGTTGAGTTGAGTAGGTACATTATAGTTCAAAATGAGGTTAATTAAAAGTCGAAACACTTCAGCTCATACAAGTATAGAAACACACCATATATTAAATGGAATGCGTCATTGCTAATCTAGAACTTGCATGTTTCAAATAATATTTGTATGCGTTGAGGAAAGTCCAGATGAAAAAAATAAACAAGAAAAACTTCCGCACGTGACTTCCGTTAAGAAACAAAGAAAAAAGAAAACAAGTAAATCCGTTTGAAATCGAGAAAGCGTCAGCTTTCTTTAATAAATCCAATAGATGCAATGTATCTGATACATAGACATAGATAGAAATGCGTTTAGTTGAACAGAGAAAATATTCTAATTGTAAAAAAGATCTTATCGAACAAAGAAAAACTTTAAACAGCAACTGTAACTGCAGCAGTAACGTAGAAAAATATTCCATGGACACATTTCATCTGAAAATCTAATTGAGTGACGACTGTCAGCCGAGTGCGTGAAAAAAATATTGTGTTCCTAGAAAGAAGCAGTTAGCAATAGCCTTGCCCACCAGATTTCAAGTCCCCACTTCTTGCTTCATTTTTGAGTTTTTTTCACTTAGGGTGTGCAGCTATTAGTTATATTTCTCACAGAAATTATTGTCTTTGTCATCTACCTTGTTAATCTCGATATTTTTTGGGACCTTCTTTACAAATTCACTGAGTGTGAGTTTTGCTAAATCTTTTTTACATATGAAAATTGTACCATTTTTGGTCATTCGCTAACTTCAACGTCTAACTATTTTACGATTTCTACAAAATCTTTGATGCTCTACATTAAATTATTTTCTAAGCTAGTAACAGTTTTTCTAAGTTATGTTCAATACTTTTCAGACACTCTTCCACAATGTTTTGCTTTATGAATGTAAAGCGACTTACGCTGCGCCAACACTCGTTACGTGCATCAATACGCGAATAAAGTTGACAATGATGATGATAATGATGTTGGGTGATGATACAGCGGTTGTCAATGAATTGTGGCACAGATTGGTCTGGATCTTCACTGTAACAGAGAGCACAAAAGAGTGATTAAAAACCGATTATTTTATGGAAAGCGCAAATCAAGCTGAGAAGTAAAAAATCGACAAAAAAAAACCCGCTGCCATATTTTAGTTGCGTCTGTCAATAATGGCGACGGAAATTGCCAACGCAGCTCGGCTGCTGTCTTCATTGCCACTTCACTGAACAATAATTTATAAGTGCAGCTAATACCATTGAGCTGTTGTTGAATTGTCATTGGACACCAGCGCTGTGCAGCGCAACTATGTCGTCTTAGCTGTCTAATCCCATCAAGCGTCACCTGCGACAGCTGCCCGTCCGTCATCAAATCTGAGCTGCGCATTTTGCGTTTTATGTTAATGTTCGTGCGTTGACATTTATTGGCAGTTATTTATAATAGGTGACTTACACTGCACACCCTCTCCACCGCACACCGCTGGGCGTGGAGCTGTTTCAGATGTAGCTAGATCTTCTCTTCAGCTTTACTACCTTTAATGGTGAATTCGCGAGCTGATTCCTTTTTAGCTGTAGCTGCTGCTTTTTACGCATTTGGCATATTCAATAATTGCAGGCAGTCAAGTCAAGATCTGCTACCTTCGAGAGGTGCCAACGAACTTGGCACATGCCCCAGCAACATTGTTGTTGCTGTGATTGTGGCACGCGCTACAAAACTCGCCTTCATAACGAAACGCCTTATCTCATCTTGACTGAGCTCAGCTTTTGCTCATTAGCAGTCGCTGCAGCTCATGCACAGTTTCAGTTCAGTTGTAAAATATTATTGGAAAAAATAACAAATATTGTCTATTTTGGCATTTGTCACACTTTTTAAGGCTTTGCATCGACCCAACTTTCCTCTATCTCGCTCTGCGTCGTTGCTCACTTATTTATGGCTACTTTGAGTTGCCTTCTGAATCACTCCATACCAATTTATACCACTCCATAACACTTAATGCCGGTTGTTTGTTTTATTAAATTATTAATTAATAATTCAAAATTTGTTGCTGTTGGCATTTGTCGCAAGTAAAAGTGTGGAAGTTAACCTAAAATGGTAACCTTTAATAAATGGCGCATTCTAGAAATCCTTTGGGAATGTGTGGAGTTGTTATACTTGTGCGTGCATATATGAATAAGTTGACAGATTTTCTGTTAGCTATTATTTTTTATTTTTTTTTGTTAGTGTTGGAGTCGGGCTTCTGTGCACTTGGACTTTGAGTTTTATTAGAAGAAATATTTGACTAATGAGTTTATTAATGATTTATTGTTATTATAAAAAAGTGCAATAAATTAAATTAGTGTTGTGAAAGGCTACAAGTTTGAGCGGAAATGAGAAAGTAAAAAATTGACGTAAATCATTTTGGGAGAGAACTAGAGATCTAGTGTAGATAAAGTTTGACTGAAGATGAATCAGAAGAACTACTAAACTATTAAATTGTTGATCATTGTTTTCGCTTTAATTTGTGAATTAACAGCGGCAAAAATGTTATAATTTATTTTTTAATTATAGTAGACAGATTTAAATAAAAGTTTAAACCAATTTATATTTACTTATTTTGTTTACTTTAAATTAAATCTAACAAGAAAGCAGCATCTATGTACATCTATGTATATACGTACAATATATACTCGTAAATGCAAAACTAAGCACGAGTACAAAGCAAAAACTTAACTGACCACAACAAATCCTAACATAAGATCTTCAACTAATGACATACCTAATAAGAATAGAATCTTTTCATATAACCACAATACAAAGTCAAGACAACACCCTAGCAATCATCGACACAAGCACATGTGATAATTTTGGCACTAAGCAGCTTTGACTTGAGCTACTCAAAAATTTATAAGCGGCTAGCAAAGAAAGACCAAACCACCAACAAACCAACTTACTTGTGTATAAAGCATTTTTTTTTTCTATACTAAAAAAAGATACAAACTTTTGCAAAACTTGCTGCATGTCAACCTAGGCAGATAGAATCAGCGCAGAGAAATCGGAAGGCAACTTTTTGGCGTGATTTATATGCCAACCAGCACAGAACAGAGCCAGAACAAAGTAGAGATACTTGTGGTCAAGCGATGATAACATGCGGCTGAGTATTGCACACACATGTGGCCCAAATAGTGCGGAGAGCAAAGTTTTATTATTTTTTAAGTGAGAAAAACATTTGCTATTCAAAGTGACACGCTTGACCAGCATTTTTCCACAAATTTCCACACTTTTTCACCCTAACTCGAAGGCTCGCCTCATGCGACAGCTGTTGCGTTAGATGCTCATATGGTATACTTTTTTTTTGCACACTTTCTGCCGTCAGCTGGACACTACTTTGATTTTATTAACTTTTCAGCTATTTTGGTCACGTTTGATAACTAGCGAAAAAAAAGAGGAAAAACTAATAATTCATGATTCAAACCATAAGTAAGTTAAGTTAAATACATTTTTTATGGCTTATTAAACATTTGTTTATTTAAAGTTCCGCTTACCCCAGAGAGAGAGAGAGAGAGAGAGAGAGAAAGAGAGAAAGAGAGAGAGAGAGTGATTACCTTATAAGCACCCATGCCATGCCCCTTTCAATCCATAAAGCCGACTGGCACTCAAGTGATTGATGTCATTTAGTATTGAGCTATTGAGCAACACTGTCGTTAACCCTCAACTCAAGTGTCTTGCCATATCATGTGCCACGCCCATTCCAGATTCATTGTTGCATTTGGTATGACTGTGACTGACAGTTGCTGAAACTGTAGTTTCAGCTTCATCATCATCAGTTATATCATTAGTCTTTTGGATGCGCTTTGCGACTTTAGTATCATTATCCTGAGTTGTAAAGAAAACTTTGGCAGCATTTTCGTGTACATCATTAAAATTCGCTCTTAAATTAAATCCTGTATTTATTTCGTTTGTTTAGTCTTTTCACCCAGCGTAATAAATCAATAAACATTTGCTGCTAAGTAAGCTATCAGTAGCCTCTTCCTATGCAGGTGCCAAAGTTTCCTTGATTCCTTCTTTACTTCGAACTTATTTCTGTTTGTATTTGAAAGTCAATTTTTGAGATGTAAATTGTAGATAGCAAATACGTCAACGTTTATCATAAATAAATATTTTGCTTTGTTACTTCAAGGTAAGTATAATTATGCGCAACCATGTTTTACTATCACTAAAATCGACATAAATGAATAAATTGGCATAATAGAATTTAAAGAAGAGTTTTAAGAAACAGATGGAACACTTACCTCTAACAAACTACTTGTATTTAAAGAGAAAACTTTAAACTGTTTACATCCAAATACTCAATAAAGCTACTTTACTTTTCACTCAAACTCAGCAAAAGTAGGCAGTTCCACTGTCCACGCACTGTGCATGCTAAAGGTGACGTAATTATAGATGTAGTTGCTCGCGCCAATGCTAATGATACGACCACAAACTGCTTGCCCTATGCTTTCGAGGTCCTTAAACAAAAGTGCAATATACGCAAAAAATATGCGAAACGAACTCAACTGACGGACAGACAGACAAACGGGCGACTGAACAACCAGGCGAACCCTTTTCGCTGTATGTACTTGTTCAAGTGAACAAGTTATTACAAGGCAATGCCAAAAAGGATAACGCGCGAGAGTGCCACAATGACTTAACTGCTTCTACTTCTTCGGCTGTAAAGACTGAAAGGTGTTTGCCGTTTCTGTTGTCTGGCATTTGATGGCGTCCATAACAGTTGAAATTGCATATATAGGTATACTCATGCAACAAGAAGAAGGGTTGCCATACTTCGTGTGCGTACATACAAAATTGAAGTATTTTGTACATTGCAGTCAAGAAATATTTAAGGCATATTAGTTTTACCAAAATTGTGGTAATTGCAATATGTGTTAATTGATAACAAACCCGACTAAGGATCAATATAAACGCTTTAAAAGAATTGAGAAATCGAGAAACGTTCCGGAAACTAAAATATCTCCCATGCCAATAAATACGAACCACTGAGTAATTTACATTCTTGGTATCTTTGGAAAAAAAAGTCTCATGGACTTCTAGCTCGATCGTCCAGCTTAAAAGTATCTGGTCGGACCTCGTACTAATAAAAATTCTGACTTCTCTTTTACGGGTATGTAAATAGATCTGACACCAAACGAACATAAAATAAATCACCGAATTAAAATTTGGTTCCAGCATTTTAAATTACATGTAAGAATTTGATGACAATTTGTTTTAGTAAGAATGCGATTGGAAATGAAGTTTAAACATCGAAGTGTGCAACACCATCGATGAAAGTTCGGCGTGACTATTTCCGTTGGACATTTAATTTTACAGCAATTTTTATATGGACTTCATTGATTTAATTCGTACTAGAATTGTTTCAAAATTATTGATCATAATTCATAATTATTGATAAACAATATTATACAAAGTTAAAATATTCTAATAGAAAAAAAAACTAATTGTTTGTTCTGATAGGTGTTTTCAATGGAAAACGCTCCTGGTACTTACAATAACATTTTTGTATTCATTGTCATACTTTCATACATACTCATACTTACTTTTTAATATTTCGTTTATAGTGCATAGAAAAAATGTTATACCCTAAACGAAGAAATTGCACCAAACCTACTCAACACTACTATGAAGACATTATACATGTACATAAGAACTGAACTGAAGAAGCATAAAGCTAAAAGTCAGCATTGCTTAAACGGCAATGGTACCAAAAGAGGCGTTCCGAGACCTTGAAACCAGACAAATTTTGTAGCACTTTACTCAATGCTTTTCCTGCTTTATTTTTTTTTTTTTTTTAATCGGAAAATAATCTGAAATCTTTGCAATGCAAAAGGATAAAGTATGTAAGACACATGCGGCTTCATGCTCTTATGGTTGTTATGCGACACATTAGCATAAAATGTTTATTAAGATAAAAATAGCAGCTACTGTTTACTACATAAATAAGACGTTGCTTATATGCAATGCAGCTTAGGAAACTCTTCTCGAAAGCAGTTAAGTATCTTAAGTGTTGCCACATAAAGCTGTATAATTAAAAGAGAAAAATATAACGAATTCAAAAGCAACTTATCTGATAGTGCGTAAATTTTCTATAACAAATTTTCAAGATCTTTAAGCAATTAAAACTTCAGCATATGGAATCCCTTTTTGAAAAATTACTGCAGCAAATAAGAATTTGTAGTTGTTAAAATACTTAAAATGCAATTTATACAATTTCTCCATTTCCGTATCCGCTTTCGTTGGCCGTCGTTGTTGTCTGTTAAGTTTTTCTCTTTTCAAAAAAGCTATCCTGACTGTATCAACGGCAACGAAGACGACGACGATTTAAAGTGGAAATATGTGTCATTAGCATTGATTAATTTGTCGCACGATTTACATACAAAAACAATCAATCAACGCGCGTGTGTCACAACAACTTCCTTACTGCAAATTTTTTCGGAACATTCTACTTGCTCTTCATTAGTCAATCTTAAGTTTCCCTGAGTTGATTCGCTCGTTTGATTCATTTGGTAACCCTAGTTCTCCACAAAGCAGTGTCTTCGATGACAGTCATCAGCTATAGCAGCTACAATCATCTGCCATAGTGCACAACATCATTAACAGCTTCTGAATGCTTTTACTTTGAAAATTTTAGTTCAGCTCGGATTCATCTTGAGGCAATTTGGTCAGTTTTCCTTAC
Source organism: Leucophenga montana (assembly GCA_035044765.1). Taxonomy (NCBI): domain Eukaryota; kingdom Metazoa; phylum Arthropoda; class Insecta; order Diptera; family Drosophilidae; genus Leucophenga; species Leucophenga montana. Next base: position 144,529 of record JAWNNQ010000544.1, read on the forward strand.
GGAGAAGACATTAATGTAGCTAGATACATTAGGTTGAATCTTGCGTTCTTTAATGAATCGTTGGGCATTTACTGAACTTAAACTTTCGCTGCCGTCTGGATAATTAAGTCGACGAACATTGGGTGTTTGCGAAATATTGTTCGGAGGCAGATATGAGATAGAGCAATGATTTGCTTAGATGAAGGCAGTGAAGTAGAGAAATGCTTATATTGCGCAGTATTGTAGAATGTAAAACTTAGAAGATATGAAAAATTTAAAAGCTCAACAAAGCTTTTTGCACTTTAATGGTCCTAAAAATTCCAGCTAACTTTCTATTCATTATAACGTATGAAAAGGGATCTGCAGAATGTTTATAATATAAATTCGCGCGGTATCAATCGCTATCCCTCTACTTTGGTTGACAGTTCAATTAAATATCATTTTACAATTTCTAGTGTTCCTAATTTCTAAAGTTGACTTCCAGTAATAGATTTAATCGTGAATTTTAAATCTAGCCACCGTCTCAGTCTGATCTCAATGAATATGAGACTTCGAAATGCTTAATTTTGGTAAAAAAAATGGTTGTAGATGTCAAAGCAATTAATTAAGATCGGAGACAGCCATAGTACTGCTGTACATCTAAAGCCTGCATTCAACTTCGTGCGTCCCAAATTATTAACGTTGCTTATAAATAATGGACATCGATTGGGTGTGGATGCTGAGAGTTGCTTCGAGAGTTGGTAGCACAGAGAGAACTTTGGATTATTGTTTTTTTTTTAGGCAGAAACCCTTGCCATTAATGGGGTAATCAGAAACCTAAGTAGCAGATATGCAGACAGATATAAACAGAAATAGATTCAAAACGATTTTCACTGTCATAAATCTCTTAGTAACAACTCTACTACCACTGTAATCTAAACTCAGGTCACGGATACACTCCTCGCAACTGTATTATGTTTGGAGACTCAACGCAAAATACTTAAATTACATGCCCTGCATTAACACATATATTTTACATATCTAAAACTTTTACAACTACCCACAATTCCTCTTCAAACAACAACACTGTGCATCTATATCATCTCAACCATAATTAAGTACATCAACGTCGTGTTAAGTATCCAGAAAACTAATGATAGCAACATTTACGACAAAGCCAATTGTTGTATACCAGACAAACAGTCAATTCGAACAGACATGCAGACGGGCAGCCGCAAAGGACTCACAAACCGATACACCCACCAGCGAAACTTTCACTTTAATTTTTATGCGTGAAAACACATACACAAAATTCTCAGACCATTGGGAAAAAAATCTGTAAGTCCATTCATAAAAAGGAGCACTTAAAATGCGAGACATTTATTTTTTCCCGCAAGGACAACAATGCCAAAGCGAAGGACACGTGGGTTACAATGTGAGCTCGAAGGGAAATTAAATTAGCTTTAAGCGGGCGGAGAACAGCTAAAAGTCGTTGACTGATGTTGTTGCTCCTTGCTTAGGTAATGTTTCAATTAATTCATTTGTACTGCTCAACTCTCATCCATTATTATTGTCAGCATGCAGCGTTGAATAGAGCAACTGAGGCTGCGAATTGAACATGACCTTTTTCTGAGGGGTCTCTATTTTCTGTGCCAACAACAGTTCACTAATGATTTTTAGCCGGGAATTGTATTAAAATAATATATTTGATGCTTTATATGAAGTGTTTGGATGGTAAGAGATTCATATATGCATACACTATAAAGTATCTATTGGCATTTGGTTTGTTTAGGTTTGATTTTTTTAAACGGAAACCTTTTTATGCATGAATTGTCTGTGGTTGCATACATAGAATTTTTATTCAGAAGAAACAAAAATTTCTGTTCCTACATTGAATTAAAAGAAATCCACAAAAATATATAAATATAAATTACAAATATAAGGCTGCAGTGAAAGAGATGTAATCAGAGCGATAGGCACTGAACATAGAAATGATGATTTAGGAGTGATAAACTTAGTGAAAACTATAGAAGTAAGGAACATTTCTAACCTAAGAGATGAACAGTGGTATTCATTTGAAACTGTAAATATCAGTAATTTAAATCGGAAAATAAAGTGGCTGGAAACATAAGCAATATTGACACCATTGAAATAGTGCTTACTCTTGACTATATTATTCCCCTTAAAGCAATAGTTGTGTGCTGGACAAAACATATTGGTAATAGGTGTCAATGGACGTGTTCTGCTCACTACTCTTGAAAGCCCCATACAGCCTACTTCAATGTTTTCGAATTGAAAACTGTTTTACAATCAATATAAACTTGACACCTAAGAAAATACGCCTTACATTTTTATCTATGAGCGTTTGACGTACAATATTTATAATAAGTATTGGTTAAGTATGGTCAGCCTTTACAAAAAGCGCTCACTAGATGGCGTTATGTTAGGTACGAAGGTTTCCAATGTGTGAATATGGGCCCGAAAAAGAAACCAACCTCCCACGTAGTATGGACATTTTGAACCCTCCACAGAAACCCAACGCTCACTTTGTATTTTTTGTAGTTGAAACGTTCTTATTTGTTTAGCTATACTCTTGAATGAAAATACCAAATTTATTTTAAAAAAGATGAAGCTAAGTACCGAAATAAAACTCGTGTAATGTATGGTATATTCAGTTAATTAATATCCCATTGCTATAGCTTTGGAAAACTTATCATTTTATTGGTCGGTGCAAGTGAAGAGTATTAAGGCTTCGGTTTCACCAATGATGAAATCTTCACTTGTTTTGAAATCCAATAATCTATACTAATCTGCTTACAAACTAACTCTCAGCGGAATAGCAAGTTCATTGTCATTTAAATAAAGCCTTTCTAGTCAAATTATGTACGAGGGTTGCACGTTACGTTTTAAAACAAATTAACAAAATCAAATAGCCTCTATTGTAATATTTTCTAATTGATATATTTTTTTTTTTTCAAAATATGTTTTTTGATGTTTGTTACAAGATATTTTAATAAACCTTGTCCAATTTGAATCAAGTATTTTATTTTTTTAAATGAATTCTAAATAAAATGAAGCCATCTGTGGGCATTAAAATTATTTCTGCACTAATTTTTTTTCCTTCAAGTGCTAGCAGTAAAGAAAATGTTTCTGATGTTGTTTCAATTCGACATTTTTAGAGTTTAAACAGTAAACTACATCTGCCGTAAGACGTATCATGCAACTCTCGTATGTGCACAAATATATAAGCTTGACAACAAATGTTTCACCGCAGTTCAATAGGTTTCACAAAAGTAGTAAAAACTTGCTATAATTTCGATTAAAATACATAAACATAAGAACAACTCAATAACTTAATCCAGTAGCTTGTCCAACAAATCGTCAACGATTAACAAGTGTTTAAATCACAGTAAAACTTTAAATCCCACGGATATATAGAGCAATAAAACCAAAAATCAACAGAAACAAACTTATAACGAGACAAGTTGTATAAGAAACAAGAACAAAACTCGCAATAAATGCTGAAGGACATGCAAAAACTGACAAACTTACGCACCAAAAATTGCTCAATAAAATTGACAATCAGAAAAGTTTTTTTCTTTTCAACGCATTGGTTGCGCAAGAAGAATTCAAAGACAGACAAACAGATAGACATACATATGAGCAGACATCCAGACAGTCATCGGTGGACAGACAAAGTAGTTGAATGGTGAAGAAAAAAAGTTGTGGCTGCTGTGAAAAATTCCCAGGGCAATAAAAATGACAACAGTTACAAAGTGGAGCTACAGATACATAGATACTTTTGCTGCAGTGTGCACGACATACAGTAGCTACTGTGCTATATATATATTTATGTGGTGGCAGTAGTAGATACAAAGATACTCTTACACTGCCGCATATATGCGGATTAAGCCAATTTAGCTGAATGCTTTAATGCTTGGCTTAAATCATATAAAATCTGCAGGTACTTTTATTCGCCTGTCTGTAGCTGAGTCACTTAGCCGACGGCATCGTTAAGAGCTCTCTTTTTATATGGCATCAAGTGCATCCAATTTGTTTTGCAGAGGGTGTGGGTGTGTGTTGATTTTTTTTGTAGTTCTTAAAAAAAAAATGATTTGATGGCATTTAGTGTGCGAGTAGTGAGGTTTAGTATGCTTTTCTCTTTACTTTTTTACTTCATTTCATTTGGGCGGCTTCAATTTTGCTACTTTTCTCGTTTTTCAATCGCAGCATAAATTCTTCGGCGCGAATTCATTCGGCAAGCAGCTCTTAAGGTCTTTGTGAATTTTTGTCATCGCTTTAGTTCTAGTGCGCGTTGTCTGCCTCAATAAATCCTTTCTTGATTTTGATACCCTTCATACATAGAGTGCCCAAAGTGCATTACCATTTTTTTTTTTTTTTGAAATTTTGTAAAACATTTCGAACTTTAAATTATTTTAGGAATGGAGTTTCCTTGAGATACAGCCCCTGTCAATTTTTTTAATGCGATGCGGGAAAAACAAATCTGGGTAGTGGCCAGTCTAGACAACAAGAAAGTGGTCCTTGTTCAAGCAAGTTTCTAATTTTCGCCTGGATAGGCTGCAAATACTACAATACTAAAATGCCACAAATATTTCCAGTGTCGTTTTTAAAGGAAACTTTATATTGATTTATTTCGTTTTACTAAAGCATACTATAAGCAAAACACAAATTTATGATTTAGATAAAATTCTTAGCATGGACAACTTTTAAATTACATTTATTACAATTTATTCAAAGATATTACGAAGGGTATTCAAAGATATGTTTACCTTTACTAAGTTATGTTTTTTTCGAATTTTGTGTAATTTTTTAAGTAAACTTTTTCTTTTCTGTTATTTGCGCTCATAACGCATTTCTTGTACGTTATATGGCGTGATTTTTCATCTTTCAACCGCAGTTTATTCCAAAACATATTTTTTTCTAACATGCTTTTCGTTTATGTAGGAATTTGGGATAGTGTGGTTTCTTCAATAGATATAGGGATACCATGAATCTAAAACAAATATAAAAGCCTTTCTACGAAGCAATATGCTTGAAGTGAAGCCACTTAAAGCAATGAGATTGTACTGCCCCTGTCTGCTTGCTCCTTGAATGCCACTCAGCACTCAAATCAAATATTATCATTTATGCCGTGGCAGGCGGCAACAAATTGCTGCAAATTGTTCCTATTAATTATACCAGATTGATGGAAATCTTATCGATGTGGATTTTTTTAGCTATTATTTATATTATTCATACTTTTATTATATTATGTTTGTTTATAAGCTTTTTGGCGATTGCTAAACGATTGCTGGGTAACCAGGAACAGGAAATAAAATTCTGAAAAAAAAATAGATTGGGACGTTGGTAGAATTTTATATTATGCATGCAATATTCAGGATATGGAGGTAGAAGAAGTACTGTTGCAGAGAATTTCAAAAACAATTATCCCAACGATGTAGATATCTCGAAACTTAAAATATAGTTGAACGTTGCAGGGAGGGGCTATGGTCTTGGTGAAGTAGGGAGCGCACATGATAAATTCTCCCAGGCCTCATAATTTCGCAATTAAAAATTGTGTAAAATTTAAGTTTTCAGTGATGAGAACTATCGAGATAGTGTTGAATTTGTTCTTATCTCAAATATAAGGTGTTAATAAATCCCACCTTCAAAGGGTATTGAGGATCTCTAATTTTCATTTTTTGTAGAAATCGAGACGATCCCACACACACAAAGGGAGAATACAGCATATGAGATAATCAATAATTTAAAACTTCAACTTATTTCAATTCAATTCCTTCCCTTTTTGTTAATTCATTTCCTCCAACAGATACAATATACCACATAGAACACATATTGTAATAACCTAAAGGAGGGGGATTGCATAAGATAGTTTGATGCCAAGAAAATTCATTATAACGGTGAGTAAATGGAATAGACGCCACAGTCACCAAATTCAAATTACACATACGCCGTGTATTTGTGTAATTAAAGTGAACGATGCTCATACGCATAGAGCAATAACAACATATCTAACTATCGTACAACAACATTAACTATATTTACAGATCATAAAGCGTCACTTTGATGCACAACTTCAAAAAAACTAATTGGGTCAAAACTTGGACACCTGTCCACAACAAGTGCAACAATAAAATGACTCTACAAACGTACATATTGGAAGAGAGCAAACAATGTCTGGTCCGGTCTGGTCTGGCTGGGTCTGTATGATGATATTGCTGCTGATCATGTATGCCACAAAATGCAGTTTATCGCCTTGCAGATGTCTGGCGTCGTCAAACTCGATCTTAGTACTGTGAGAGTTGACGAGTGCACCTTTTCGTTGCTGCCACAGCCTAATTGCAGCAAAACATCGAGCAGCGCACAAAATTTCTGCCCTGTGTGAAGTTCGGCCTGCTCTCGCTCTCTCTCGTGTAACATTTTTCAACGACCAAATGGCATAAATTTAAATTTTAATTTACTACACGCCAAGTAACTCTTGTTGTACGAACAAATGCGCCAACCTTTCTGGTCTGAACACTTTTCCACTCTTGCACTTCAAACGTTGAAGTAGTCGTCATCGCCGTCATCGCTCAATATATTCGTTGTTTGCTATTTTTATTTCATTTCATTTATTTATTTAAGCTACTTGCAAAATAATTGCATAAATAAATATTTTAAAACAACGACCATCCGCCAGTCCAACTCTTCACTCACTCATTCTACTTGCTTGGTCGTTGATGTCTGTGTTTCACTGTACTAGTACCTGCTCCTCACGAGACTTTTGCTCCTTAATTTGTTGCATTTTGATTACAATCAGTCGTCCGGCTCACACACTCACTATCCTCATTCTCAATCGCTTCTGCTGCGCGTAATTGCAGATTCTATGTGAGCGATTAGCCTCAGCGTCTTCAATGTATCTGTATCTGCTACTACTGCACCTCTGTTGCAATCCGCTTTAGCTCAATGAATGGTGCTTTAGTTTATATTTTTCTTTAATAGATTATGTACATATTCGGCGATACAATTTATCAATGAAACGATGTTGTGCACACAGATTTGTTCTCTTATTCAATGGCTCGCTTCCAGTTTTCTTTTTTTCTTAGTTTGAATTTGCTGTAGATCACATTGCTAGTATTGTAGATGTTTGCTTTAGTTGAATCGGTTGTCTGCTCGTATGTAAATCTGTTGTGGGTTTGTTTCCTTGGTTTTATTTTATGTTCGGTCATTAGGTCATATAAGGCTAACGACCTGCATATTTGGGTGGTTAGATCAGTTTATTTCATATATTACCATACCCATGGTAATCCGTGTATCTCCGCGAATTTATTTTTGTACATGGTATATGTGATAAATTGGTTTTCAAACTAAATTTAAACAAAATCAGTGCTTTGCCATCAGATGCTTATTTATAAAAATTTGCCCATAGAGTCGAAAACATAGACAATTGTGGATTGAGTGGAGAGAGTTGTGTGGCTGTCTTTTTCAAACCAGAAGTGGTTCATGTCTTTTTCATAAACAATGAAAACCAAAAAAGTCGTTGTCTTATCCCAATAACACCCACCATTGACGACAGTTGTCACACAAAAATCGTCCTTCATAAAATGACTCTCAACTCACTGACAATTTTTGATAGTGGAGAGGTTTCTCATGAATTTATTGGAGCCGTGCACTAAGAAAGCTTATGAAAAAAAAATTTAATAAGTACATTTAAATTGGTTCATAATACAGAAACAAACCAGGCCTTTTTGTTAAATTTTTTACCAATATTCTAGGTTGATAAGAAATATGTTTACACTATTTATAAAGTTTCGTCAGAGTCAAGCATGATTCAATTTGCAGAAATAAATCTTTTAAATTGTGATATCAAACGACTTAATCACAGGTCAAACATATCCATTAACACTACATTAACCACGTCGAACCCATCAGGCTCAATTGCAAACAATTGTATGCACAAATCACCACAAATGTACCTTATGTACCTACACGACTAAAGTGATATCGATCGATCGGACGATCGATCGGTCAATGGATAATGCAACAAACCACAAAACCTACAAATATGTACTTGTAAGTGGTAATCAGCGAACAAAAAATACTAAAGCCAATTCACGCAACTAACAACTCGATCATCGCGGCTTAGTTTATGCGCTACTCGTACAAACAATTTAAGATTTTATTTGTTTTCGATGATCGCTGTTCTCGAAAAATGGACAACAACAAAACCAAATTGGCAATATCGAATGCAATGCAATGAGCATACATCATGCTACAGTAGCAGCAACTGGATTTTGTGTCGTGACAAACGTACGAGTAAAACGCGTATTCATATTGATGGATGTATCTCCAAAATAACACACAGGTGAAGATCGACAGAAGCGCAGATCAGATGTATGACCACAAGGTTGGTAAGAACGTATGGCAGATATGCAACAAATGATCCAAGTCGATTTGAGTGCTTACGATTCAAGTTGTGGCAAATGTATCTGTGTTGAAAGCAGAACTTGCGATAATGATCAGGCAAAGTGAACGCGTTGAAGTCAGCGTTGAGCGTCATGAAGCAAAAATATCAACGATTCAAGTCACCAAGACGACGACTAAAATCAAAAGTTACAAACCAAGACCAAGTCGAACTAAACCAGACCGGACGTTTGTACGTCAAAGTGCGATTGCAAATGCACGGAATTCTCATTGAGTTGAACGCTTTGGTTCTACTGTTTAAGATCATTTTGGCCATTAAGAGAAGCGATTCTGTGTCTTGGATAGAATGATTGGGCAAAGGGGTAGCAGCAGCAGTTGTGGCAAGTTGGCAACATGTTGCATGTGCTACTGTTGCAGCTACTTTGTGTTTCCTCTTTTGCTGCTGTTGCTGCTTCTACAGCAGCCGTTGATGAGTTTGCTACATTTTTCGCTGCTACCACTCTTGTTGATGATTTGTAATTTTTGTTCTTTCTGCTAACAACGTTTTAAACCATCAAACCATCCATCCATCCATCCGCTCTTCTTGGTTCTTTCGTTCAAAATAATCATAATAAAATGCTATACTCATTTTAACACCGAAAATATGTATGAGCAAAGATAGATGCGGCATTGTATCTGCATGCCTGCTTTCAAATTGAGGTATTGAGGAGTATGGCTGCTTATGTTTCTACTGTTTCGTTGTCATTTTTGGCTTTTAGTTATTTAGTTGCTTGCAGTTTCTGCTGTACTGTTGACTTGTGGCATTAAAGTTTGTAATTTGTGTTAAACATGCACAGGAGCCAACTACTGTTTAAGCGTTCGACAATTTACGGCTTGCGCACTCTTGTCGATTTTTTCAGCTTTTTGGGGGGTCTCACAATTGTTAATTAGTTAAAATTAGTGAGTTTTCATAGAAATGACTTAAGTTAAGAGAAACGAGTGAAGTTACGCTGATTGTGAAAGTATCTAAAGACGATAAATAACTAGTATAAGCCAGGTAATATCTTTAAGAAGCTGTAAACACATTAACAAAATAAAACTTTTCAAATTACGTTTAAGAACTACTTAAACATATTTAATATCAGGTTAAGTAATGAAATGTACTGTATTTGCGGTGCCAAAATCACTCAATTATCAGCTGTAAAATACAATAAGGAAAATATTTTTTTTTGTTTTTTGTTCACTGCTTTATTTTAAAAAGGTTTAAACAGTCTGATAAACTAGGCTATTCATTCCTCAACTACTCATTGAAATAATATTTGAAATGCTCATGAACTATTTCAAATACTCAAAATTCAAAAGCTATAGATTGAATATCTCTCTATATTACATAATTTTACCATTTACAGAAATTCATGCATTTACAAGGTGGAAAGAAACATCCAATGCAACTAGATTTGATGATCTCCTTTGATCGATTGACGTCAATCTCACAATCGAAGCAAAATGTAATGAAGGGTTAAAGTTCCATACATTTAATATCTGTTGTTTCACCATTTGGTTGCTTTATTTGCATACGCAGACCGAATCGAGTCATTGAAGCGCGTAAATGTTGCGGCCGAATCTGTTCCAACTACATCTGTGTCAAGCGCCAACCACAGTTGCCAAACGGATGCTGCAATCAAATCGAATCCGATCCGATTCGAATCGAAATACAGCACAACGGAATAGAATACATTGAAACGTTGTTAATGATGAAGCGATTGCGATCGATTGCCTTTGTATTGTATATTGGAGTAAATTTACATCTCCAATTCAATCGACATCATTAGCCAAGAGCAATTGTACGGTTAGCATGGCAAGGTCAGAGTATTTTGTACATTGCATAGGTTGGGGTTGTACAAATTAACCAAAGTGATGATGCATTAAAGCGTGATTTGCGGGTGCGGTCTCAAATGTGGCGTTTTGCAATGTCGGTGCTAAATTGAATATTGAACCGCAAATGGAGTGCAAAATGTTGCTGAACTCCCAACACCAAAACCAATCAGGAAATTAGTTTTAGCGGTTTATATGTCTGTGTAATGTGTTGGGTTTGAGGTTGTAAAGCCTGCATTAAGTGACAGCTGTCAGCAAACATTTTTGGGTAACGCCCATATCAGACACTCGTTCTCTACCACTTTATCTTAGTCCAATTAAAATCAAATTTCATCATCATCATCAGCGTCATTGTTGTCAACAAATTGCGAATATTTTTCGACTTTTCACTGATGACAATTTAATTGATATGAGTTTGAGCTACTTAGCTTCAAGTCTCGTGTCATTTAATGTATTCTAAGTGCAGAAGCATGGCAACAGCTGCACTGTGGACTTTCAACTAACTTGCATCATCATGCTCAGATGATAGATAGGTGTATCATTCGCGCTAGATTGAATTGAGCGATATTTACTGACACTAATTATGTGTCATTTGTGTTTTGGCAGTTTGAATGTCAACATTTTAAACTCATTTTATAAGAGAGCATGGCGAAAGTGTTAAGGGTTGAATCATTTTGAGAGTTAATGCAGTGTTGGAATGGAAATACTTTTATATTAAATATGATTATATTTAAAAGTTATTGATATTTCGGCTGTGCAATCCAAATACATTGCAATTATGCAAATTATGCAGACTATTTCAAACATATATTTTACTTCAGTCTCACAGTTAAAGCTCAAAGTGCAACCAATTAGGTCCCAGACGCAGCCAAACAAATGCTACCTCCAAAAAAGTTCCGTTAATCATATAAGCAACGAAAATTTGCATATTAAAATTCCAAAAACAAAAACGTTTCCAGAAAAAATACCCAGTGAAATCGGTAGCAAAAAACGCCACTATTAAAATCATAAATGCAACAAATTATAATATCAACGCAACAAAAAAAATTTTAATTTCGTTAGTTTGGCGTGTTAGAATCGATTTGAACTTGAAAATAAATTATATGCGTTGAAAAATATATGAATATATGCAGTTGCTGTTAAGCAAATTATTGGCGGCTACCTGAAATTATTGGCGATAAATTGGCAGTTTTTTTCTAATTCGATTCACTCTGGGCGCAGGTAAAAGTCAATGGGGCAAAATTGTGGCCAAACACGAAAGCTAAAGCTATTTGGTTTTTAGAACATTTAGAACATTTAGAACGAAAGTTAATTGGTTTTTAGAACATTCGACTTAAGCAACATTTCAATGCGCTGTAAATAATTTTAGAAGTAGTTGTAATTGTGGTGATATATTGTACATACCAACTAAAGACGACATATGTGATAGTAAGCACTAGTAGTACCACGACCACGCTAAAACCAGTTATTAATATCATTTTTAGATCGAGTTTCATCACAAAAGCCCAATTAACAACATTTTACTCTAAACTATTACTGATGTCACATTAAAAATGTTTTGGTAAGATACATATTTGATTTGATAATTGGTGAGTACCTTAAATGTGCCTCTATCAGTAACTATAAGTCTCTTATATCACACTATTTCGGATATTAATATAGTCGTCCACCTTTTCTGATTCTTGTAGATCTTATTTTTACCGGGCTGTTCTAAGGGGAGTTATTTCAAAATTTTATATAAAGAGCCTTTACGAGATATTTGTATCTTTAATTAGATAAAGAAAATTTTCATATAATAAAATAACAATATGTGACAAAATTTCTTGGATAATATATAAATAGATCTTTCCATTTTCAGCGTGATTCAAATGGTTGATACCGAACTTGAAATAGATTTTCTGGAATTGCAAGTAAGTCCACATCTTGTCCACACTTCCAAATTGGCTTTGTTCCGCATATTTTTGACTCTGGGAAACTAAAAAATACTGGCCGAAGGTTGTATGGAAATTAAAGATGTATTGCAATATTGTTTTAAAAAAGATACAGTGTTTTTGCCTGAAAAGTATGGAACCATAATTATAATGCATACACTACCTATCGCAAAAGAAAATCGAGAAAAGTTTGGACAAAGTTATACCGCTTGATAAAGAGAACGTATTGATAACAAACCTTGTTCGGAAATGATAATACCATAATTTATTTTTTTTTTTTTTGTTGGTAGCGTATAAAAAGGCGCTAAAGTTTGCATTTAAATGAAGCTAACTGTTTTTTAGTTTCTAGACTGCTAACTTTAACACATAAATGCAATTTAATAATTATGCAAATTTTTCGTTGCGATATCGTGCATTTGAAATACATATTATCAAAAGAACTCGCCTACCCGCCTGATTAGCTGCTTTCATTCTATCTCTTTATATAATTTTCATTTTATAGATACGATAGTATCCAACTAAAAACAAAAAAAAAATTATCTCGTTTGACAAATCGACATGACATTAAGACGTAATTAACCTTAATTGATAAATTTCATAAGCACAATGGCAACAACAACAAACATTATCGTTATTAAAGTCAATCAGACCAACGGCCAATCAGCCAATGGAGCAACCAACCAACAAACGACAACCAACCACACATGCCCAGCCAATTTCACTTTCAATTAACATGTTGCTAGATACTTTTTTTCTGCAATTCAAGACAGATTCAGTGCTACAAGCATTCAATTATTGGAAGGAGAGTTGAGGAAGAACAGCGGCTTTGTGTGTTGTGACTGCAAATAGATTTTGTTTCTGTGTATCATTACAATCAAAAACCTATCATCATCAGCAAAAAACGAGTGAATGAGTAGATGGCAACTTGTACGTATATAGATGACTGCCTGGATGGTTGAATAATATGGCTAAAGTAGAGCTAGATCTAATTGTAGGTGCTGAGTCGCCGATTGCGCACTTGAAGGAAGCACACGCGCTGCATTTTGCACGCGATGTGTGATTGTTTTCCGTTGCCGCCTTGAAAAGTAACTAGATTTAATTCCACTACGGGCATAGTATTAGTTGGCTTAGTTTACATAATTGATGAGCTTTCGTTGTTGAGGCGGGTAATCATTTACTACGCGTGGTTTTGTGCTGGGTAATCAAGAGACGATGGTAGGTGTTATGTGAAAATCTGTCTGTAATCAGTAGACCGACAAATAAAAGAGATCACGCCCATCTATAATATGTACAATTGAATTAGGGCTTTTATGCGTACCTAATGGAGAGCATTTAATTACTGACTAGTTATAGGACATTTTAGGCGTATAATCAAAGTTCCTCCATTGAAAACAGATTCAATCCCGGAATTTAAGAGGTTTGTAAAAATATATTACGCCTATGGACCAACTTTTCCGCAGAATATTCTGAGCACATCGTCATTCATAAACACTATCATTCAAAGATACTCCGAGATGATAACAATGAGGGGCTGGTTTATACATATTTTAAAGTCTACATATAAAATCAGTATGTATCGGATCGGATCGCGATTGAACGATCCTGTATCAGGATGATCAATGGCTATAAAATTTCTGGTGGGCTTTTCTCTGATACGCGACTTTATTTGAATCGCTTGAAACAATTCTTTACCGGTAAAGTACAATTTAAAAGCATCAACAAGGACATATTGAATTGAAGTAAGCATGGTTGCATATTTTTTCAACAAACCTCGAATCAAACTCTCTTTGGCGCCAGTCAAGTTTCCTTATCCGCTACAAACGATCCTTTCCTATTTTATGTCATCTCTCATGTTGTTGTACTCAATTGAGACTTCATGATTAATGACAATTTCATTTCTTACAAAAAACACTACTATCCCAATCAATCACTAAACGTTCAATAATGATCACTCGCTGACAATTAAGACAAAGCCGACAGCAAAGACGACAAACCTCTCAAGATCTCCTTGAACTGCTTTGGAATTTGTACAATCAATCGATTTATCGACGTTTTTGAATATCACACACAGCTCATTCCACATAACTTTGGCTCCCATGCAGCTAAATCAAATCAAATTGAAATTGAATATAAATCAAACTCAACAACAATATACATCTATGTAACAGGTAACTACTAAATCAAAGTGTCAACATTAGTAACTGATATCAATGTAATAGAAATAAATAGATTGGAGACTGGAGCGGAAATTAAATTATAGCAAGACAAAGTCCAAACGATCGACAGACAGACAGACAGTTAGTCAGACAGCTTCATTGAGTGACTAACTTGATCGCGCTCAGGAGATAGTCATGCCGACATTTAGACAGATATTGAGTTGCATGAACATTTAGCTACGAATTGTTACCCAGTAGCAGATCAAGTGTGACTACTTTCGGTGAAGTCTGAAGACAGTTGGACACAAGGACAGTTGGATATGTAGCCGGGTAGTGCAAGCTTCAGAAATCGACCGAACTCAATTGAATTGCACAGCTACTTTATGCGTTTTGTCTGCGCAACTTCCCTTGTGAACGAGTTTTTTAATGTCTATTTCTATGAGCGCTAGACATGCTAAGCGTACTTAATGAATATTAGATGTAATAATATTACACTAGATATACAAATACTTCGAGATACATTGAGCGCCACGATCGAAAGCGACATTTTGCATGTGAAATGTGCAGGTTTAATAACTACAATATAAAAATTTACGAAAGGAAATATATTGCTTTCATAGGGAAACTGGTTGTACACAGAAATGCATACTAGTGGTAAAAGTGCCCCATTACTTACTATTTAGATTCAGAAATGATTCTTTGGAAACTATCAATGGCGTTTACAAATGTTCGCAAGTATCTTCTCGGTAAAAAGTAACTTTTCCGCTGGACTAGTTGAACCGAAACAAAAAATTTCATTGAGTTTGCACGCTTGTAGTTGGCATTTCGTTTCGGACTATTGAGAAAGCGTCCAATTACTTAAATTATTTTCTTACCATGGAATCAAGTCTATCTATTTCCTTGTATATATCGTACAATTCAATGAAACTGTATTGCCTTCTGATCTTCTAGCTAAATTGCTGAACATTTTATACCGATTAAAATCATTATCACTTACATAACAAGTTGAAGCAGACTATTCGTACACTTGTGGATAACAAATTCATAAGTTTTGAAGGCTATAGTTATTTGTATACTATTGAATACAAATTTATCCAAAATATCATGTTGCAACTTTATATTCACGGGAAAATTAACGACCCATACACGTCAAATAAAAAAGGTAACAACTAAATATAACATAGGAGTATTTTTACAAAAATTATTATTTTAACATTTTATTTTATTTGTTGTCGAAAGGAACGTCATATTTTAACTAAAACTATCTAAATGACACCACCATAAGATATTTTTAATAAAAAGTTTTACGGCTACACTGCTTATTCTGTTTACAAATGGATGCAATCAATTGTGAAATAAGTACAATAAGTGAAAAAAAATTTCAAAATCAAGCTTTCATTTTAATGAACGAAGACGAGCGAAGCTTGCTTTGTAAGTATGGTAAAATTAATGGGTTAAAGCTAACGAGTATTTATCACAACAAATATCGTTCACAAACTACGTCTAGTCAAAGTTAATACGTTAACACGTTCAATTTTAAATTTATGTATCTAACTATAACAGATATGGGGTCAAATAGCGCAAATATATATATATAAAGTGTGTGTGTAAGTGTGCACTCAATACAAAATACCATTCTCTTTCACTAGTTCATAAGATTAATCGATTTACATTGCAGGCGTGGCACTTCTTTTTTTTTTTGGGATGTTAAAGAAACTTATGACATTCCTCCAATATTATTTCATAAAAAATTCATAAAAATACAGACAAATAAACATATATATTAAATATCAATTATATAAAAATAGTTATACATAAATCTATATATATATAAATGAAAGTATGTACGTATGTTCCCTATAAACTCCGAAACCGCTCACCGATTTTGATCAAATTTTGTGGCAATATTCAAAAAGGTTCCGTGGGTGATCCTGTGAAGTTTCGTGGCGATTGGATAAACAGATTGGATTTTAGATTTTCCTTCCATTGTTTTCTGTTTCAATAAGAACAAGCATGTGGCTGGGGGAAGGGGTGGCAGGGGAAAGGGGAGGGAAGCGCACAACGTCGCGGGGACCTACTAGAAGATTTATAAATTCAAAAACATATGCCTAATATTTATATATTATAATAATTTTAAAAAAGTTAAATAAATATGCATGCATTGTACATAATAATTAAATCACTTTCATTAGATGAACAAAAACCGCTTTTTTATCTAAAACCACACAGAAACTCGAATGAACGCTTTTAAAAAACGGAAATCGGAAGTGATGCAATTACGAAGCAAGTTTGATATATATATATATATATATATATATATATATATATATATATATATATATATATATATATATATATATATATATATATATATATATATATATATATAATTTTTTTTTAATATACATATACCAAATATTTTTTTTTTTTTAATGTATCTAGATACTTACACATTCACTTTTTTATGTCAGTGGAGCATAGCAAAATCAAGAACAACTAAAACAGCAAAAGCGTGTTAAAAATTGTTATTGTTATTAACATTTTGTTCAAACTAAATTGCAGTTAAGCATGACTAACAAAATAATAACTATGTGTAATATGTATCTACTTTAAAATACAGCTGTGAAAGTGTTTATTTGTGAAATTAAACTTAAAATAATTTGTTATAATATTTATTTGTAATTATTTAAGTGCGGGTCAAATTAGCACGAAATAGTGCAGAAAGTTATACGAAAGAGCAGCATTTATGTATGTATTCGTATCAGTGACCGCCAAAAAATTTATTTAATAGCTGACTTTGCCCTTCAGAAAACATTCCCTTGAGCAAAGAAAATGCCACACATATTTTGGCCAATTTTACCGCTGCTGACTGTCAGCGTTTATATTAAGGCAGATTGGACCCCAGTTAGATGGGGTGTATGTTTTGAAGCTTATGTCTGCTCGTTGCGCACAGAAATATTTAGGGAATTTACTTTTGCGGCTTTTCGCTTAGATATATAGAGCAGCTGGAATAGGAGGGTAGAGACGCAGCAGTTTCGAAAAAACCTTACTAACGGCGTACTGTCATTGCCATTGATCGCCTGAAATCCATCAAAGCATCATAAAATCTGCAGAGATTTTTTTTTATGGTATTGATATGTGCGTGATTTTTTTTCCCGTTTACAGGAGCGAAATATGAATAGAGAATATAGCAACATCAAAAGCACTAAAGATGTGCGCATCCAAAAAGTATTGATGAATCAGAATGCCCAAAAGAAACTTATCAAATTTGACTTAATACATCGAAATCAAATATACTCAATAAATTCCAAAGAGTAGCGCACGATAAAAGCAGTTTGGGATCATAAATATTAAAGTATTATGTCTTCAAAAATGAAAATGAATGCTTTAAAACATAATTTGTCAGACGGACAAAGTTCCATGTCCGAACTAAAATTGCTTTGAAAGTGATCAGTATAGAAAAAATTATATGCAGAGCAGTTTCTAAGTTATCTTTGGGAAAAATAGAAATACGGATTGCTTAAAATATGTCTTAAAATATACTTGTCGCATTGATTTACAAACATTTCAAATTTATGCAGTCATTCAATATATCCTACTCAAAAGAAATATTTTAAAAGTCCTGCTCAGACGATCGATCATATGTATGTGAGACATTTCTCATATTGCATTGATATAATACTCGAAAATATGGTGTGTGCAGGGTATAATATAAAAGTCAGGCACATTGAATATAGCTCTTACTTGCTTTCTTTTTTTTACTAAAAACACTGTTCTAGTCCAACAAATTAACAACAAGGGGACCAGGGGTAAATATAATAATATCTGAGAATATTTGAAGAGCATTAAATTCAAATGAAATTAAATTCATTGCTGTGCCTAGTGGATTATTTGATACGCTAAATGAAGCCATTGGCGCTACTTACTATTATGATGATATATATATAGTTGACTGTTCTTCGATATCTACGCTGCCAGTTATGCAGTTTAACATTGGCGGTACACCCTTTTATCTTAGCCCAGAATTGTATATCATATTAATGGTGGATGAAGTTACGGAGTATTGTACAACGGCGTTCCAGGACGCAGACGCTGATTTCTGGATACTTGGTGATGTGTTCATTGGACAATATTATACAGAATTCGATATGGCCAATAATCAAGTTGGTTGGTTGGTTTTGCTTCTTTACTGAATCCGCGCCTGAAATCGAATAGCACTATACAATAACCAACTTCAAAATGTCACTTAAATGCAGCTACTTAAATGAACAACCTATAAACTGTGCAGCAACAACCTTAATATTTGTCAAATCTGTTCGCCGTAAAGGTGAAAGTAAATAGCTACTGGAATTTCGGGTACCTCCACTACAGAGTACAATAATAAAACTTCAACACGAAACAATCTCATATCGCAGCAAACGCGCCAAAAGTAGAATTTCGATGAACGTGCAGCAAAGCTTTGAATCGAACGAAACCAAAAAGGAAACGAGTCTGATGAAGCCAGGCCAGGACGGCAGCTGATCAAAGGATCGTTGCAGCAATGACGCTGAACCTGACAGTATCTGTGGCTCTGAGTCTGACAACGAATGAGCGCAAATGATAATTTATTAGATTGTGATCAGCACACACAAAAATGTCAATACACTCAATGAAAGACGATGTTGAACTAAATATTGCATTAGTAACTAACAATCTGACCGACTAATAATAGCAAGATTCACATAAGAAAGAAAAGAATTTATATTGAATTAATTCCGTTGTCTGCATTTCTAATTAAACCGTATTAATCATGAGGAACAATTATGTTGCGTGCACTAATTATGCGTATTCAAGAATGCAAAGAGCATTTATGAATTGGTAGTACACAAGTATGGGGAGCTAGACCCATAGTTTTAAAAGCGTCACATGCAGCTGTGACAAGAATGGATAGTTTCTGCTTTGATCTTGTTCAACAACGAGAAAGATTATGACAATGATGATGAGGATCGTAAGATGAGTGCGATCAAACACTTGATACCGCTTAAAATATATTAAAGGCATCCTTTGATGTTTTGCGACAAGCAAGCGTTTGACTGAGCACAAAGCTTTTAAGGAGAGATGAGAATAACTATCAAAGATACCTATGTATACATATAAATATATACATATTTCAGTATATAATGGATAAGGAATTATTGAAGAGTCATAAATTGAAGCTTTTATAGTTTGCTGAATACGATCACAATAACTGGAGATTTTCTTTTTTAATACAATATGCTAGACTTTTTGAACCATTGGAATATACAGAAATTTGCTTTGCTCCAATAGGGATAAGTATACATTATCATTTTGCAACATTTTTATAGAATATACTGAAAGTGTTCAACCAGAGTCTCTTTTAGCATTTATAACAAAGACTTCATGAATAATTACATACAATACAATTCATTATTAATTGCTTAACTCAGGCTGACTTCATTTCCACATATCGCTCTAGCAAGGCTCTAAAGCCTACAACTGCAACTCACTAGAAAACAAATTCATATGAAATTATTCTTTCATAGAAAGCATCTGAAATTAGAGCGGAAATATGCCATCACTCAAATATATTAACAAAGGTAATTCTACAGATGTATCCACACAATCTAACAGACGACAAATTGGACTTTGTAGCCGGATGTTACATGTGCCCGAAAGAAGCGTTAATCTTGCCATAACAATGAGATAACATTGACCCAAATGTGTTCAGGCTTAAGAGGCATTCATCCACTCCATCACTAGCATACATGCCGCACAAGGGTCAACCAAGCCGTGTAAAAGGCGCGCGCGCGAATTACGCCGCAGGATAATGACCCTGATGAGGATTGCAACTTTCATTGCCGCTGTCCTTGATGATGCTGCTACTGCTGTTGTTGATGATGATGCGCAGATTGTTGCTGATGTGACCACATGATGTTGCTGAAAAATTGTACAAATTACTTTAGTACATGGCAAAATACAAACACAAACTCTGCAAATAGTCAGCTAAATGCACATAGACCTTTAACAGAAATTTATATTTTTACAAATGAAATCATTTTTGAAGGCAGCTTAAATTGTTTGTATAGGATGAAACTTTTATATACAGAATAGACTCATTCGTATGTGGCATGACGTATCGCTTTCACTGGATTTTTATGGTCAGACTGCATGTAGGGGTGGTTGGCTTAAAGCTATCTTTTCTTCCTGCTGACAATATACTCACTTTCTCTACTTTATAAATGACCCCCAGTGTTTTGACTGCTGCAGAAATTTATCACATTTAAGGATATGTCCAACTTACATTCATCTCGTGAAACATACCCCCACTCCGTTCATACAAAGGTAAGCTACTATGCATGCTGTAAACTGCAAACTTGACAGACTTGTTTTTGAATTTGTATCCTTAACTCGTCCTTTATGCTGTTGTTTTTTATTATGATAAATACATGTTTCTTCGTCATCTAAAGCGAAAGCTAACTCAGTTAGTTCTTCGGCGACATGTTTTGCAGTTTTCCGGTTGACCGCAACAACAGACATGTTGTCACGAAGTGTTACAGCAACAACAATTTAGGCCAACATTGTTGTCAGCCAACAATGGCAGCCACAAAGTTAAATACGAGTACAATAAGAAAGAACGCAGCAGTAGAGTGTACTCGATTACGAGATATCCTTTATAGATATAACTTTATAAAGGTGTTTCAATAAATTATATATTTTTATGAATTTTTATTGTTGAGTGAACCGATCATCACTTACGTGCGATATTTTATCGGGATCCGCAACAAATTTGGTGTTTCTTATTTAAGTAACAAATCTTCTGAATCTTTTGCATATAGTATAAACTCGTAATTAAGGAGTATATACTTATATGTGTATACTTATAATGGCTGCATTTATGCCACCATGTTATTTCATATATTCTAATTATATAGAATCTATACATCCAAATTTGGGGGCTCTATTTATACCTTGCCCTATAGTATCTGATATTTCGTAGAAAGTTCATTCGAAGGCACTGACATGGCTACAACATCTACGATTTTATTGAAAAAGAATATATTCCTATATTTGAGGTCTCCCAAGTCTTTCTTTAACTTTCACATAAATTTATACAAACTTAATATACCATTTTACCTTATGAATACAAGGTATGAAAACAACAGCGACAAGGAACACACAAACAATGCCAGCTAGGACACAAAATGCTAGGTGGTTGGTTACTCACTTTGTCAACACTGGTGTCCATTGTTACTGGATCAGGTTGGCACATGAGGCATTTAAAGTGTGAGAGAGGAAAAAGGATAGGGAGAGAAGAGGTTGTTCAGGTCGCATGACTTCAGTGACTTTATTAAGCGGTGTAAAATCCCAAAAGGTATATTTTATAAACATACGAGTATAAGTTGATGTCAGAATGCTGTGTGAGTGTATTATTCTATGCTTCTTGTCATGAAAGTTAATCTGTTATAAAAACAGATTTATATGGAAAAGAATTAATAATCTGTAAGATTTAATTAAATATTTTTTACGAAATCACAAAGTAACATTTTTAAAATCAATATACACACTTACTATTACCACTATTATTATTACACGATTTACACTCAAAGTGTGCTTTAATTATATCCTAACTTTAAAATATTTGAAACAAAAAGACATTCTATTATATATAAATATTCCATAAAAATTATGGTTTTAATGCTTTATTGTTCCAGTGAGGCAGACGGACAGACAGTTGGTCATGGTCATGGTCAGTAAAAGTGCTACAGTTGACCGTTCCCCTACTATATTATAACCTACACACTTCCATTTCGATACTGGTCGTCCTCAAATCGAGTTTGAAGTTGGCGGAAAAACTTCGGTAGGACCAAAGCTTGAATACGCTTCACACTTGCCCCGTTTTTGTATAGGAACTATACCTTCTAGTCAGTAAATCCCGGTCATTTTGCTAATTATGTAGCTTATGGTTATAAAAACTCTCCATACCAACTTTCAAAACAATATTTCGAAGATTGAGGGAACAGGGAGCACACAAACAGACAACTCGTCTCGTTGTATATATCACTTAATATATAGTTATACATATATGTACTTATACAATCTATGTAATTTTATAGGATCTCCGATGCTTCTCTATGGCGTTGCAAACTGTGACTAAATTATTTATAATACTATTCACAATCCGTATGAATAGTTTATCAAACATTGTGGGTTTATATGGGGCTATAGTTTCACGTGGTCGTGGCACTTTAATTAGAAGGGTTTTAATAAGTCTCCAAACTCAAATTGGTACTTTCTTTAATGGCAACAAAATACATATTATGGATTAAATTAATATTATGTGTTTAATTAAAAAAATTGCCAGTACTTTAATCCCTGCTAAACATTCCAACTTTAATATACCATGAAAGTGTACTGCACTCTTACTTGTTTTTAATATAAAGGTAAATACATATATGAATAAGTTTAAGAGTGAAAAACTTTTAACTTTTAGAACAGATATGAACTTAAGTAGCAAGAATGATGTATCTTAGAAGCATATCTTAATTCAATAAAACTTATTGTACTACTATGATATGTTATAGCACCTGGAATTTCGCTACTCCACCCACTCAGCCACAGTTCCAGCCGCATCCGTTAAAATGACTTGAGGTTTATAATTTATGGCGCATGTTTTACCCTTCCATTGCTGCTGTTATCTGCATTTCTTTCCTTTTCGGTATTTATCGCCTTACTTTCGGTTACACGAAAACAATGCTGAATGTGTAAAATAGTAGCCTGGTCTGTGAAATTCCAGCATTAACATAATCGTACAAAAGAATTTTACACTGATTTATTTGAATTCCGCGCGAAATGTGCACGAATAATTTAGGGTTTGAAGGAAAAAAAAAATTTTGAGGCACAAAGACAAGAAGTATTAAAAAATGTGAACTATCAAATGTGACTGTTAGTGCACCTAAAAGTAGGCAATTTCCTTTTTTATATGCAATTTTAAAAACAATGAGCAAACTACATGGAATTAATTTAACCATTATTAAAAATTTACCACTTTCCTAATCCAAATAATTCGCAAGTTGAATAATCCTTTCGCTACTACAAATGGAGAACATGCATTTTAGTATGTATGAATCTCTTCCGTATTTTTTTGCGATTAATACTCATTCACTTCTCTACCTCAATTACAAGCACTAAACATTAAACATGCACTAGTCGAGTCACATTTATCAAAACTACTCTACGACGTGCTCCAAATCGTATCTCATGAAGACAAAGCCAACAACAACAACATTCAGCGCTTATAAGATATAAAGATAGAAATTAAGAAAGATGCCTTATTTTTCACAGATACTCTCACAAACAGTCAATTTGCATAAATAACATCAAGACTACAAGTATAGTTGAAGTAGTAGGTATATACAGCAAAAAAACCACAATAAACAAAAATTCCAAGCATATAATTTAGTGTCGCTTATGAAATAGACTTATCTAAGCGGAAATAAAATATTGAAAAAGCCGCCAAGTAGAATAAAATTCCAACCGTCTTCAACGCTTGAATCTCTAACTGCTTATTTAGTACGAATACGTATATGTACACAGAACATCGCTATTGGCTGAGGTAACAGTGAACAGGTTGTTCTTCCAAAGACTTTCACATATGGTAGAGCATGTTGCATAAATTTTCGTGGTTTCCACTGTTTAAATGAAATGGTTTGGGGTGGTTTGGCATGACAGCATTTTGAAAAAAAGTATGGCGTCGTAATTTAAATTCCTTGCGAGATCGTAAATTATTTTTAGAGGTTTATAAAGTCAAGGTAAGTACAAATATGTGTTTGTTTCGTTCAGTCTTAAAAACCGTAAGGCGAAGTTGGAAAAAATTCCATTAAAATATGGAAATAACCAATTTAAAGTAATAGAATAGTAATGATAAATAAATATTATCCGATAAGCCTGCTGGTTCGGTAGATCTTTTTATCATTTTACTTATCTCAAAGATTAGAAGGTTTAATCTTCTAGTTAGAAAACAATTTTTTGGAACTAACTTGCAACTAAAAAAAATCTCAATTCAAACCATTTACCACTTCCCGTATTCGAGTTTACCTCTTTCGTAAAATGATAAAAAAGCTTGTACCGACAACCTGGTCGGTGCCAGTAACTCCGCTTCTGTCGCTCTTAAATTGTTTTTCTTTTACTTTTTTGATTTCCTCTCTCATTACTTCTCTTGATTTTATCATATTATCCCTTTTCATTAACGGTAACTTCGATGAAACCGAAACTTTAATATCCTTCACAGTAAATTAAAAGTCAGATAACACCTGTATATAAATTCTATGAGGCCTAGCTTACTGCAAGCAATATATCTGTAATAATAATTATCGATGGTCTGTATGCGGTCTACAATATATGCTAAAGTAGACACATAGACGAACATATCTAAATCGACTCGTATCTCCAGCTGAACAAGAATATAGTTTATATTGTCCTTTGTGGGCACTAATAATGTATATATTTCTTGCTTTCTTTAGTATTGTGACATTTTTTTCAGCGTTACATAAATTTCCATCGTACACCCACTTCATGCAAATATTTTGACGTCAATGTACCTTCATTCTCAATCCTTTCCTATCTTTCTTTCTAGTATGATTATTAATGATTATTGATTGATGATTAATGCATTCGCAACCAATCAATGTTTTTGTTTCTGCACTCACTCTCTTTGAGAATACATTTCCCTGCATTTTCATATTCCAAATGCTGTCTCCATCGAAAGCTAATTTGGTGAAACACCTTGGCGCTACTTAAATAACTCATTACAGCTTCCGCTCAGCCAAAGGCGCACTGATTCTACAGCTCCCCAAACCGATCGCAACTGACAAATGATACAAGTGCAGGTACCGGAGCTTCTTCTGCAGAATGGAGGGAAGAAGGAAACAACAGGAGCATCAACTTTAAGAAAATATGACTCCAATCCGTTGACGATAACGGCGGTAGCTTTAAAGGCTCAAACAGTGACGACTTTGCCTTTAGTTCTTGCTGACAACGGCGACAACATTGTAGCGCAAACAAATAGACAAAGTCATTAAGGCGACACTGGAGCCAAGTCAGTTAAAAGTGGGCGTGTCACACACAGGCATGCATGACGTTGAAATACATAAAGCTCGCGGCTGCAATGATGAATAGGCTGCATTTTTAGTACTCGAATCTCAACTGCATCCAACATACGTACTAAGTCGATGAGTCGCTTCGATTAAAGACATTTACTGTGATTTATTTGTCTGCAGGCGCTTCACTGATCGCCTCCATTGCAAGGCGGTTCATCTTTTGCCGCCGTTTCAGTTGCTACCTACTGACGGAATGGCTGACTAGATAGCAAGCGAAGCCATGCCGTTGTTAAACTTACAACACACTCATCAACACTTTGTTTTCTGGCATCGACGACGCCGTTGGCAAGCTGAAATATTCGTCAGTTAGCCGGTATTTAATTTTCCTGCGGCAAGCGTGAAAAGCGCAGTTGGCACATGTATTTTTACGCTTAACGTCTTTGGCAAACAACAATTTAACACTTCGGCGTTTTAATCGTTTTTCTTTTACTTCGTCTTCTTCCCTTTCTACTTAGCTTAGCTACTACAACAACATGTCGTATGATTGATTTTTCTATGTGCTTAGGTTTTTTTCATTTTGTAAACCACGAATTACATTTCATTTTTATGCCATTATGTGGCGCTCTAAATGCGCATAATTTTGTTCACTAGCATGGTTAACTTATCTGAATTTTCGTACTAATTTTAAAATGTTCAAATTTTAAAATGTTCAAATCAACAAGATTCGCTTAGAGATATATCCATTCGCTTTGCTTTGCCTTTTCTCCAATATATGCTTTTATATACTGTCCTGTACCAGTTCTCACAAATTTTTTTTGGTTTTGAAATTTAATCGAATCGAAACGAAACTGAACGATTTAATTTCAGCTTTTCTGGTTCCCGAACGAATTGCATTCGATTTCCAGCCGAAAGATTCATTTCCAAAATTAAACAAAATACATACATTTTGGTAAATACAATAATGAAATCAGAGTTAGCTAGAAAATTTAATCTTGCAAAGTAATCACAAGTGTGTTACACTAACGGTGAAAAATGATAGGATATTTCCAAGCGCCGAAATCGTGGAAAATCGGGTTCCGGCTGGATATAAATAAAACTGATCCACAAAAAAAGAGGCAGTAATTATCAGATACTATGTGTGAATGGTATAAAATAAATTATCTGATTCAGAATTTGAAGCATTTATCGATCCTAGAGAATCTCTATACCAGTTTTTAGAACTACGTAGTTAAAACTTTGAGATATATAAATTTAGAAGTATCCAAATCAAAATATTATTACCCCAAAATTATAGATGCTAACCATTACAACTGCACATTTTTCTATAAATTACCATTTGACAGTCTATCGTCAACAGCATGTCTCCCAGCACATTAACATCCTTCTATCGTACATACACCACACATACATCTTCGCGTACTTGCAGCTTCGCTTCACCAACTTCTTCAACTTTGCCGCTGTTTAACATAATCCTCAAACGACGACCACCGCCGGCAACCACTCCAAAAACCAGGCAGCTAAAATGCGTCGGCAATTTGTTTATTGGCGCTGGAACTCCTGGTTCGTCTCCATTCCGCTCATCTCAACTCGGAATCGCATGTCGACAACATGCCAGGCGTCTGCTTCACGCAAATAAATCACCAAAAATATCTTTGCTCATTCTTCAAACTTGAGCATTATTTTGGAGTGACGGAAATCGGTTTGAATGTTTCAACAGGAAGTGTTTGATTGTTTGTTTATACGACTCTATATGAGTACAATGTCAGTCAGTTGTACTGCTTACATTCGTCGCCATTTCCAAAATCGTATAAAAATATTGTTATTTTGACTTTTGTCTGACATTTTGTTTGCCAAAGTTTTGTTAAATGTATTAGCAAAAGACACGAATTGTATGCGGCTTCATACAATTGGCGTCAGGCGTTGATCTTTTCATTGATTTCTGTGGTCTTACTGTGAATCTTGACATTTATTCATTTATTAAAAGGAATTATATTCTACGAGTATGTAACTTATGATTCATATTTATTAAGCTGTTTAAGTAGAGCAGCTTGTATCTATCAATGATTATCAATATGTTCTACTATGAGCGGTTCAGTGACCATTTAAGCAAATATTATTGATGAAAATTATAACTATTAATGTGGAAATTAAAAAAGAGACAATTTAAAAAAAAAAACCAAAAATAGCAGACGCTTCAAGCCAATACAAAATTTCAATGAATGACAAACCGCATATGGAACAAATGTACTAACTTTTAAAACTGTTTCGAAGTGGTTTCGAAAATTCCAGAATGGACATTGTTTTGGTTGAAAACAATCCTCAAGAAGGTTATCCAAAATATTTGTCAGTCAGTTGTACTGCTTACATTCGTCGCCATTTCCAAAATCGTATAAAAATATTGTTATTTTGACTTTTGTCTGACATTTTGTTTGCCAAAGTTTTGTTAAATGTATTAGCAAAAGACACGAATTGTATGCGGCTTCATACAATTGGCGTCAGGCGTTGATCTTTTCATTGATTTCTGTGGTCTTACTGTGAATCTTGACATTTATTCATTTATTAAAAGGAATTATATTCTACGAGTATGTAACTTATGATTCATATTTATTAAGCTGTTTAAGTAGAGCAGTTTGTATCTATCAATGATTATCAATATGTTCTACTATGAGCGGTTCAGTGACCATTTAAGCAAATATTATTGATGAAAATTATAACTATTAATGTGGAAATTAAAAAAGAGACAATTTAAAAAAAAAAAACCAAAAATAGCAGACGCTTCAAGCCAATACAAAATTTCAATGAATGACAAACCGCATATGGAACAAATGTACTAACTTTTAAAACTGTTTCGAAGTGGTTTCGAAAATTCCAGAATGGACATTGTTTTGGTTGAAAACAATCCTCAAGAAGGTTATCGAAAATATTCGACCGATAAGAGAAATCTAGTTCTGGTAAAGGCTAAAGTTGAAGAAGATCTACGATTGATAAAGAAATAATTGCTAGGGAATTCAGAATAAAGCCCATGTTGGAAAACTACACTACTACTGATTTTCAGTACTATTTTTACAGGTGGATCTACAGACTACAAAAAACTTTTTGAAATTAGTGCTTATTATGTAGAGAAGATAAAATATAATAAAAAACAAAACAAATACAAATACAAATATTTTTGTCATACAGGGGTTATAGATCAACTAATCATTAAGAATTTATCAAGAGAAACCGTTATATAAAGAGTAAGTTTTATAAAGTTTTTCAAAAAAACTTTGTGTCAGCACAAATTTACAAAATATTTCCAATACTTACTATATTGTGACACAATCTGCGAAACAATTTTTAAGTTATTCTATTTATTTTAAATTCCTCACTAGACTCTATACTTGACTAAATATTTTGGATCTCAATACCGCGTTGCATTTCAACTTTCTCTTCAAAGCATACGAGCATATTCAACTAAAAACTACACCATACAAAATATCACACAAACCAAATTAAAAAAGTTTATTTTCCAATCAACTATGAAAAGAAAAAAACCTCAACCTCAGAACAACAATGTCAAAAATGCAATTTTCTAAATAAATAGAGAAATATACATATGCGACAGAAACTTTCACGTTAAAAAAAATTCCAGAGATTCATAAAATAAACAAAATAAAATTGCATCTATAAGAAGTAAAATAACAAACAGAGAACAAACTTAGGTATCTCTGACACCCACAACAATGAAAAGCAAGGCATGGTGCACACTGCAAATGCAACGACAGCAACGGAATAAAAACAAAGAGCGTCCCAAGCAAAATGCTTCAGTAGGCGTGTCAAAAACTTGAAATTTTCATTAACAAACGAAGATTCATGTCCTTGCAGCGTGGGAGCGAGAGAGTAAATATGACAGAGAAAGGGAGAGAGCATGTATTGCAAATATGCATATAGACGCCTATAGTCATTGTTGTTCCGCTGCTGCTCCTTTCTCGGAGGAGAAATGCCCTGCGCACAAAATAATGCGCCAAATGCGTTTAAAACCACGCCCAACTCGCACCGAAAATTGAATTTAGAAGCTTTAAGCTGCAATTGCCAAAAAGGAAAAACAATTGTTGACATGTGTATACATGTACATATGTATGCAAGTATATTTCTTTATATGTCTGCATTAGCGACATGCAGCCATACTGACTTCGCTTGTGTACTAGGATTGGATGTCCAGACGTCCACAGCACCGTCTGTCTGTCTGTCTGTCTATCATACTGTCCATCCGTTGGTGCAATGCATCTCTGCACACGCCGCAGCGCAACCATTTATGGTGACACCATAAATTTCAAACGCAATCTTCAACTGCCATCGTTGCTTTGCTTCTGCTACTTCTACTGTTCTAATAACAACAATGAATGGCGCGTGCAGTTTTAGAGAAACGCATATGGTTATTTATCTAGATACAGTAAAACTTGTCTAAGTTAGCAAATCTCTGCTAAGATTCGTCATATTTGGAAATAGATTGTTGTAATCTATAAAAAAAACTAAAATAAAACCTTTCGAAATATAATAATTACCCTGTATACTGTATTAAGAATAATTATTACTGAGAATAATATTTTTTAGCCATAATTAAGGATTATAAAAAAAAATTTCAAAAAACTAATATATTATACCCTGAAGAGTATGTTGGATGGAAATGAATGAGAACTGGTAATAACTGTTCATTAAATAAATGTTTTAGTTCAAAACATAAACATTTTTTCCAATTAACTACTTTTTGAGAATCCGAATGCCTAAAGACATATCTAATAAACTGTTCCAAAATGGACTCTTTTGGTATTTAAGGGTCAGTCAGACGAACATGACTACATCGACACTAGTTATAAAGATTATTGATATAATGTTTAATATGATTTTTATATATGCAGTCAAACAGCTAATGTACAATAATAAGTCATTATATAGTTCTGAAGCGTTAAAAACGATCCTGACTTTAGTTGATGAGCTGTCGGGTTGCAGAACATATTGGTGCGGCACATTATAATATCGAGAAGATTCCTCACCTGAAGATT
Organism: Leucophenga montana; assembly: GCA_035044765.1. Taxonomy (NCBI): domain Eukaryota; kingdom Metazoa; phylum Arthropoda; class Insecta; order Diptera; family Drosophilidae; genus Leucophenga; species Leucophenga montana. Next base: position 174,990 of record JAWNNQ010000544.1, read on the forward strand.
TCAAGACCAGACTCATATGTTCTAACTGCTGGTATTCTCCAAAAATTGCCATATACTGATCAGCTAACCCTATCCTGGACCAGTGATTTTTCGCATCGGTTTACCTGAGCTAAAGCTACCTGTCTGGATTCTCACAAGTCGGACCCCAAACCCCTAGGGTCTTTAAAGGGAACGTAAATAACGTACCGTCCGTCTTGGTTTCTCACAAACTCCTCCTCTCCAGTTAGTGGCCTATTTCCAAAAACTTCCTCACACTCCCAAAACTTGGCCTGTTTCTGTTTCTCTCTCTAAAAATATCCAAATTTATGTGCAATAACAAATCAAAACAAATTTAATGTAGTGCAACATGACAGGCTCCACTGTCTACACATACCACACAATTGTATCTAAACTTATACCTCCAAATTAAATAAAACTTTGTCTGAACTTCATTCAGTCAGCCAAGCGTATGCGTATCACATTCATAGTTCGCACTTTCATTTTGACATGCACGCGATATTTGAGCAATTTATGTTTGGATACCAGTTGGCTGTAAAATACATTAGAAGCACGAGTATCTACGAATCTATTATTTTGTAAACGCCAACCCAAATCAATTAAAGTATAGAGAATAATTTTGCTAACATACAAGAGTAGCTAAATTTTGAAAATGAGTAAACCAAATGTGTCTGATTGACCAAAAAGAGTAGACTAACTCAAGAAGCTTCTTAATGATATCTCCATGAGTCACAGTTTGGCTCGACTCTAGTTCGCGTTTACTAACAGTTCAACTTTTAGTTCTGGGTATGATTATAAGGTATTAGGCACTGCTACCTTTGTATATTTATTGTGCTCTTCGGCAGCATCGAAGATGGTCGATTGTTTCACGCGAAGTCTTTTATTCAGCTTCACTGTATTATTGCTGTATTTGCAATATTTGTCTCGACCACTGGAAAATCTGTAACAGAAATTCAAAGCTAAGATATTTTTTACTTAAAGATCTAATAAAATTCTACACAAACATAAACCCATTTTACGTACAATTATTGCGGTCATCACTCATCAGTCTGAAATCTGTGACTAATAGATCAAATAGTACTGATCTAAGCGGCTAAATAAAATAAGCGTATGTAATATGGCTAAGTGTAATCAAGCATACTGTAAGCCAACATAAACGATTAAGCCATGATGATTATATATGTTTGTACATATAGCAGCTCTGTTAGTCAACAGCTTGATGATGTCCAACTCCACACAGTTGTGCTTGCTGATTTCTTTCATTGCATTTAATTATTATTTACATTAAATGGTCATGAATCGGAATCTTGACTTGCCGTCTGGGTTGGCATTTGGGCGTAATTCGCAAAGCATTGCGCTACTCTACTACAATACTACTACCGTGTACTTAAACAGCGATTAAGCGAGGCCAAGCCGCACCAAACTCGCCGCTGCTTGATGGCTTAAGCGCTGCAGATCACTTTAGTATCTGTAATTAACGCTTTCATATGCATTCAAATCGGCTACTATGGGAACTTCGCTTTTATGGGGCAGTAACAGTGATTTAAAGCGTTTAGCGTTCTGTGAAGGGATTCCCTGACTGCACAAATTGCAAAGTTTATTTAAGCTGCAGCAAATTACTCTTAACGTTTAATGCATTTATTTGGAATTTTATAAAATTTCATAATGATGATATAATACTAGACTGAGCAGTAAGGTTGAAGCTGCACTAAAAACTTAAAATTTGTGAAAGCAAGAAAGGAGCGTGTAAGTAAGACAACAATATGAGTGCATTCGATAACCTATCAAGAGTCTTACATTTTATGTCCGGCTGTCTGCCTTTCATGTACGCAATAAATGCCTGTCAAACACAGACTTAATTATTTTAATGTAGTCTAATGAAAGGTGGAAGAAAAACTCATTTAAAACTACAAGCACCATCCGACGGCAGATCGGCTACTATAGGAACTACCCTAGTATATGAACTACATCTTCCTCAAATACTTACTCCAGCCACAATCGTGCATATTCAAAACGACAATTAAATATACTATACTTATGACTGGAATTATCTCCTTTAAAATTTTTTAAATTTTTGATTTCCTGTGATTGGCCTCAAAGTGAATTTAAAGTACAAAGTCAAATCCGGACCTACATGAGCATCGCCATGTTCAAGAGTATACTAAAATATATCAGCGGAGTCAAAGCAGTTTCGAATATGTTTATACTGTTACTGCATGAACGTGTGCACCATGTCTAAAATGATTTCAAATATCCTCCATAATCTTCAAATAGGCTCATATTTTAAGTTTTCACTGCAACTCCAAGCTTACTTCTTAGTCTACTATAATATTAGCATTAACAGTTTTTCATCTTTAAGTTAATTTTAATTAAATACTCTTCAATGTTTTGTTTTTTAAGCACAATAATTTCAACAGCAACATAAGCAAGCATCCTTCTGTACATTTTCGCATACGTCATTTCCTTTCAGCATGAATTTGCATTTCTACAGCCGACTGACTGAAAACTCGACTCTCATTTCAATATCCTTTGGCACTCATTTTCCAATAGAACACAGCCCAGAAGGCGCTGCCGAACACAATTCTACGATACCGAACGGAAGTCATTTATTTAATATTCGCCGACATTATCCTTTATTATGGCAGCGTTTTGCGCTTTTTATTTTCCTATGAAGACTGAATTTTGCTATGTAAGTTTTGCATGAGTGGCTGAAGGAGTGAGTTGTCTGTTGAAGCGTATTATTTACTTTTTAACTTTTACTACTTCGACTCTTGATTTTATTTGCTGAGCTTTAAAAACAATTAAGCACAATTTCCGACTTGGTAAACTTAAATTGGCTTTTGAATAAAGTATTTATGTAGCTAAAGTATTGTAACTTGTGCAAATTTTGTTGCATCATGTTTTAAAGTTTTGAGCATGATATGCATTTTAGTTGCCAATTTAATTAATCATTTACATATGTATATAGCTATACTTATGGTGACATAGCTTTAAATAATGAAACTTCTCACTTCGCTCAGGAACTACGAACCGGTTTCAGCCTATTGCAAACGGAGGGTAGCCCATCATTTTGTAAGCGCTAATATAATAAATGCGCTAAGCATACAAACCTATTACACATTTTATGATTTTTGTATAGAATTATACTCGAATTCATTGCATAAGCTATTATTTAATTTGTAGGCTCCATCCAACATACTCTTTTGTAGGCTCCAAATTGTCCCATTTCAAAAATGCCGCAAAAAGAGTATACTTTAAAAAACAAAGAAAGACGACAAAGAGGACGTCAGAGTTGGTGTGGCGACTTTTCATAACCAGAATAATTACACTATATGAAATACGCGCGATGTAGCCGCTGGAAGGCATAGCTCCCACACTTTTTTTTATACATTTAGTATTGAAATACATGTAGTATTGAAAATGTTCTAATTTAATTCCAACTTCTTTTTTAAATAACAATTATTATGAAATTGATTGCCAATTATTAAATCTAAGCAACCTGCCCAAAAATTAAAAACTAAGATAAAGTCCAGCGCTGCCGAGCAAAGGGCTAGTGTGAAGAGGTATTTAAATTTTGGTGTAACCCAAAACTGACTTTTTTCTTATTCTACAAAGTTTTAAAAAGATAATTTTTACTCTAACGACTGTCTTTCAGCATTAACTACTTCCAATATAACTTCACTCAAATAGGAAATAACTCTTCAACTTCACTCACTCATACTTGTCGTGTGGTGTTCAGCTTCCGCCTACCAAAAACAAAAAAATAGCTCCACAAAAAACTAGCACAACACGCGCACAGCAGCCAAAAATTATATACGCACATAAGACTACGTATGAATACACACTTTTGGTTTTTACATATTTGTTTCCACTTTCCAACTACTCAGCGTATCTTTCAAAACCCAAATTGATTTCTGTCACATAAACAAGCAAAGATAATAGATACAATACTTGCCTCACACAGAGTGCCACAACGACGCACGACAACGTAGTGTATTGAACCTATATTGGCATGTCCCACAAAAGCGCTAAGAGACCAGTCGAAATACTCATATAACATTTAACATAATGAATTAAATGATTTACGAGTATGCATGAATAACTTCATATGAGTACATACATTCGAATCTAGCGGCAATATGAATTGTAACATGGTGAAGTCAGATATTCATTCGGTAGGTTTTAATTAGTTAGTGGCAGCTCTGTCTCGAAGTGGAGTTAGAGTGAAATGAGATAGGATGTGATGAGATGCGCTGAGGTAAAGTGTGGAGGTAATAGCATGCCGCAAAAAGAGTATACTTTAAAAAACAAAGAAAGACGGCAAAGAGGACGTCAGAGTTGGTGTGGCAGATTCGGATGTGGCGCCTTCTGGAAGTCCAATTTTCGACCACTTTTTCAAGCAATTGGGGTCTCGGCAATGGTTCGTAGCATACGGTAAGTTTTACGAACTAGCGTTGTTCTGGCGTTTGTCTATTCATAATAAAATGGCAAAACCAACTGAGCCCAAATGACAATAACGTTGTCAGATCTGACCAATTTATGCCAGTTTAATCCATGTTGGAAGTAGTGTGCTATATAAAGGGTGTTATTTTTAGAAGTGTGGTTTTCAATCTGGCGCTATAGAGCCATGATTAATGACTTTTTCGTGCCTGAATTGGAAAATGTTGATGTGGGTGACCTTTGGTTCCAACAAGACGGCGCTACATGTCATACAGCCAACGAAAAAATCAATTTATTGAAGGAAACTCTTGTTGAGCGCATTATCTCGCGTCGTGGGCCTCTGATACGCAGATAACCCCGAGACGATTGACGCCTTGGAAGAGAATATTCGGCCCCAATTGCTGCAAAAAGTGGTCGAAAATTGGGCCTCTCGGCTGGAATTTATTCGAGCCAGCCGCCCACTTGCCCGAAATCATTTTTAAAACATAATGGCAAACCCTTATCTTTATAATAAAGCTAAATTCTTTTTTATTCGTTTTATTTCTTCTTGAAAACCACACGTCTAAAAATGAACACCCTATATATGCTATATCTATGCTTCGTATTTATATTCTAAGTTGACCCACCAAAAATCTATTATCTGGTATCACACACATCTCAACAAAAAAATGAACAAAGAAATTAAGCAATGTATATAAAAACCTCTAAATACCGAAACTCTTTTTCTCACCCCAACATCATTAATTGTTTGTCTTTTATCAAACTTCTGCACCATTAAAATAATTTAATTAATGATTTTTGAAAACAACTTCTTGCGCTCTTCTGACTGTTCAAAAAACCATCTAACCAATCTTCTAATTTTACTGTATTTGACCATAATACTCGTAATTCTATTTGCATGCTGGACATTTAGCTAAATGACCGCAACACTTAAGCTAAGATTTATATGCTTGAGATTGTGAAATAAACACAGCAGAACAGACAGCATACACAGTTTGTATTTAGTTTCTTCTACAATAGATATGGAGTTGTGGAGTGATTGTAGCTGGTTACACTTAATTTAGCTAAGCGGTTATATTTTGGATATTTTGCTTATTGTGGCTGAGACAAGCGACGAGACTTTGCTGTGGTCAGTACGAGTACTGCCACACCTCCAAGTGCACTCACTCATACAACAGATTTCCTTTTTTGTATAGTATTTACATACCTCATTGGGGGCGTTGATTAGTTCGTTTTCTGAAATTGTTAACTTTTACTTTTTTAGAGAAAAGAAACCAAGTAATTTGTAATAAATTTTAAACAAAAATTTGAAGTTTGAGCGAAAAACGTTATTTTGGATTTTGTAATTTACGACCAAACCACGTGTTTAAACTTTTAATTTAAGGCGTTTCGTATAGTTTTTACAATAGCACCCATAGGGTAAAAGGGTAGATTTAGATTGTGCATATACATGTAACAGCCAGAAGCAGACATAGCCAAAGTCAAGTCGATATACCCACGTCTGTCAGACCGTCTATCCGTCTATATAAATGTCAAGTTCTCGAAGACTTTAAGTAATAGAGCCACTAAACTTGGATATTTAGACTCTCTTATTCCATTTTCAGAATAGATAGAGATACTAATTTTGTAGTGTATAATCTATACGTGTCACGTTGAAACAACTTCATTTCCAAATATTTTAACACGCACTATATTAAAGAAATAGTCTTCCATAGTAGAAAATTTTCAATAATTCGAAAGTTTCGTGACCTACGGTTGACATAAAACGTTTCCATAAATTTTTATTCAATTTTACTTTAAATAGTAAGCATATTCATTTTTTTAAAAATGAATTGAAATGCGCTCAAAAGAGCAGAGCAAACTTTAGCAGGACACAACAAAACACAGCACGCTGATTTTATTGTATGTAGTATGTAGGGCCGTGAAAGACAGACATGCCAAGTACAAGGAATCACTAAAAGAATCCTACCGAAAAATTGAAGCTCACTCCCACGTAATTTTCTTTGGCGCTTATCTTGAACTCTGGCATCACTACACCATCCCTAGAATGGCACTGAGCGCCCAAAAATATGGGCCCATCGCATGCCGCTTCCATGTCAAATCATTTGTATATAATTCACATCCTTTTACGCCAGCGTGATTTATGTGCTTTGGTCTGCGCCTTTTTGTATAATTTTGTATAAATAAATAGTTGGACAAATTTTGCCGTATTTGTTCGCGGTCGTTCCCTTACTTCAAAAACAGCAGGCAAAGTGACTTCTGTCGAGCTCAGCACTATTATCCTTTGACACAAACTATACACATATAAATACATACATCGTTTTATTTTTTATAATTTTAAGTAATTGCTGACTTTTGCTATATTCTGCGTAGTCAACAATTCATTTGGCTCGATACATTTTCGATACGAAAATTTGATATTCCGACCACATGCTGCGATTAGATAGATTGTTTCTACATATGTATATTACGATTTCCGTTTCCTGTTTGCGTTTGCTGTTGCTGCATTTTGGATTACATTTAAGCAACAAAGGTGTTTTGGCTGTTGCTGCGGGTGTGTGCGAATAATTGCAAAAATAGTTTTGCCAAACAATTTTCGTTCTTGCAGGCGTGACTGAGATTACGAGCTAATGATAGCATTTAAGTATGTTGGAAAATGTTTGAGAAAATTCAATGTGTATTCAAATGCCTAACGATAGGTAGCTTCGGTTAGACCGAAGTAAGCTTTCGTAGACTTAAACACACGTTTTAAAAGAGTATTAGAATTTCAGTTGGATATAAAAAAGAATTGAAATTGCTTACTATTTGTTACGCGAATTCAGAAACCCCGTCAAAATAAAATCATGGAGAAACAATTTCAGGAACATACTCGTATAAGTTCCAGATCCAATACGTTTAAACAACAACACCATATATATAAAAACCATGAACATTGCCATTAGATGCAATAAACTTTAATTTCCTGCAAGCAGCGTCAAACTTAGGGTTGTCGGGGCCTCTTGGTCCTCCTGGTTGAGGTATTGCTCAATGTTTATTAGCATATTAATGTCTGTACAATATACACTGTGTTATACAATAGTATCTTTTGCATTACAAATGTACTTTTGAGCAGTGTGCAACACTCAACATGAAATATTTTTCTAAACTACAATATACATATATACTTAGATGTCCAATTGTATCTTCATGTATATAATTTTATATAGATACAACTGGCGCCAAAGTCCGTTGTAATATTGTCTGCCACTGCAAGGCATGGCAGTTATTTTCAATTTCAAATCACTAAATGCCATAGATACTTTTACATCTAAGTTGGCGCAAACGTTCCATTCAATGTGAAACGATTGATGAAACGATCGATCATTCTGTGCTACCAATACATATCATTAGCTACAAGTACATACAAGATTCATTCTGGTTTTTTAATTGTTCACTAGCAGCACTTGGCAACACAGAATTTTATCCCAACATCGTTGGCGACTACTAACGACCACGACATGAGTAAACGCTGCTTTAATGAAATGTTTTTAAAATTATGTCATTAACATTGTCGACATACGAGTTTCGCTTGTCTTGGATGAACTAGGACTCATACTCCATGAATTGTAAGCACTTTGAGTCGAGAGCGAAAGAGTTTTGTGTAATTATTGCATAATTGATTGTCTAAAGATTGAAGCCATTGAGGAACTATTATAATCATTAAAGTTGTAAATATTTGTAGTTGCTTAAACTGTTATTATCATGTGTATATTGAGGCAAAAACAGTCAATATTATAAGAGTTTTCTAATAAAATCAGTGTTTTAAAAAATAAATTAATTTCAAATACAATCTCTTGCGTACCGAATTAAATAAATTAAATTTATTTGGAATTTTTCAATTTTAAATTAAAGCGTTACATGTAAATTACTTTAATCACATGCTAAAGACTTTTCGATATTGAATTTTTGAATACCCTCATTCATGCATTCGGAACAATTCAACGCCCATAAATTATCGCAAATGAAACATATTTTAATAAATACAAATAAGAAAATAATCACGACATGCGAACATGTTTCGATTTCAATAAAGCAATTCAAGCTTAAGAAAACTTTCACAGCATTCGCCAAAATGTATCATTTCGTTCTAGCATTTTCAGTTCATATGGAATATGTATGAATGTCTGTTCTTTTAATTTCTGTGAGTACGCTTGGCAGTCGTGGTTTTATGTAGGCATGCGACACATCTTTGCCGTCGACTTCTTTCGCTGGCATTTTTCGGGTATTCATAAATCATTATTGTCTCTGCGTTTATTTCGACTTTGACACCGCTACCACTTATGATACTATGCCGTACTATAAGATGCTTGGGCTGCAATTCATGTATAACCGCCCTATAGCCCATCCCAACCACCATTCCATGAAAACCATGAAATCGTCGTCTGCCGTCTTTGCTGTAGCAGCCACTTGTCTTGGTTCAGCTTCACATATGAAGCTATTTACTTGGGGGCGCAAAGTATTTCGTTGACAATTTCCCTGCCCTGTATTTTATTTATTTCATAAAGTTAATCGGTTTTAAGAAAATTCACTTAATTCCTTTAAATTAAGTCGAGTTTATTTAAGCAGAACATTTGCATTTTCTTATGTAGTGATGATTAGAACTTGGATTTTAAGAAGAAAAAATTAAGGAAAAAAATGTAACACGCATACATAAATGTTTCTTGGGTCATAGTTGTAATGTTTTAGATCGTCTTTCGACTGAAAATCTCAGATCTAAGATATCTTCAGTTTATGGAGAATTATTGGAAAAAAGGATAACTATGATCAACCTACAAGTGTGTCCCATAAATATTTAAAAAGAAATACGAATGAGTGGAGTTTAAATCCTAGACCTATGAGATGTTCGCAACAACGATAGATTAACATAAATTAAATTGAAAAGGTTACTGTATCGGAACTACACCTTTTAGTGGTCACATCACAGCCACTAGAGTAATATTTCTAGTTATAAATGATGTCCAATACCAATTTTCAAATTATAAAATTCGCGAAAAATATGAAATGGTGAAAAATGACACGCAAATCGAAATACTTCTCAGGCGACTATTCCAGACTGTTGGCTTATTATAAATGACTGCATGTGAACTGTCTGTCATGCTTTATCTTATTTGTGATGTTTTATTTGAAGGCAAAGAAAAAATGTATTTGCACATTTTCAGATTTTTCTAAAACAACGCAGCAACGTCATCATCATTAACATTAACATTATCAACAGCATCATAATGATGATGCTGCTGCTGATGATGCTGCTCATTGTGTTGGTCGGCAAAAGAAAAATGCCGCTGAGTGAAAACAAACGCTGACATTTTTAACAAAGTGACTCGCATTAAGGATAATAGTCGCACAGGATACAAAACGGCCAAAAGCAGCCACAAGATGACGATGAAGACAACGAGGACGATGACTGCAAGCGATTTGCGCATCATTTAGAATGAAGCGCAGGACAACACTAGACGCACGTGTTCGTTTGCCAGGATAACAGCCGCCAGGCTTTGGCCAAAAATCTTAAGACATTTTCATCGTATATATACATAGCTAGGCGTCGACGCCAATCAAAAGCAGTCATTGCGCTGCGCTTTTACGAGTATACAAGCGACAGAATGTACATATCTCATACTCATAGTTATCCAGACTGTTGTTGCTGCTCCTGCTGCGTCATTTGCCGTTTCTTCGTTACAAATGATTTATTGTGTTGCTTCTGACCGAAACATGCACAGAACAAGCCAGCCAAGTGAAAGCTTTAGAATAGTTTGAAATGCGCTTCACTCCAGCTCCACGCTTATCACTTTGACAATTGACAGGATGCGTAGCTCATTTTTATATATATGCATTTCAGATAGTATGAGCATAGAAAAATGAGTCCTCTGACATTGCGTATCCGTTTCAGTCGGTCAAGCATATACGTACAAGACACAAAACAGCGACAGCAACATTCGTTGGAAAGCTGCAGATTATGCTGCGGCGTTTAACACTCAGCCAACTGCCGCCATGTCCATATGAATGTGTGTGTGTGTGTCTGTGTTTATGTGTGTGAGTGTGGTGTGGTGTGCTTCTGTCATAAGTCGTTATGTTTAAATTATAGCAATAAGTTTACTACACATCCATATACGCTTTATACTGTAGATACTTTCTCACTCCCCATTTAGGCAATACATTGATGTGTTAATGAGCTGCCGTATAAGAACAATTTTCGGCAATCATCAGTCTGTTAGCTGTCGTCTGTATACGACAGCTGCATTCAACTATCCTCTCAGACTGTTGTCTGCAATACAAACACTTCAATTTAAACCACAGAAAGCTTTAATAGCTTTGAAAGTGTGGCATTTAATAATACAAACTGTATACTTATTAAATATTTTCACAAGATAAACTACTTTTATATTGATTGTATGCCCCGAAAATCGGATTATCGCTTGACTAATGATGGCTGGCCAAACATTCTCCCGCATAGCTTAGAGACTCGTATTCGTGTTAACACACTTTATGCCACATCATGCTGTACAACAAGCAACATTTTTGTTTGTAAGTGAGTCACCATCATACATACATATAGTTGTGGGTTTCACGCTTTAACGCTTGTCTTTTCAGTTTTAAGAACAATCAACACACAATCGATTTGCAATTCGTAAGTGTTGCTCAAATTTGTTTTGATTCTATCACTTTATAAATAAATTTGACAAATAAACTCAATAATAGGAACTTTATTATTTTAAAGAACAATTACCATCAACATAAATGAGTGAACAACAAATTGAGAAGATGAATTGAAACATTGAAAGAAGATTTAATCGGTTACTGTTCTAGTGAAATGTCCTGCATACAAGGGTATATTGTTTTAATTGTTTAACAACCACTGTGTAGGAAGCGTCAGAGAACCCATAGAGATTTGTATGTATATATTTGCCTTCTCTGAGTGCATTGCATTACAATGGCTTTGGCTTTAAGTATTATTTGTAAGATTGATTTGTAAATAGGCCGAAGGCAAAATATTATGTTGAATTTTCGATTTTTGATTAGCCCGCTGAAACATATTCTATACAGATGTTAAACTATTTCCTTAGTTTTTGAGATTCTATACAAACTTCGTATGCAGACTCGTATTGAAATAAAACGGACAACATGACCCACTCATGACCAATGTGACTACTAGATGGCGCTATCGGAATACCCTGTAATGGTATTCCATATTGGTTATGAGCCAATTACGTCGACAAACTGGTCATCAGCTTTCGTTTCGGTATCAACCTGCTTTAATATTTGGTGCAAATATTACGAGAGCTACATTTCAAATTTTTATTTGACAAATAGAATGGTTTGCGTTGAATACCTTATAGTTTGATTGGTCTTAAATTATTTTGTGAATTTATACAGAAATAAATTTAATTTCCGTAAGGAATATTATTATACTCTTCACACAGACTGCGAAAAGTAATATAATTTTACTACAATGTTTGCAATGCCTTAAAGAAAGCATCGGAGTCCATATAAAGCATATATGTACAAATATTTTCGTGATCACCATGACGAAATCAATGGGTCTAGCCATGTCCGTCTGTCTGTCTATCTGTATTTACCTTTATGCGGACCCTATTCCCTCAATCTTTGAAATACGGGTTTAAGCTTGGGTACGGAGACTTTCTACAACGAAACAATTTTGATTAGTTTTTTTTTTTTGTCGAATTAGTAGTCAACACACAAATTCACATTCCCAAAAGCCTTTGAGATAGAATTATGAAAACTGATGCATGTGTAGAGGTCAATGTAATTCACCACCGGTTTTACATTAAGGGTCAGTTTTCACAATATTTTTCAAAATACATACGAATGATAGTTAAAAACTGGAATATATTCTAAATCGAAAATTATTTGAATTATCGATGTTTAACTCGTATAATATATCACTCTCTCTCTTTTGCGCAATTGCTGTCTCTCTCCCACACTCACACTGCACGAAACACAAATACATATGTATGTATACCACGCACACAAGTTCAAAAGTTGAAGATCGTCCCGTGAAAGGATTGCAATTTGATTGGCTGTTAAATATAATAAAATTTAACTTGCATAATTTCCAACATTTTCTATCCAATAGCAAAAAAATAAAACACAAAAAAAAACAACAAAAAATTATATGTAAATTAAGCTACAAAAAAATACACACAAACAAAAAAAAAACAACAACTGAAAAAAAATCTAGTCAGAAAAAAACCGGTGTGACAACAACAAACTACAAATCAGAAAAGATAGACTAGAAGGGCGAAGTAAAAAAATGCGTTTGACTCTGCGTCGACTGCGACGCAAAGACAAAAAACAACAACAACAAAGTAACAAAACAGTTTTTTTCTCTATCCCTGTTTTGCACATAAATAAACGCTGACTGCTTTTATGCTCTCAGACTTTTTTTCAGTTGAGTTTTTTCTGCGCTTTGATAAACACGGGTTTTTTAGTGTCGCGCATGTAAAAGCAAAAAACAAAAGCAAGCAAAGTGTGAAAACATAAAGCAATTACAACTGCACTAGAAAATTTTGCGCGCAATTTTTATATAGCACACAGCGTGTAATAAAAATCAATTAAAGAAATTTTATAAATAAAAAAAAGTGCAGCCAAAAAAAGAGTAGAAATTACAAGTGTATGTATATATGTATGTATATTTTTTGGTGTACGTCGTCATTGTGCGGCCATTTTTTTCTTGGCTCACAATTGCAGCTGGCTGTGTGTTTGTGAGCGCTGGTGTATAGCAATCTGTGTCTCTGTTTTTGTGTGAGTGAGTGACGAAAATAAACCAAAAAAGCAATGAAATAAAAAAGCAGAAAAAATCGAAAAAAGAGTAATTAAAAAAATAATTGCAAGAGTAAAATAAAAATTATTTTTAAAATGTTAATAAAATCTCATTTAAAAAAAGTATTAAAAAACAAATTTAAACAAAACATTTAATTACAGTAAACAACAAAAACACACATTCAGCACGTGTTTTTCTTTGCATTTCTACACCAAAACATAAAAAAACTACAGCAACAAAAGCACCAACTGATTTCCATTCCAATTGGGTTAGTATGATATTTCTTTTTTTGGCAAACACAAACGCGTAGAAAGTACAATAAAAAATAAATGCAAAATAGCCAAAAAAAAAATTGTAATGTTTGTAAACACCTTTGCCTGCAGCTATGTATGAAAGAAAGCATGCCGCATGTTGAAAAACGAACCAGTGTAAACGAAAAAGATTGATTTTTTTTATCATTTTAATTTGTTTTTACTTTGCTTCGTTCAATTTTTTTATTTCAGTTCTATGCGTGTAACGCGGTTTACTCTCCCATCTCTTCTTTTAATTCTCTCATGTTAAATTCATTTTATTGCTGTTTTTTTGTCTACGACACCGCCACCACAAACTACTTACAGTGGTCTGCGTACGTACGAATTAGTGTTAAAAAATTAAAGTCGAATATGTACTATATGAAATTAATAAATAGAAGCACATATTACTAAATAAATAGTGTGATAATCAAATTTTGTAGGTATTAAAAACCAAGTGTTAACATCATTGAGATACAATTTAGTAACTGAAAATTGCATTGGTCATATAATTTCGTGCAATTCCAGCTAAAAGTCATTTCCGTCCATAAAATATTCTGTTTCTCGTCCCTCATTGATATACTATCCTGAAAACAAGTACTTTATTATATCAATTTCTTTTATTGTCCTTGATAACACTCACGTGTTTGAATTATTTCGTACTCTTGAGCTTGCATTCCATGTTCCACTTTTATTATTAGTAAAACACAAGTTGAATGAATCTGTAAATTTTATTAACCTCCGTGCGACAAAGGGTTTGGCTTTATTTCGTTTATTAGAATCATTTTAAAATCTATACTGATTTGCGCACTAATTGATTCTTTGCATTTTACATTTTCTAGCTCATCTAGACTGCTATTATAAACATATTTATTCATTAATCTCACTATTATTTATATTTGAGCCTTTATATTTGGTAGATATGTATGTTCTCTAGCGATAACATAGTCAGATTTTTGCTTAGATAATAAGTAATATTATTAAACAGCTAGGAGTCAACATGAGACCCGTATGTGTAGTTACTGTACTAACACTCTATTCGAAAAACACTCTATTGATTTAAAATGGTCAATATCCGTTAAATTTTACAAATTTAGACATGGAACTAAAAATAATTTTGAATAACGAAATGACCAAAAGTACGTATGATTCGGAAAAAAAATGTATTGTATATAAATTGTGGGTCCCTTGAGGTCATTGGAACACATATGTATGTCTCATAATATATTTTATAATTTTTTTACTTTGCCGCGCATCCTATTAATTCCATTCTCTTGTCTACTTCATGCTTTGACTTTACTGAATCTCATTTTATAAACTTTTGTTCATGAACATGCTGCAACGTTGTTGTTGATGTTGCAAGGTTAATTTAACGAACAACAGCACACTGTGCACTCGTATGTCCACTCGCAGTTGTAATTTTATTTATCTCTCCTTCGTTTTATTCATTTACTCGCCGGCCCTCCTGCTTCTATTCATGCATTTCGTTTGATGGGTAGTTTTTTTAGCTGTGTGTTTGTTAGTTGTAGTTGTTGTATTTCCACATTATTCAACTTTTGTGCTCCCGCGCAGTTTTTTTTTGCATTCTCTTTTTTATTATTGTACTACGATATTATGCTGCTTCTTTTTGTTGTTGTTTTACGCTCTTTTTTTTTTGCGGTAAAAAAACGCCCTCTCAAAACTTGCTCTCAATTAAGTTTATTGTTGTTTGCATGTAGTTGTTGTTGGCTTTTTTTTGCCGTCGTTTTTGCTTCTTTTCCTTTTTTTCGTTTATTTGCATACATATTCGTTGTTTGCGAACAAATTTTTTTCTGTATACCATTTTTTTTATATTAAAACAAAATTAGCAATTTTTTTCGCGCTGCTTTTTGATGTCTTCTTCTCTCACTCTTTGTTGAATAAATTTGTCACTCGCGCAATTTTTAATTTTTTTTTCTTTATTATTTTTGGCGGCTTTACATTTACTTTGTGGCATTTCATTTGTTACTTTTGGTAAAGAAAAAAATAATAATTATAATAAAATTTGGAATACAGTTTATAAATCATCACTTCTGCGTATCTTGACTATTGGAAGTACATATTTATGTATGTATGTACATATGTATTTCTAATGCAGCCACCGATTTTCGCGGTTATTTTAGTATACCTAATCTATACACACATACATATCTATGTATCTCTATGACGTTAATCTTAATTGTTTCAAACAAAGATTCTTCAATCTCAAGTTAGATTCTTTGATGGATTGAGCAATTCGCAGTTTAAATGTCCTCGACTAACACGTTCATTCGTTATATGGAGATCTTTTTACGGTTTTGAAGAATAGTCATGCATTTTGCACATTAAATCTACAGTGCTGCTCCATATAAAAACCAATTGGTTGACTTCTGTTAACTGTTAAACTTCTGAAAAAATCAATTTGGTTGTGGTTTTTATGGACTTATTCATATATTAATTATTTGAATTCAAATTTTTAAATTAAATTATCCCAAACGTGAAAAATTTACAAAATTGACAAAAGCGTTCTACACACCTCTGATTTCGAACAGATTTTATTTTACGTTCACCAATTATGTATAATTAAATATACAAATGTAGTAGTAAACAGTAAATGTAGTAGTAGTAACAAGGAAATGTTAACATCAGTGAAAACGAAATAATACTTAACCTTTTTGCTAGGGAACGCTGGAGTTTTCTTCAGTTTCCAAATTTAGAAAGGATGCTTATATTTAACAATTTATAAAATAAAAGAATTTATTCACGTATGTATGTTTTTAGCTTGAATTACGTCGATTTGGCTGTTTGATATAAAATATAATGTTCTGAATAATGTTGTTGCTCATGAAAAAATTAGTAAGAATTAAATAAAAATTCAAAGAAATTTAGCATCGACTTGGGGTTGGATCCAGGTCTCTGGAATATTGAGTAGCACGCTATCGAGAGAGAGAGAGAGAAGTTTCAAAAATTTACTGATATAAGTATAGATTTTATACAATACCTTTACCTTTTAATGCAGTGGACCTGAAAAACGGAATTTGGCTATATGTCACCATTCTACTCTTGTTCACCATCATTGAAGCTATGCCCAAATTGTTTTTTTTTTTGTTGTATATAAATAAAGAAGAATCTCCAGCATTTTTCTTAGTGCATTTGCTTTTTGTTTTGCATGCAACAAGCTATTAAAACTTCAAAACTCCCCCCCCCCCCGTCCCACCACAAACATTTAAAAAGTCGCACTTGTCTGTTCCTTTAATACTTCTTTTTCTACCATTTTTTTTTTTATATGTACATACATACATACATATGGATGGATGTACATATGTATGCATATTTCCTTTAAAGTATTTTGCCCTGCATTTTATTCAATTGGAAAAAGCTACATATTTTCTTTTTTCTTTTGGTTATGTATTATGCTCTTATTTAAATTTGGCACGCTTTACTTTTTTTTTAGTTCGTTTGCATTATTTAAAAATTGTTGCTGCAACGCTTACGTTTGCAGTGCACCCCTCTGCCATTACTTATGGCATGCGACCGGTTCAAAAGCAGAAAAACAACAACAACATTACTTCAGCAGCAATAAAAATACGGTTCGCTCTCTTTATTTATCTTTCTCTTGCTCTACTCTACTCTCATCGTTTTTTATTGCATTTCGTGGCGCGCGCCTTCTACGTTTTTTTTATTGATTTTTTTTTTGCTTTAATTTTTTGCTTGTTTGAAAAAATAACAAGAAAAGTAAACAGAGCAGCAATCCACATGTATTTTTGGTAAATATTTTTTTTGTTTTTGCATATTGCGTTTCAATACAGAAAGGAAAGAAAAAAAATGGCGAGCTGTTGAGTGTGATAATAAAATGATAACATTTTGTGAAAGTATATATGTATGTATGTAAATACATACAGTGGCTACAATAATTTTTTGTACAGACTTAATTTTTAAGTTTATGACCCTGTAATTCGACTTTATCTAAAAATAGTTGGTCCCCGCGACGTTGTACGCGGCCCTCCCCTTTCCTCTGCCACTCCTTCCCCTTTCCCAACCTTCCACAGTTGAAATACAAAAATCTTATTTCAGCTTAAAACCACGGCGTTACAAATGTATTAGTTTGGAGCGTACAAGTACACACGTTTATCACAAATAAAATAGACAAGTACATATTAGAACATAATTGCAAGCCAGTGCCACAAAACTTGTGCTAAACAAGAAGACATTGTTGTTCCAACAAAACTTTCAAAATATTCATCATAGCGCATGAGGAAATGACTAATCCACCATTGCATATAGCTTTAAAAATCCACTTCAGGCACAAGATTTCTACCCCATAGAATATATATACAAATTATTGGAAAGAAGATTCAGAAAGCACAAAATAATGTCAAATGAATCAATTAAAATAGTCATAAAGGTTGAGCCGGAGATATTTACAGCTAAAGACAATAATACACTGGTAAAAAGTATGAATCGACGTTTATGAAGATATTAATGTTGAAAGAGGTCGAACAAAATACTTGATATAGTATTTAATTTAATATAATTTAATTTAGAGTTTTATAGTAAAAATATATATACCATATAATTGCTTATAGCTTATTCTCCCCTAGATATCCTACATTTTCAAATATATATTCATTATACCAGGTAGTTTACGTACAAACTTCTGGTACACGTATAATTGTATCTATTATTATACATATATATATATATATATATATATATATATATATATATATATATATATATATATATATATATATATATATATATATATATATATATATATATATATATATATATATATATATATATATATATATATATATATATATATATATATATATATATATATTATATATATATTGTATATTCTTGATCCAAAAATATATTATTATTACGAGTATTATTCCGTTTACAACTTTTATACTTATAGAAACATTCTGTTTTACCCGTTTTTCTCAGAGAGGAGGTTGGTAACCCGTAATTATTGAGTGAATAAGAGATTCCCATAGGAGCTATATACATCTAGTGTCTTTAGTACTAAGATTTTTATATTTAAATTCTCAATGCCACTCTTCAGATCAATCGCTCAGAAAATGAGTTTAATAGTCGTCGTCCGGATCAAGAATATATACACTTTATGAGAACTTCGCTGAACTTTTAATATTTTAAAAGCACAGTGAGAAAATTATAATATAATTTCAAACGTTTTTCATACATTTAAATTATTAAAACACCCGTTACAAGAACAAATCTTTTAATTAACTTTGTTTTCAATTAACAAAATTGTTGAATAATTGTTTATTTTTGCTTTTCGTTTTTTGCTCACGTTTTAATTCATAAACATTTAATTAATTCATGCAATTTTATGTTAATATGCATACATTAATGTTTGTAAAAATGTAAAGGCAAGCAAAAATTATAAATAAACAAAAATAAGAAACTGCAGTTAAAAAGTAGTTTAACAGTTTGTTGAATTTGCATTTTTTTTTCATCTACACTATAATAGTGCATTAAAAAAAAATAAATTGAAAAAATTTTCATTTACTTTCAGCAAAAAAAAAATTATAAATAAAAAAAAAACTAAAAAAGTTTTTACCACGAAGAAAAAAAATTGGAGAATAATATTATAAGCTACAAGGCTTTTGATTCGCCGCAGAATATTATAACGCCGCTGTAAAGCTTCAATTGTGGACATCTGTCTGAGGCTGCCTAACGCTGGACGCGCGTACGCTCACCTATCGACCGCCGCTCAGTCAGTCGCATACGCAGCTGCAGCAGCATTCGCATCTCGGCCAGACGTTGATGGCCGAATTACCAGTGCCACCAAACGGCGGCGGTGACTATATACATCGTTCGATTGATCAACTACGCTCAATGAATGAACGCGGTATGCTCTCCTCTCTTAGTCATTTGACGACCGCAGATTTGCGTACAGCACAATTGGTGCACGACTATAAACCATTCATCAATGAATTCCGGCAGAACGTTGAACGTTTGGATTATTCGCTAAAGAATGGCTTAGTAGGATTGCAGCAGCATCAGCAACAGCAGCAGCAGCAACAACAACAGCAGCAACAGTTGCTAGCGGAGCATCAACAACAACAACAACAGCAGCAGCATCAACAACATGAACAGCAACATGTGTTGCAACAACAACAACAACTAAAAGCATCATACAGTCCGCCAAATTCGCCACAAACGCCAACTATGAATGAGCCGCCAGAACAAAAAGTGAGTTAAAGAACATGCTGCAGCTTTATATTGATTCAAACTCATTGTTATATAAATCTTTTTCATTTCTTTCTCTCTGTGCAGTATGATCCCAATTCAGCAGAGCATACTCAGAAACCTGCGCGCGCTTCACACCATCAAAGTAGCGCCTCGCCGGAGAATCGAGAGCAGGTCAAACCGTACAAATGTGGCACATGCACTAAATCCTTTGCCAACTCATCGTACCTTTCGCAACATACGCGCATACATTTGGGCATTAAACCCTATCGGTGTGAGATCTGTCAACGGAAGTTTACACAACTCTCACATCTGCAGCAGCACATACGCACACACACGGGAGATAAACCGTATAAATGTCGACATACTGGCTGTCCGAAGGCATTCTCACAGCTCTCCAATCTGCAATCGCACTCGCGCTGTCATCAGACGGACAAACCGTTCAAGTGCAACTCATGCTATAAGTGCTTCGCCGATGAACTGACATTGCTCGAGCATATACCCAAGCACAAGGATTCGAAGCATCTTAAAACGCACATTTGCAATCTTTGCGGAAAATCCTATACACAAGAGACCTATCTGCAGCGGCACTTGCAAAAGCATGCTGAAAAGGCAGAGAAGCAGCAACAACGACATACAACAAATACTGCAAGCACAGTGCAGCATCATGTGCCCGCCGGAGGCATTGGTTTGAACTTACAGCGTCAAGTGATGAATGCCGCTGCGGTGGCAGGTGATGCAAATGCCGCATATTGGGCAAAAGTTGGTGTTGATAGTGCAGTAAATGCTGCTACGCTAGCCGAGGCTATACAGCAACAACAACAAGTAGCAGCAGCGCAACAGCAACAGGTTGCTGCAGCGGCGGCGGCAGCAGCGGCGCAAAACGGTAGTTATAATTTTGCTGCGCTGCAACAACAGCAGCAGCAACAACAACAACAGCACGAATTGTTGCAGCATCATCAACGACTAGTGGCAAATGGTGGTGGTGGCGGTGATAGTGCTGGCAGTGGTAATACACCGAATCATTCACAGAGTCCAAATGATGAAGGTGAAGATTTGGTTATGCGACAAACGCCGCAACATCATTTGCATCAGCAACAACAACAACAGCATTCACCGAACACTGTTGTTGGTAGTGCTGGTCAGACACCGGTAACTACATCCGCTTTTACACCGTTAACTGCTGCACCGTCACATTTGAATGCTGCAACGCTTGCAGCTCAACAACGTCCACCAGCTGCCACTGCAGCGTATCTATATCAACATAATGCTGCCGCCGCTGCCGGTTTTCCCACGCAACTCATTTCGCTGCATCAGATACGCAACTATGCACATCAACCAGGTGCAGCAGCCGGTCTGATTGCTGGCGATCATCTTTTGGGTTTGAGTGTTACCGCCGGCGGTGCCGGTAAGGATAAGGCACAATAGTACCGTGGCACCAAGCGTGCCGTCAACAGTAGCATAGCCTATTCAAGTAGATAGCAGCAAAAAAAAAATAAGCAGACACGATGACATAATTAGTGAAAATATTGTATAAAGCACTAAGACACAATTAGCATGTAGTATAGTATTTGAATTAAAATAAAATAGAATGTGAATCTATAAATTTTAAGTTCCCATTTTGTATTCGAATTAACATGCATTCAAGCTGTGTTTAGACAAAACATTCGATGAAAATGATTGGCAAATAATATTTGAGAAAGATTTTGGTAAGATTTTCGTAGTTCGACAAGAATATTAATAATATATTTCCAAGCGTCCTTCATCTAAGTACAATTGATATTTTATTTCCCCCCATCCCCCCCCCCTAAGTTTAAAATACACGTGTGGATCCGATGACAATGCAAAATAATGAGATTTTTTAAATGAAAATGAAAAACAAGGGAAAAAAGGTTAAATTCAATTGAACCGAAGCTCTGAAATTTCAAATGGTATAACAGATGGGGATGTCCATAAAATTGGACACGCCCATTAATATATATATATAATGCGTCTCCATTAAAAAGAACCATGCCAAACTTCAATTGATATTGACTATAGTAAGGAAAAAAATAAAACAAAAGTTGGCGGTGAATTTTTAAGAGGACTAGCCCAAAAAGTGGGCACATCATATTAATATGGATACTCTACAGCCTTGGGACCAAAGCTTAAAAATACATTTCTTAAAGTATCTGAATGGAAGACGTCTATGAAAGCTTGCTTTTTAAATTTATTTTCAGTAACTTTTTTATTTATTCTTTATATTTTCATAAACTTTTTTCTTTAAATAAATTGTAATTATTCTTAAATATAAAGATACTTTATCCGTTTTTATAACATTCACACATAGCGTGTCAATTTCAACTTGAAATTCTATATGGTGATTTCTTATGGACAGTCACTTCACATATACAGTACATAGTGGGCATGTCTGGCCCACTTTTTGGGGAAGTCCCCATACAAACCCACTCCCACTTTTAGGTTTTACAAATAATATTTTTTTTTTCTTTGGTTTGGTTATACAATGTATATTATACATACATTCATATGTCTGCAATTCGATTTGAGGGGTATTAAAGCTCCTAAGTTAATGTTTTTTTCCTTGTTTTTTGGTTAAATTGCTTTAGCATTTTTTTTCACTAGACTAATTTTTTACACTAATTATTTTTAATGTACTATCAATGAGGATTAACCCATAATCTTTCAAACAAATTTTTCGGGAAAATATTTTACGCAAAACTGAAAAATTTAAATTTATTTTCATTATTTCAAAAATAGTAGGTATATGATTCTAGGACAACTCAGGTTTTAATATTAATAATACTAATTTATAAATGTAAATACTTATAAGCAATACAATAATACAATACAAAAAGAAGATTGCCAACTATTTGAAATACATATTTACATCGTACTGTATTTCAAATACTTTGCAATTGAGTTATTTATACCCTGCTTAAATGATTACATATATTGATGTCCAAACTACAATTCTAAAATTCTATTGTAATAGTATCAAAACATCTATTATTTTGATGAGTTTGGAAAACGATATAGCAATATATTTTATAGTATCGACATTAATAATGTATTTGCATTCTTTTGTAGTTAATTTCAAAGCAATATGTTTAAATTGAACAGAAATATATGAAAGTTTAACCGGGGTATTATGAACATGCTTTATAACTACGTACAAGTACACAAAACATTGTAAGTTTTAAGCAACAAATATGCAAGCAAATATAATAATTGTTACAAATAAATAGAATCTACTTATAGTATATAGTTATTTATATCATAGATGCCGTACAAAGTACAGCGATAATTTAAAGTTAATAAATTTTAATACAATATAACATATGTATAATACATAGATATGTAATTACTTTAATACTATAATACAATTCAATAAATGTAATATAAACTACATATATTCTGCATAAATAACATAGAACATTATTCGTATTATTCGAATTTGCGTACATTTTAATGATACATTTTTATTTAAATAAAGCTTGAAATTTTAAAATATTTGTTTCCGAGTTTTCTTGTATTTGACTGATAAATTTTGAAAATTAGTTTAATTTTGTATCAATGTATAAAGATATTTATGGTCCGGTTTTTTAAACATATGTATATGTTTACAGGTCTTTAAAAAAAGTGTTTTCGAAAAATAACTTTCATGTATCAATGAATATACTATCTAAACAATTAAAGTGCTTTATAATTTCAAAAGTAATTTTTGCTGCTTCAAAATCATTCAATTCTTGATTTGAATATATTTTTCTAAAGAAATTTGGTTACATCATCTGAGGAAATTTGGTTACATAAATATATATCAAAGCTAGTAATATTTACCATGAAAAATCAATCAATCGAGCTCTGAAAGTTCTATACACAAAAAGCAAAGCTTGCCAAAAACTTTATATGCTCGTATTATCTCTAATAAAAAAAAATATATATGCTTAATCACATCCGTCAAACATTGTTTCAAAGCGTGTTCGTAAAAAAGTGATGTATGAGCTTAAGAATGTATCTAGATTCTAGAAACAAGTAACATTCGTTATACGCTACATTCAAGGTCTCTGTCACTCTCTCGTTCTTCGTGAACAACTAAAACTTTTAATTTAGCTGGATTTTTTAAAGCATAGGAATGGTTAGTGAACATTTAGATACACATCAGCAATAGAGCAGCTCTCTGGTGCTCAACGAAACACGATTACAAAAAGTACTTCACACACAGCACTTGTCGTGTTCCGTTGTGACTCTTTTTTTTGTGGTTTTTTTATATCTTTTGTGATGTTTATACACTGACGATTTTTTTTTAAATTAATTAGAATTGCTGTATGATGCCAAAAATAACATTTTTACTAAGCTTACCAAACCAAAATCTAATCATATAAACAAAATAATCATTAATCTTTTCAGGTGTTGTGTATTGCAAACGACAGCTGTGTGGTTTTCAATTTACATTTCATTCTTGTTACGTAGAGAGATGATCTTATGTACACATACCTACGTATGTATATTGTATTATTTTTCAACTTGATTGAACTTCAATAAATAAATTTCGCTTGAAATTCACTTTCTTTGGCGCAGCTTCGATTCAATCTTTAAAAAAAATTGCATCCTCTATTCCGGTTTTTTCGAAAGTAATCAATGAGCCCCGATATAAATCTCTTATGTCGCCCTAAGCATTGCAGATCATCGCATTGGGAACGGTTTGGTTAGTTTTTGTCTTCGAACTTAAGCAGATTATGTTCAGTTTTCTACACCGATGCATTTTTTGATGGC
The DNA here is from genome assembly GCA_035044765.1 of Leucophenga montana. NCBI lineage: Eukaryota > Metazoa > Arthropoda > Insecta > Diptera > Drosophilidae > Leucophenga > Leucophenga montana. The sequence continues at coordinate 199,530 of JAWNNQ010000544.1, forward strand.
AAATGCTGATAAATCTCTTTTAATGTCTTTCTATGTGCTGAGTTTTGTGGTTGATTTCTTAGGTAGTTCGAATTAAAGAAGGTTTGGAATTTAGGAATTTTAAAATGTTTTTGACTTGTAATAAAACTATAATAGTTAATGAATGATTTTGTTTTTAATAAATAATTATAAGTAATTAATTTAAATAGATACGCACTATTAATGCTCAGCCAAAAGCGCTTCGTCTACAAAGCTGATATAAAGACTCTAGAGTCATGTTATGACGTCATACTCAATAAGTTTTCCAAAATTAACCCGTTATGCTTAAAAAATGAAGTAAGAATAATGCAGTTCTGAGTTCAAGACATGATAAATGGATTCCGTATTTGCTTTCAGTTAGCAACAAACGGGATCGTGTGACAGTTTGGCGAAGTTTAACCGCAATAAACGTAATTGTTTCGTCGTTTCGTAGATGAAAAATGGAAATAGTATTTGGCGAGTCGAAGTGAAAAGTTTGCGCTTACACCTCCACAACGCACTTGGATAAAGACAATGAAGAAATAGAGACGGCAATCTATTATTTCACAAAAAAACACTTGAAAAAATATTTTCTTTGGAACAAAAGACACATTAAGTGTAGATGAAAATAGCTTAATTGTTATATTAATTAAATTGCAGGTATATACTTTCTTAACACAAATATCTGCAACATTTTTTTTTTTATTACAATCAATCAATACAATATTAATACGAAATAAATAGTCAAAGAGAATAAGAGATTCCATTGAAGAACAAAACTGCAAACAAATCTTTTAATATTTAGAAAGTATTAAACGCAAATTAATTATAAGAGCGCAACTATAAAAGCCTAGACACGACAAGAATTTATAAAATATAACAACAAAAAACCACATATTTAATTTCATGCTAAATAAACTGTTGGTAAAAAAAAGACAAGGAGAGAAAAAATATCTGGATACAAAAGATTTCAGCACAAATAAACCTGTTCATAACAGGTGTTTTTTCGCACAATTAAAGAAAAGACGAACGAGAGGATATTTACTTGTCCAACAAAACCAATACAAGTAATTAAGCATTGCGTAAAAAAAATACAACAACTCTACAGCAACAATGAAAATACTATATAATAAAAATTCAATTGACGATAAAAACAAACTTTACGATCTTTTTATAGGTAGCATAAAGGCCATTTATGAGGCAAATAAAATGTGAACAATCAAATTTAGTAGACAAAAAAGAACTGAACAAAAAGTCAAGGGAATGATTTTAAAAAGTATTAAAGAAAGGAAAGTGTCTAAAGAAAGTAAAGGAATCTGAAGAGCTGGACATTTTGTTTATATGCATTTTTTTTTAAAAACAAGGACAACAAAAAACTTATGAAAAGCAAATTCTTTCTCTGTCATCGTCGCTAAGTAGTTTGCTTTTGTATCTATTATACAAAAGAATGGCGCTACTTCTGCAATATTACAAAAGGTAAACCGTTTGCAAAATATATGAATTTTCCACAAAGAGGGACTTTAAAAGCTGCTTACTTTCTTTACACCTTTCTTTTTAGAGAGTCCTTTTATGTGACGACAAACGACTACAGCACAATTCAAGATATTGAATATAAACCAACTCCGAAAAACGCAGAAGGGATAGCAAACAAAAAAAAAATATTCGCACCACAAAAACAATCGATCATATAAGAAAATTTGCGAAAGATCAAATATCGATCCATACGATCGAACAAAAGATTGCACCTTTCCACATTCGAACACTCGTTATCCTTTTGTGTGGCTTGGCTGACAGTCGGGCAGATATTTACAAAAAAAGGGCACAACGCAATGTTTGCCAATAATTTAATTGGTAAATGATTTGATTTTTGCAAGCACCATCGAACAACAACCCTGCTATGAGATAAGATCTCGTTCATCGATCATTATAATTTTATAGCATATGGGGGTTGATCCTTTCGTTGCTTTCTTACTACAACGCATAGTAACTCTAAAATGCCAAATTGCAGCTATTGATTAGCATATCAATGCAAAATGTGTGCTGTAATGAATCGTTGTCGTTTGCGTGCTGCTTGTTTACCTGATAATCAAAAACTATCTACACCTTGAAACTGTGTCCGAGATGTGTTCTGTTGTCTCTGTACCTGAAGAAGACACCGGGTGCTGAAATCATCACGAAACGTCGCATCATCAGACATTTATGCTAACTATGTGAAAAAGAAATAAGAACAGAGTTCTCTAATGAGAGTCGCACAGCAAAACAAACTCTCAAGGCGATCATGCATCCTTTGGGACATGATGTTTTTGCTTATTTGGGCAGCTTCTTATCTGTCGTTGCTGCATAGTTTCTGTTGACTGTCACTTTCGATGTCTGCCTGCATTTGAGAGTTACTCGTAGAATGACTGTGTGAGTTCACCCATTAGATATTTTCAATATGATAATTTCGTTTTATTGCCTGAGGATCGTATTATTACTGTGCATACTGAATGATAAAATGAAGAAAAAATTATGCTGTCATTTTTTAACAGCTAAAAAGTTTTCGACAATAGTTAATATGTTTTACTACACTGCAAAAAATGTAACAAAAAACATTTGTGGTATATGTGAAGGTTTGTAGTGCCGAAAATCGCATAGTACCAATTAAAGATTTGGACAGTTACATATGTTTCGTATGTTTGTATCATCTTTAAGATCGAAATACAAAATGTGGTACTTTTGTGTTAATAACAAAACCAAAATCAGTTGTCTTGTAGCTTTAAAATAGTGCCGACAGCTGCAAAAGAGGCGATCAAAAGATTACTTCCGTCATATGCTCTGAGTTGGAGCTATATTTGACAAACAGATGGATATTTAAAATTTAAATATATAGACCTTATAAGCGGTACCTAGACCTCCATACAATACTATCCCTAATATCGAGTTTTTGTATGAAAAATGTATTTTATTACTTAAGCTAGATAAGAACAAATTTGTAGGGGATGGATCCAGACCGAACCATATGGAAACACTTTTTCCTTAATGTATCGATTCGAAACTCGATTATACTGTACAGGAACAATATCACCAAAAATTAAAAACAGTGAGACCAACTGTGTGACCAACTGTGTGACCCATTTCGAGCATACTGAATTCAATGGTGTTCACCATTTTATCAACTATGGAAGGAATTTTCGAGATGTTTGAAATATTTAAGTCGGTCAGCATCGAAAGCTGAATCAATATAGCCATGTTTGTCTGTCCGGTTGGTAGTAAGAAACAACAGACAACAGACAGAGACTTTCTTTCCTTCACGCAATCAGCAAATCAAATGTGAATTTTCCTTTGAGACACCCTGTATAATTCTACAACAAAGTAAAAACCTACAACTTTGTTACCATAAATTTCACTGTACGAGATTAACGGCACAATACACACACATTTTTCCACAGTTTACAAACTAAATAAACCTCTACTATTCGATATACGGTAAATAAAAAAAATATTATGTAAATTTCACTTCGTTGCCAAATGATAATTCAAAGAATACCCGAAGATCTTGGTAAACAGAGAAAAAAAAATGAAGAAAGGAAATGGATGTACGGTTTTTAAATTTCCAAGCCCTGATAACACGTAAGGGTACTTTATTAGACTCAAGCAGATAAAAGGGTTGCACACACAGCAGCATCGTCGTTCATCCATTCCACAATGGGATGCTATTCTCAATTGAAAGGGTTACTTCGAAGGTATATGATCCGCTTTTATTTGCGAAAACCATTTAGCCATGCATTGTTAAAGATGCGCGAAAAGTGGTTTGCCATTCTTCGCTGTATTTCCTTTTTGATTAGCATGTTAAGAGTGTTGAGGTGTGTATGTTTTTCCTTTCCCATAAGAAGGAATGAAAAAGAAACCAGGATGTTTGGTATTGTCTGTCGAGTCGAATCCTATCTTTTATTGTGCATAATTTTTGCATATTGGTTTTTTGTTGCTTTGACAATATGAGTGCGCTAAATGATTTTTATATCTCTAGTATGTTTCTATTATTCCATTCTTTTTTTTTTTTCTAATAAGGTGCGATATTGTGAAATTTGATGCGATTTTCTAAATATTAGAGTTTATTATTGAATATGTTTGTTTCACTTGGCACCCTTCACTCGATCGTTTTGGTTTTTGTGGTATTGTTTGCAGTTTTTGCGCTTGAATTGAGCTCTATTGTCAGGAACACACAACACTCTAGAACAGATAACTCTGCTCTTTTCATAAATAGAATACGATATTTTTTTTTTGAATTTTGATTTTGCGGCGGTGTTTAGAGATTATCATTTAAATTGATTTGTAATTGATCTTTAACGATTTATTGGAGGTTGTGCAAAAAATATTAAGCAAAAAAAAGTTGTGGAAGACTATGTTATATGTTAAAATCCCAGCGTACGTTAAAAATTAAAGGGGTGATGCGAATTATTTCTTATTAGCAGTTTTATACATTTTTTTTTTTACATATTGACTATGGCTTTGTTTGCCCATATCATTTGATCAAGTAATATATTGACTGGCGTTAGCAAATTTATGAAGACATTTCGTGCGTATCTTGTTTATGCGAGATTAATTTATTATAAACGAACGTGATAGAACGCGCTTATATTTTTTCTGTGTGCAAAAAAAAAATTATAAAGAAAAAGAAATTTACGATATCATCCAACATATTACAATACCTACAATACATAGATTTGAATGAAATTCCAATAACTCAGCAGCAGTTATCATTAATCATGAGTTAGCAAAAAAGGGTTTGCAAATATTGTATGATAGATATCAGTTCAAGTTCTTTTTTGAACCTAACGAAGCATAACATTGAATTCTGCAATAATCTATTAATCTTCTGTTATAAGATGCTCAAGACAAGCTATTAAATACAATAGCTTTCATGGCACGCAGTGATCTCAAGTCTAGTGCTTGATCAAATGCATATGCTGAGTGTTTCATTAAAAATTCCTTAAGTCTTTAATTATCGCTGACATGTGTGGACAAATTTTAAGATCATCTATTAAAGCAATACACTGTTTAATTTAAATCTTTGTTTGTTTTAAAAGAAGCATTTATTCCATTATAATCATATGTATATTTCTAGTAATTTAAATTCATTTATTTAAATTTTGTCAGTTCACTGTATTTCAGTAAGTCAGTAACTACTCTTTTTCCATGACTACTCAAATTGCTTGGATTGCATAAATAAATTTCCAGCAACCTGCATAGAAAACACCGCCTACATCCGGAAACTAATACTGCTCAATTATGGTTAAAATTTTCGAAAACCAAAAAAAAACATAAACCAAAAGACATCAAACAATGTCAGTTGTGCTGCACATAAATCACCCACGACATACTAGCAGAATACGAGATCAATGATCATCTCAGATGAGACCTGTAAGAGAAAGTAGTTGTTAGTTGTCAAAACAACAGCAGCGACAGTCAAGATTCATTTCACCGGCAAGCGCCTTTCTCAGACTGCTCCTGCAAATGCGTACATAATTCCGGATTAAACTGAAATGAGGCTGGTTTTGGGTATGCCCAGCTCAGCTCTTCACGCTATTCGATCGTCATGTTTGACTAAAAACCTGTTCTTCTACAAATATTACGTGGGAATATGCAATTCGGAGTACAATTTTTTTATGCAGTTTTAAACGCCACTGCGTCTCCTTACACATTAAACCCTCTCTCGCTCTCTGTCTCTCCTAGAGTATTCTAGTGCTGCGATCCTCAGGTTTAGTTTTATTGCTGCGAATTTCACATTAAACTACTTTTGAAGCGTTTTTTTTTTTATTATGTGTAGTTGCTATTTTTGTTTGAGATTTATGAGAAATCTGCTTATGTATGCGATCTAATCTGATTTTAGTTTGACCTGCCATAAAAATATAAGTCATAAGATCATACATATCTTAGAGTTATACTTGATATCCCGGAAAGTATACTGTTCTGTGAAAATACATATGTTTTGTAATTTTTTCTAGTCAAGTAATATGTCAGAAAATGCTACCATTCCATAAAGTAGAATTTATTTTTGAATACGTTTGTCTCATTTGGCACCCTTCATCGATCATTTTGGTTTTTGTGGTGTTGTTATTAACTTAGGCTAGTTACTAAAATTTGAGATGTTGGTTTGAAACTTGGTATAGAAACTTTATGAGAATGATCGTTATGTAGCCTCTTGTACACAATTTATTTATTCCAATTTATTTTATAGTATTTAACAAAATTTTTCGAAAATTTTTTCCTTATGTAACCTTTATTTAACTGGTAAAGTGGGCGGTACCACGCCCCAAAGAAAAATCGATACATGTCAGAAACTATTGGAAACCGATTGACGATACGCTTGTTGTATATACAAGACACACAATAGTTAACATTGGACTAAAATAGTGAAGTGTATTTTAACTTTGGTATCACTCAAATCTTGGGTTTTTCATGATTTTTTGTAATTTTTGATAAATTAATCTAAGCATACTTTGCAAGACTTTTGTAATAGTAAATCTACACATTTATGTATTATAAATATATAAAAATACTATTAAAATGTATTAGATATTATTCCCTAAAAACTCGTCTCCTGAAAGAATATCTGTGCTATTCTGCTAAACTATGTTTTTCTAACTTTTAAGTCCATTTAATATGTATTAGACTCACTCACTTAAAAAGGGATAGTTCCTTGTAACAAGTTTTTTACTACTCCTCTAACCCACTTCTCACAATTTATGTTTATTTTAATTAACTTCCAATTTAAAACATTTTTTAATACTAAACGCAATTACACAAAAATAATCGTCGTAATTCCAATCGGACACGTGTGAGAAGTGTCGTAAATAATACAGCAACAAAAATTAAGAATTTATAAAACAAATAGTTAAAACTGCGCAATATGGTCCTCATCCTCAGGACAGCTGAATAATACCCTACAAACTATATATGTATGTATATAAAAAAAAAAATTAAAATCAAATGACAAACCATGCGAAAAAGAAAAAAATTCATTAACATTTTTACTTTTGTGCTGTAAATAAAGTGACAAACGAGTTTTTATTGTACAATTTTTTTTAACTTTTTTTTCTAAAATCCTTTCAACCTAAAAAATTACAGACAAAAAATAACAGCTACGAAAAAAAAAACTTGTCCACAGCCTACTGATAAAAAAAATGTATTCGTAAAAAACGCGCGCAATTACACAAAAAATCTAACTGAAACCAATTACAAAGGATTTCAAGGATATGCATGTGCAGCATTCAAATAAATTTTTTTCTGTAGCGAGCTTAAAGAAATAAAAAAATGTTAAAAAAAAAAAAATTACGAAGCATAACGAAAGGTACAAAAAAACGCAGCCAGGATGCGCGCATCCTTAATGACTTTTGCATGAAAACTACCCAAAAAGTATGCAACGCTGAACATTGAAGCGTCGCTCATTTGAATACAAAATACATTTTTTTTTTAATTCTGACGGTGTGAGATTTTCTCACGATTTTTTTGTTCGCAGCGCATCTTGCAATGTCTCCCCAGACATTTTCAATGTCAGGGTGACGATCAACGATAACGAACTATAAAAAATGTACATATATAGGAAAAAAATTTACATACACAAAAGACGCACCAACAGTAAGTATGTGAAGAAAAAAAATCCGGACTTTTTACCTCATTTCTATGCAAGAAAGCAACGTAAGAAATTAATTTCAAAGGATACTCAGAAGGGAGACAACACCAAACACTAAAGGGTGTCTGAACAGTACATGGAACAAAGCTAAGGACGCAGCGATTAGTGCAGAGGAATCACGCATAAATTATGCACCACACGTACTGATAGAGCGAGAGAGTTACAGCAAGTAAGAAGCAGAGATTGCGCGAAAGGGTTACGTTAATGTCCTGACGCAGGATTCTAACGCATTTGCATATTTGATCGTTGATGCTGCGCTGCGTGACGGCTGCTGTCGCATCTTACAGAAGGGTTTGCGCATGTACAGGGTCAACAAAAAAAAATTTTTTTTTGTAAAACTAAAAAACAAAATTTATGAAAAATTGTAAAAAATCTGAATGGAAATGGCGTTTTAAATTGAAAATTATCATTTTACAAGCAGATCAAACAAATAGTTAGGGCAAAGCGATATAGCCTAGAAAACCCTTTTAGAAAAAAAAAGTAATTTGGAATTTTTTAGATCCAATTTAACCCATACGTGCTCAGTGTATACAAAGTTACTCTTTATAAATTGATACTTTTTACTGAAAAGAAAATTATTTAGCGTTTTTGAATTTTCAGTTCATTTTTAACATGTTGAAGAAGACAGAGATCCCATTGATCAGAATTTCACTAGTTGTCTGTACGTGATCAGTATGCTAACAATGCTATTGTTTATCCTACCAAAAAAATGTATGATGTTCTAGGCGCCGTGATTTTTTTTTTTACGTTACTTTATGCAAATTCAATCAGGGTCATCGAATTCTGTGGAAGTCAGCCGCAGGCTGAGTGCATCTCTTTTCAAGAGCTTCCTTTTTCTACTTTTGTCATTTATTCAATGTGCAGCTTGCATTTCTTTGCCACATTATCTGTTTATTTAGTTTTATCTTTCTATCTTCTTGACAATTGTAAAGATATTTGTTTTGCTTGATCTTTGTTTGGTTTTATTCGCCGCGTGAAATATTAAAATCAATATTAATCTATTAGCTGCATTCTATAAATTAAAATTATGCCAATTTGCCTTTCAATTGTAATAAGAGAGCTCTAGCAGATTTAATTATTTCATATGCGGAAAAAAATTGTCCAGAACCCTCTATCCTATCCACAACCGCCAATAATTCAAAATTCATATCAAATACATATATGAAGAAATTTTATTACATTAAAAATTATTTAATTTAAACAATCTTTAAAAAATGTTAAAACTGAAGTACAATCCTGTGTTGCCTACCAAAATGAAGTCAGCATTTTCCCTTGATCATTCCCTGCCCTTGAAGCCAAATGAATTTCATAGGCAGAAGGAGGCGTGGCAGACACCTTAAAGTATATATATTCTTCTTCAGCCTCAAAAGCTTAGTCGATTATTTTTTTACTTATTTTTAATTTTTAAAGATTTATGTTTTACTACTTGGTACCCGGCGCGTTTCTAACTTCCACTTGCCCCACGAACTCCGATCTTGAATATCTATGTAAGATCCGACTTCTATATAATTAATGTTTTCGAATCAGATAAAATATTTTTATGTACATAAAAAACTATTAAGAAATTTGATAAAAACCCGTATGCAACTCAAAATGTTTAACGTGTGCTCGAATTCCATAAATTAATGCACACATCAAATGCCAACTAAAATTAGATCCATCAAATACTGAAATACACACATTCATACATATAAAGGCACACAATAAAATTTGTGCACACAACGCGAAATTCAACCTAACAATAAATTACATCATAGACAATAAATAAATAAATTTTGCAAAAATTATGCATGCAAAGTAAAAAATAAAAAAAACGAAAGAAATCAAAAAATTCGCAAACAATTTCTAAACACGATTTTTTATGAAACGAAAGATATACATGCAAATTTTTTTTTCAGCATCTCTGCATCGTTTTGTTTTTTTTTGAAATCAAGAAAAATGTTTTGTTTGAATAAAATTAATTAATTTACTTAATTACAAACGTCGTTCCTATTGGCCGGTATGATGAGGGCATCTAGGGGTCATGGAAAGAGTTTTGTCTTGTGCCAAAATAATTTGAAAGTGCGCAAAAGCTGTTTGTGTTGAACTCGTAGCGCTGAAACGTTTAACGCATTCGTGAGAAGTGTTCCAGCGTACAAACGTAAGCCACAAAATGATTGATTGTTCAAGAAGCTGCTGCCGCTGTCGTATTGACGCAGTCTTTAAGCAGCTGTGAAATTAACAAATTTATTTTTTTAAAAGTGTAGATAAGAAGTATAGGTATATGTACAGCTCAAATTCTAGATAAACTGGTTTGTAGCAAATATTTTCTTAGACAGATTTTTAACTGCTGTTAAATTTGAGTCTAGACAAATTTTGTCGTATTTAGCAACGGCTTAAAATGTCTGACAACTTTATTACTATCACATTTATTTCCGATTTTTTTATTTATATTAATACATTTTATAAAATGTGTCTTCACAATAATACATCAAACTACCAAGTACAACAATCATAAGTAAGAATTAGCGCGCACATATATGTAACTGACTGTTTTGAGCTTATTTTTTGAAGAAAAAATCACATTGAGAGTTTTCATCTTAGTTTTATGTTTAGAACTGCAGTCAATTAATCTACTACACAATAAATAAGCTTATATAAAAAGAAATACGTTTTCTCCAAAAAGAATTTTTAACTATAAAAACTAAATTTTAAGAAATTTTCTTGTTTTCCATTACAACTACTTTTCTTTTCTTAAATATAGAGCTCGTTTATACTAAACTCTAAGTTCAGTTCTTCTTTTTGCGCCGATTAGACTTCTTGGCGCTGCTACTCGGTTCGGGCTCCTTCTCGCTGACGGTCATAGAGCCCCCTTCCAATTCTGTATTTGCCATTTTATTCTGTGTATCCAAAAAGAACATAACATCTCGCAGTTGTTCTTTAAGAGAGAGCAGCTCCTCATCCCGTGATACTTTGTAGTCGGCATATTGTTTCTCGAGTGCTTTGTATTTACTATGCCAGGAACTTTGATTATTCTGCAATGCTTTGGAGATCTCGCGCTCTTCGGTCAGTTGCTTTTGTAACTCCTTGAGCCTGCAAAATATAAAATTAATTTAAGTCAAAACAAAACAATAAAATTCAATAAAGTATTTGCAACATACTTATTCATGTGCTGAGCCACTTTCCGTTCCAATGCCTGCTTCTCTTTGTTTATACCTTGTTGCGTTTGTTTTAATTCATCAATTTCATTTTTGGTACCATCCGCATTTGACTTGAAATTAATCCACTCATGTTCCAAGCGCTCCAAACGGTCTTCGTAAAATTTGCGCTGTGTATCGAGCTGTGAAGTCAGCAAATATGTAAACTCCATTTGCATTGAGTCAATTTTTTCCTCGCGCTCATCCTTTTCGGTCTCTGAGGCAACCAGCTTGCCATCGGATTTATTTTGAAATAGACGATGCACAAAATTATCGCCTGCATAATCCCAAACGGAGGAGGTGCCCAACTGCATGGCAAAAGTATGATTGGTAGCGCGATAGTGTGCAGCAGCATGGCCACCTTGATAGCGACCACAGCCAACGTGGCCACATATTAAGCAAATCCAGAGTGAATCAGTGCCTTCGCATTCCATGCATACTGAGTCTTCGACAAGTTCTGGTGTCTGTACGTGACGACAAACGGGGCAGGTGGAGTCACCCCATTTCATGAGACAACTTGCGTGAAAAGCATGATTACAGAGTATGGTCAAAACACCGTCAACACTTTCGTCCATGCGCTCCAAGCAGACTACAAAAATAAATATGATGAAATATATTTTTAGTTTATTAGTTACTTTAATTAATGTTATATACCTCTATATATGATGTCGAATGAAAAGTACTGTCAATTTATCGTTGAAATGAGGCAAGTGTTGACTCCTCTACAAATCATTTTAACTAAATAAATAGGCTAGTGTTTAGGAAGCTAAGCAATACACAATTTGGAAATGGACGACCAAACAACACACAACATGATAGAAAGCTATTCGACATACTATTGTGTCTGTAGTGAATTCCTCCACATTTAAAAATCAAGATTGCAATATGTGTATGTATACTAATTCACAACTCCTCTACGGTCAGTAAATAAGAGAATAAAAAGAAATAGTCCGGCATCTGAGTGGTACTGCCGATCAGTGAAGACGATTACGCTCTCTAGAACGCATTACTGTGCTGACTCGGCTTACTAAAAAGTATAACACTCGATAAAAAGTATAACATTGACTGCTCCAAATATTCAAGACTGTTTTGAATAGTGTACGAAACTGCATGTTACACCACTATAGACAAATGTGTTCGTATAGGAAATCTTTCGGTGACTGATAAAACGATCTGCATAACCTATCCTACCATACACACTATTACACTTTGCAAAAAGGATAATATTTTCATCACCTGGACATGTTGGCAGCTCCGTATGTCCCAGCGGCGCTACTCCATTCTCGCCACGTTCTACAGATGAAACCCAAACCGCATGACACAGTGAGTCGGGCTCCAATGAATTATAAGCGATACCATTGTATGACTTATAGAAGTCTAACGCAGAATCATTGGCGCGAAACTCGAGCAGTACCATAAACTGGTTTGGACTACCATCGCGTACTATGCGTATATGCTTAATCACAGCATGACAGGGTGCAACAAAACTGAGCAAATCATGACAGTTAAGTGTGGCGGGAACAGCGAGCAGACAGAGTTGATTCGACGGTGCTTCCTTGATGGCTTTGCGCTCACTAAAATAAATATAAATAAAAATTAATATTAAACTATTTGCAACTGCATATTTTCTTACTTCTTCTTATACAAATGTATTATGCCCTTGGTCACCTCGACAATAGGGTTACCGGAGAAGTAGCCAATCTCTTTAGGAAATTTTGTACCATCTTCACCACGCGGCGTTGTCTCACGTGAACTGCCAGCAGTTGGGCTATTCACATGTTCATGTTGCACTGCAGCGGACCAGCTCATAGTGCCCTCGATGGTGGTGTCCGAATCGAGTAGATTCGTATAGGTCTTTATGGTAATCTCACGTGAATTGCGTAAACCGCGATCACGTTCACGCTCTTTTAGCACGCGTGGGTTGGTCGGATGCTCTGCGGAAACAGCACCCTCCTCTTCTGCAATTAAGTGCATTGAAGTATACAGAAAATTAAATGTGCATTCCGCTTTGTTCTGTCGAAATTTTTTTGAAAAAGAATAATAATTAACCTTCGCTCGGATCCAAATCAACTTCGATTTTGATGACACAAACTGCAATATTCTCAAGCATTCTACAGCAACATAATTTTCGTTGTTATTAATTTCCAAAATATAAGTATATACGTATGTTTTAATTTTTTTTTATTTTTCAGTTTCAATAAGCTATTTACGCTTTTCCAGCCTTTTTGCTTTCGACAAGTACGAAATTGACAGAAAAAGAAGAAGTAATAACAATAGAAGACGCGAACAAGTAAGCAGCTGTTTTTGTTGTAGCAGGGAAGGAAATAAAAAAATATTCGATACCTGTAGCTATCGTTACTCGATACTCGTATTAGAGAATATGCAAAAAGCTTGTTTGTACGTTTGTACGATTACGAGTTTCTGAATATTATGAATTTTAATTTTGTCACTGCATGTTCTCCGCATTACAGAAAGTAGCAGAGACCTCATAAAGTATAAATATATTTAATTAGCGCGTGCCGCTATCTCATTCGTTTGTCGAAAAGTTGTTGTCCCTCACACAAAAGTTATATTAAATTTATTTTATTGCATTAAAAACTTTTTAATGTAATTCTTTTCTAATATTTAGCGAAACAAAATAGTTTTGTAGTAAAAAAAGATATCTAATTTTGTTGGAAAAAAATATGCTTTATTTCCACGAAAACATTGTGGTAGATTAAAAAATAAACAACGAGAAGACCAGGGAAGTAGTCATATTTTACCCCCTAAACCTCTAGGTGTTCAAATATAAAATAAAGGTATAAACAGTGTGATTAGATAGATTACTCATTAAGAAAATTCCGTGCAATGCTTGGAATTATTAATGTGTAAATGCAAAGTTTTAACTACAAATCTCACATTCTTTCTATTTTATTACATCATTTTATTCAGTTCATGTTTAATTACTAAAGTGGTGACCCCGACGTGATCTAAACATAAAAGATTTTGCATATTCCGGCACATACATATGTTTATGAAAATATGCAAAATCTGATGCGAGGCTCATGACTAAATACAATTTGCGTGCGAAAAAACCAGGCGCTGTCTACGACAAAGACCAATTTTTCGATAGCACCTGAGACAACAAGAAAGAAGAATTAAAAACAAAAATAGAACCTATGCACAACTTGATGCAACAGCTTACCCAAACCAAATACTCGCGCCAACTTGCAGCGTATGAATACAGATATGTATATCAAAGTTCAACAAAACAACCCAGACCTTTGGTTTGCGCAATTGGAGCTGTCATTTCGATTCAGCAACATTTCAGCTGACAGACATATGTGATCTAGTCGCGATCAACTTAGATGAAGACGTCATTATTGATGTCGAGGACTTGATTTCATTTTCGCCACATTATTAATGTTGCAGCGCCCTCTATGGCACAGTACACTAGATGGCGCTGAATTAATTTGAACATATAACATACCTGCGCACAAAAACAATTTTTCTCTTTATTTTACTCTTTCAAAGCCGCTAAAAAACAAAGCGTCAAGTTAGGTTAGTTAGCCAAGTTAAGACTGTTGGCCAGTAATCTTCTGTCGGCTGTTGTAATTGGACGCGTGTGCGAGCAGTTTCGAAATTTAAATTTGGTTACAGTCCAGCGACGATTTTGAACATCGACTATTTTTCGAGAGCGCGCAACGAAATATAAAAGTAAAAAAGAAAAACTTCGTCATTACAACAGTAATATATTACAACTCTAGTACAACAACAACAAAGTATGTTACAATAATGTGCTCTTTTTATTGAAATTTTTTATTGTTGTTGCTTATATCAAACTTTTGATATTATTCTTGCTCTTTCTTTCGATAAAGTTAATAAATATATACATACATGGTATATGCATATATGTATTTCAGTGTGTATGCCAGTGTTAAAATAAACCTTTTTTTAAATTTATAGATATGTATGTATGTACTTATGTATGTAAGCGCAGCCACCCAGAACAGCCCCTAGAGAATAGGGTGCCTAGTACCACACACTAAAGCAGAAACAACTATAACAACAAACGCCGTAAGGCGAATGAGACGAAGTGAAGCATGAAGCTTGTCGTCAACAAGTCTATCAAAAACGCGTTTGTCATTTTGTTGCACTTCACTCACTCATTCAAGCCTGAGAGCAGTTGTTGTTGTTCCCGTGCTTCTGCTATTGTGGGTGGCTTGAGTTTACACTATACATATGTATGTGTGAGTACTTTACTATCACTAACTTTGTGTTAGTAAAGCAAAAGGATAATCAATTGTCTTTCAGTCAATATTATATTGGCATGCACGTGTAACAGTATATGATCATACAAATTATCGAATAAACTTAATTTTTTCATAGTTTATATAAAATTTGTCACCTTTTTTAGTTTTAGCTGGTTTATTTTTTCTTTGTATTTTGACCCGTAGATTTCTAAAATGACAACTATCGAGTTATCTTTAACAATCACGTTTTTTATTTTGCTTATTGCTACTATTCAATTAGCGCTACCTTTTTCCTGTGTTGTAGTTAACTAAATTATTTGGGTAAAGTATCTAATAGTCATATTACATTATGCTGTAGATTTAAACGAATCAAGCTAAAGACGGAATATGGCTAAACAGAAAGTGCGCCCATAATTTGCAACATTAGTTGTAACTCTAATTGTAAGCAAAGGCTATTCTATTTTATTTATGTTTTTCAAATACATATTATTTTGGTAGCATTTGTATTAGCATCATTGTTTATCGCCAGTTAATAAAAACGTGTAATTAGAAACATTTTTTTTCTTTCTTTCAAAATTTTCTTTGTCACCTGGTAATAATTCTTGCGGAAGTCTAATTAATGATTTGTCGTACGGTAGAAAATGTAGTTGAGGTAAAAGAAGATTGATGCAGTTTATCTAATTAGGAAGCTACTATGTAATATCGTATATTTCGGAGAAAGAACGATTCTCTCGTTTGCATATGGCTGAAAACATATGACTTTTGCACAAATCCAAGTCGGATCAGTTAATTAATTAAATAGAAGAAAAAATTTAAAAAAAAAATTTTCTGGCTTTGAAAAGTGTGCATATAAGAGACAAATAGCCGTATTGTGGGCGTTGTGGCCATGGTACCCACAAAATGTATTACATTTGAGTTGCGTATAGACAAGCAGAATCTAAATGTCCCAGTTTGAAGTCTCTAGTTCTTATAGATTCTGAGTTCTGCTTTTTTTTCAGACGGACATGACTAAATCGACTCAGCTTCCGATGCTCATATATATTTTATGGGGTATTTATTTTTTGGAAAAATTCAAGATAGTACTGTCCAATTTACTTGTTTTGTATTACTACATTGAGTTTGATTTTGTAAAATATGAAACTTACTTAAATCTCAAAATTTTGGCTTATACTATATAAAATTTCCAAAATAGTTACCTACAGAAAGTAATTTAAATGGCTTCAAGGTATACATAGCGCATACTTTTTGTATATGAACAATTACATAGAACATATTCGCTTATACAAATATGTTTTTAACTCAAACAAGTCGAAGCTAATCTTATTCATTTGATTTGATAATGCGATTTAAATTGACTTCATTGCAAAATCGTTTTGTATTGTCAAGAGAGGCTTTCATTTTCTAAATCCGCACTCAAATCTCATTTTTCAGTAGCAGCTACTTGTATGTACACTACACTACACACACAACGAAGCGGAGACCACTCCAAGTTCTCAAACTTCAAGTTGAACAAACACTTACAAATGTGTATTATATGCATGTATGTACATACACATAAACATGGATAAAAATATACATATATGTATATATGGATGTCGTGTATCAAACTCGAACTTGTTTGTGACGCTTGCTGCCACTGCTGCTGCTGCAGCTGACTGCTTTTAAAGCTTAAGTGTTCACTTTCACTTTCACATCGCTTCGCATCGCTTGGGATGGGATGTCATGACGTGGCATAGAAAAACCTGTTTGTAAATGCAACAGAAACAACCAGAAATAACAACAGCCGAGATGAGGAATGCTGCCAACAACGACAGCAGTGGCAACAAAAACAAAATGCTGTATCTAAATGTCTTTCTTGCCCTAACCTGATTTTCACGACGGAGACGTTGTAATGTATTTGATGGCGCTACCAGAGAATGGCACAGAAAGAGCGAGAGGGAAGGTAACTAGCAACAGCAGCTTCATTTGTAGATTTCTGCGCTGAATATAAGATTGTACAGGGTGCTTAGCGTGAACTTTTTTTGGGTTTTCAGACTTTTTTCACACTTGTAAAGTCACCTAGAGTAGATTATAGGGTTCATCGAGAACAATATTTCTGGTTTAAAAAAAAACCTTCTGATGTTATTGGTAAAAAACTGTTTTTGGGGCACTTGTCCAATTATCATTCAATAATTCAGTAAATTTTCAAATCATTGTTTATTTTTTATCTGGATAACGATAAAAAATAACGCTTGTAACGGTTAAAAATGACTCATGATATCCTACGTTTATAAACCGAATCGACCGTGTTTCTCTAAAATAGCCAGAATAGGAAGGATGCATTCTGAGTTGATTCTTTTCTCTAAAGGAAAATCTAAAAGTCCAAGTTTGAAGGCTCTACCTTTTATAGTCTCCGAGATGTCGTTGTTTAAACATACAGACGGACGGACGGACATGGCTAGATCGATATACTTTATGCCATCCCTCCTTCTGTCTGTTACATACATTAGACTAGCCATGGCCGTCAGAGCAGGGTCTAAAGATAATGTTATTGGTTTTACCCCTAGCTACGGCCTTGATCTGCGTGCAGTTACATTGTGGTAACACATTAAAACTTAAATAGCCGTTGTACAAAAAATGGCATCTCTTGTTGTGACACCCTACAAATATCAACTTACTTGCCTTCAACCACTTCGGCTTGTTTATTCCGTCCTCACTCTCTCTCTCTCTCTGTCTCTTTTCCCCTTACTGCAATTGTATGGTATGTTTCTGTGTGTGCATGAATGACACTTTAACTTTTTGCATTCAAGTGCGTTGAAAGCAGAGTTGTGCTTTTGTATATAACACACGCTTTTAGACACAAGTCTCAGCTCAAGTTAGCCGGTTTGTTTTTGTTCTCGCTTCGAATGTGGTGCGCTTGAACGCTCTTCTCCCTTTGTGCTTCCGCTTGCAATTTTAACGTCTCTGCATTTTTCTTCCGTTTGCTGCTCTTGCTTGCGCTCTGATTGCTTTTTAAATTAAAATTTAATACGAGTACATTGCGTAAGCGCAATGTGTGCGCAACGCTAATTCCGCTTCCGACTATGGCTGTCTGTCTTTCTAACTATTTGCCTATTTGTTTATCTTTTGTCTGTCAGTATGTCTTATGTTTATTTTACGCTGCGCTTTTCTTTTTTTGTAGGGATGAAACAACAAAACACAAGAAGTGACAACACAAATTTATACAATTGGCTCTATCCAAGTGGTTGCCGTTGCACGTGTAGTATGTCTATATGCTAGTCCTGCACTCTGTCCGACCGACTATTTGGGTTTTGCGGTTCTTTGTCACTGTTGTTATGCTGTTTCGCTTTTTTGATTGCTGTGATTGTATTTGCGGCTGTGTATATGTATGTGTTGTGGTTTATTTTTGTGTAGTATATTTGCAAATGAAACCGAAAAAAAAGAAACAAGAAAACCAAAAACTAAAATAAAAATAAAAAAAACGAGTTTATTATGAAATAGCTGAAACATGACATCAAGTTTAACGCTGTGCACAGTGCAGCAAATTGTATCTTTAAATAAAGTTTTTGGGAAAGTGCTGGTTGGTCCAAATTGGAGTTTACTACTACTACTAGCAGCACGCTAGTTTGCAGCCATTTTGTCCACCATATCTCACTATGTCGCAAACAACATGGAACATTGCCTGACAAACGTTATTTCAAATTTTGATCACGTATACCGGCCGCTGGATTTTGATAGTTTTGTGTTTCTATGTATTTATCATAAACTTTGCAACACCTCAGTTTTCCAAATATCAATTCAAAATTTGATATGGAAACTTTTGGCTATCCTTATCAATCTATTTGTCATACATATCTACTTATGATTTCCTTCATTCATATGATATTCTAGGGAAACTTTTAAAACTCCAAAATATTTTCGAATTAAAATTTATATTACAAGAATACTATGTACTTACATACATATGTAGGTCGAAATATAATTTAGATTTGAATATTTAAGAGCTGAATATTTTTGAAACATATGTAGAATGCATTCATTTTTTAAGTAAGGCAGCAAAATATGCAGCAGCCTTTATTATTTAAAATCAAACTTTCATAATTTCTATTTGCAGCAACGTCCCACTGTGTGCTAATCAACGACGCTCAAACCAAACAAAAGCGAAAAGATAAACAAAAGCTAGATTAAATAGCAACTGGCGCCTAATGATGACATTTGGCTAAACAAAAAGCAATAAAGGAGGCAACAACATTAAAAGAAACAATGACAACAACAGCAATAAAACAAGAGCCAAGAGAAGCGCAACAACTATTATTGCCCTGTATTTAAGTGGTTGTTGTTACTGACACATGCATACATATATATGCACATGTAGATGAAACAAACAATGTGTGTTTGTAAAAGAGTTAGTGTGTCAGTGTGCGCATAAAAATGACTAAAGATATGTTCAACGAGTTTTGTGACACAATAAAAAAAGCAAACAACAATTACAATAAAAGTAAACAAAAGCAACAACAACAATTACAAGTGCTATGCTCTGTGACGCAATAACAAAAACAAAAACAGAAACAACGATAGCGTTAAAAAAGTAAGTCAACGAGCGTTTAATGCAAAAACAACGACGCGCACCGGCAAGCCACGCAATGCTTGCAGTGTTGATTAACAATGTAAATTTTACTGATAAAGCAAAAAAAAAATTACAATGCATAAAAATGAATAAAATAGTCGAAACTTAAAACAGTAAAACATAAAAACCAGCTTTAACCAATTAAAATCTACCACAAAACATAAAAAGTACGTTATAAAAAATTCTAAATACACAATAATTGCCTAACAAGCATAACCACAACAGAAAGATTAGAAAAACAATAGCAAAAAAAAAAAAAAACTATACATTAAAAGCATTAATATCAAATGAGTGTGTGAGTAAGATAACAAGCTGTGCCAAACAGTTAACTGTCGGCAACTGCCCTCGAAGGAGCAGTAAAAGTCAATTATTGTACAATTACAACAACAATAATAGTTAAGAGGAACAAGCACAACTACGCCAACAACCACAACTACAACGCCAGTAACTGAAACAACATACTAACAGCAATTTACACTCCTTCACGTAGACATCAATCTTCCCACTCGCACACACACAGAGACATACAAAATGACTTTCGTTAACAAGCTGAGCAAAAGCTTCCGCTGGCTACGTTGGTCCACATTGTGTGCCATTTTGTTTTATATGTTTTTCATAGGATTGATATTGCACAGTACCAGCTATAAATTGCAGCATACACTACGTACGCGCCATGCCAGCAACAGCGCTGTACGAGGAGCATTGCACGAGTTGGAACCTCAACAGCAGAAAGAGAAGCAACAAAATGGCGCACTAACGGAAAATGCCATTGCCAGCAGTTACAGCAGAACGACGACGAAGCCAGCTGTGGCAATGGAAGCAAAGCGAGTCAAACTGGCTAAATCTTCCAAACCAGAAACAGTTATTTTAGCAGCAAGCTCCGTGAATGAACAACAAATACTTGCAAAAGCTTTTAAACGGTGAGTAGAAGAAGCAAGAGCTAAAGAGAGAGAAAAAGAAACATTATGATGGTAAAGGGCTTAAGTGTAAAGTTACCATACATTCTGAAGTAAATACATAAATATTTTTGACATGAATTTATTGTACATATCCCTAGCATACAACAAGTGTATGTTTTAAATTTTCTTTATGAGAATTATTGAGAATTTTCCAAAAATCGAGACACTAAGTTTTCTCAAAAAAGTAGATATATTCAAAATCTGTTTCACGAGTTCAAAATTTAAATTTTTAAATATTATGAAAATATAAAACAATGGGAACGGTCATACTCGTAGCATTCACCCAAATCCGCATAATAATTAAATAAATAAATGAAAAAGAAATTATATGCTACTTCGTGCAGAGTTCCACCACGCTGTGATAAAAGCTAAACAATTAAATTCAAGAAGGGATTAAGCTACATTTTAAAATTTGGGATGGGAGATTACGGGAAAGATCAAAATTATTAGAAGAGCAACAATTCAACTTCTAAAACGTTTTCGGAAGCTAGATAATTTAAATGCGCAAGTAGAAGCTGTAAAAGTATGTAGCGCTATATCAGAGGCTTATTTTTATTATTTCATTATTAGCCATAGAATAGTTCGACTATATTTATATCTGACCACCACAGTATATAATATAATTATTAATTTACGTGTTATTGCATAAACGATTTTGTATTTTGTAACCTAGCAATTTCATTTTGCCTAATGTACAAGACCAACGGTCACCCTAAGTGTGCATCGCTGATGTATAAACCAACTTGCTACAATACTATTGCTATGTTGGTGTTGTTAATTTGCACATCGCTCATTATGATATGCGTGGTTCTTCCAGCTCCGTCTCCGTTACCAATGTACCACTTTATCCTGGTGGCTGTTGCGGTTCTGTAGTTGCGGCCAAGTGCGTGCAAGCGCGTATCGTTGCTTTGTACATGCATAGATACATTTAAGTATATCTGTGTGAGGGTATGAATCTTGTTACTTGTTAGTTTACTTGTTGGTTGGTAAGTTGTTGGCAGCGTAATGAAAATTTTTCGCATGCTGGAACGGGAAGGATGAATGCGACGCTATGCAACGCATAGAGTGGTTACTGTGTACACTTGCTATCTGACCACGTGCTTTGTTCCTGATGCATGAATAGCAACGCAGTTCATTAGTGTGGTTTTTATTTTTTTGTGATGCATCGGAATTAGTACCCGGATTTTTGTTTACGTTTTGTTTTTTCCGCATTTTGCTTCTCTAAAGCTGATGGTACTCAGCATCAGTAGAAGCAATGTCAGCCAATTTTGCGCTAAACGGAAACGGAAACGTTGCACACTACAAAAGTTTTGTAACTGATGTGTAGCTAGTTGGCGAAATTTTAAAGCGCTTACAATTTTTTCTTATGCTTTTTCCAATATTTTATGTTTATTTTCTGTGGGTAAAATAAGTAATCCGCAGTTGTGTTTTTGTTTATTTGGGCGGCGCGAATATAATTTAAAATGGTGGTCTGCAATTAGAGTGGAAGTGAGTGGGATTGATATGATGAAAAAATTCTAGCACGATGCTATTTTGATTAAATATTCTTTATATATAGTTTGTTAATTAACGGATTTTGATACTTTGAAAAATCCTTGTAACTAAATAGGGTCAAACTTTTCCAGTAAGAGGTGATTCATTTTGAGGTAATTTTAAAATAACCATTCTTTACATTAATTTTTAAAGATTATTTGATTCAAATGTTGGCTGCAACTAAGCCTTACGTGGTTCATTGTGAAGTTCATTGCAAAGTTGTCATCCAGTTTTTGATATATTGATTTGAAACTGGGTGAATGGAATTTTAGCATTCGTAGGCCTAAGTCCACTAGATGAAACTTTATGTTTAATTCCTTGCTACTTCAAATTTATGGCTAGTTGTAGCAATATTACGTGCTTTCTAGTACTTTTTTATATATTGAGGTATCAAATTGAAACTTCATACGTCAAATAGAACGGCCACCCCACTATAAGATTCGAATTCACATTTCGCAGTATGGTTTCCATTACAGAACTACAGCTAACAATCTTCAAACTATTAGCCTTATAATTAATACATAACAGCGCTAATTAAGTACTTTCGCAAAAAACAATATATTGATTCACAAAGGCATTCTTCAACTCTTTAACATGTTCTCATTTCGTAGTCAGTTCGAGTTGTATGCAATTAGTGCTTGAGAGATGTTTTCCACCCGATTTTGCTAGCAAAATGGCGGGCAATGTACTCCATCTGGCAATATGCGTGTGTCACTACCTGCGGTATATACTGGGCGTATAGTGCAGCGACTCGAGCGCATGTAGTGCCTAATTATGCCACTTCGCTGCGTCGAATTGGTTGGTTTCGAGATAAGGATGTAGAATGGTCATTAAAGCTTTTACTGTGTACGGAGGATAACATTTAATTGCGGCTTTACTATGCGCGCTGGTCGAACCTTAAGCCAATATTATTTAAAATTTAACATGCTATGAAAACTACACGTAAACTGAGGTTTTTCACAAAAACCACATACAGTGCGAAAGTGTGAGTACTACAGAGAAAGAGAGAGCCAGAAAGTGAAAGAGACAGAGCTGTAGTGACAGTAACTATTAATTTCGCATGTAATTATCAGACAATTGTTGGTCAGCTTAATTGCATTTTAATGGCGTACAAACGCGGTTGACTATTTGAATGACTACACAGACAGACAGACACCCGGCGGCGACAATATTTGTAACTTTTAATGCTAAATTAAAATTTATGTGGCTGCAGTAATGCACAGCCGTATACTACTCTACTCATATAACCTTTTTATACACTCTCATTTATTAACAGTGCCGATAAAAATCATGATGAGAAGCTAAGCCTTCAGGAACTGGCTTTCTATATCAATCATAAAATTGTGGAGCACATTGATGCGGCTATAATGAATAATGCGCGTGAATTTAAATATGTCGATATTGGTCCAGCAGATGGATTAATTACTTGGGAGGAATACCATCGTTTCTTCCTACGCGAGCATGGCATGACGGAAACGGATATCGATGAGCATGACGAGATTAAACATACCACATTGAATCGCAAGGCACGCGAGGATATGATGCGTGATAAAGCACGTTGGTCGGAGGCTGCACGTACAGATCTATTTACACTTACCATCGATGAATATCTTTCTTTTCGACATCCTGAATCGAGCATCTCAAATTTGCTAGAGTTGGTTGATGATCTTTTGCGTCAATTCGATCAGGATGGTGATGATCAGTTGACTATTGAGGAATTCTCTGAATTAAATATAGATGATGATGACGATTTGATGCGTAAGTCTCTGATATCAAAGACGCTGGTGGAACGACGTGAGGAATTTAAACGTATTATCGATAAAAATCATGATGGCAAGGCTGATCGTGGTGAATTGTTGCATTATGTTAATCCAAAGACACCACGTTACGCGCTACAAGAGGCTGCAACGATTTTCAGTTTATGCGATGAGAATAAAGATAGTCAGCTGACGTTAAATGAGGTACGATTAGTTTATAAATTTAAATATAGCGCTACTCTAATAACTTTCTTTCCTTCTATAACAGCTTAATTCTAATGCTGACATTTTTCTCTCTTCAAAAATGATTGATACCGCAAATAGTTTTCATACAGAATTCTAGTGTACTGGCATAAATTGCATTGAGTTTCAAGCGCAAATTCTTAAAAGTTTTACTACAATGGTTTTGTCTTCAACAATATATTTGAGTTTAAGTCATACTATCGATTAAATTTACTTCAGTTTAACATACCGTCCCCCATATAAGCACATATACATATTCAATAAATTATATTTTCGACAATTTGCGCGTTTATAGTGATATTAATTTGTAAGTTACACAGCGACAAATTGTTAAACATTGCAGAAACAGTGCATAATACTTATACAATATACATACATATATATTGTACAATAGTTAGTTCGACTAAGTATTTAATGCGCAATATTATAGTATTTATCTTTAAGATTCACAATAATAATGTTAATTATAAATAACAGAAATATTTTTTTAGTCATATAAGACATCAAATTTATTTGTTTTAAGATTGTACAAAATATTATATTCGAAAATATAATCCAAGCATTATTATAAATAATAAACTGACAAATTAGACTGCAATTTGTAGTTGCAAAAATAAATATATATGAAAAAGAAAGAAGACAAAGCTGAAAGAAGACTTAACTCTAAAAAACCTTTTTAAATGTATATTTTATTTATTTAATTCTATTCATTGAACAAAATTAGTCCTCACAGAGACCAGTCTATACTAAACGTTGTCTTCATAAGAACTTTACAATTTTAAATTTAATTTAAAAGATTATTAAATCAAGAAGTTCAATTTAAATAACTGCGAATATTCTCTTTTCAAACATCAATTGTTGCTGGTTTATATTTATTTATGAAGGACCTTTAATAAAATAACCAAATTTGGAAATGAAAAAATAAGGTATTAATTTATTAAATGATTTACTTACCCTTTTAATTAAAAAAAAAACAAAATTTAATTTAATTTTTAATCCTTGAATGTTTACAAAGAACTCAGCATTCCGTTGTAGAAAATCAAATATATGAGAAATTTTAATTACGAAGAGTTTCTCGCATTCATTATTAACATAAGCCTAATGCCCCATTAATGAATTTTTATAAATGTTATGGGTCTGATTATAATAAAGTCTCTACTCTTTCCAATTAATATCGTAAGTAGTTCACGATGTTACAGACAGCAGACATATAATAATGTCAACGGACATGGCTACAATGACTCGCTATATCGATTAGATGACATGTTCGATGCTAACATAAAAGCTATACTTTTAAGCTTTACATAAAAAATCATACTTATCATACTTTAAAAAAAAATTAATTTCCATACAATATTCTCTAAAACTCTAACATAAATAAAATTCTAAAACTATGCACATACACAGACACACTTAATCTCTTTGAAAATTTTACTACACATTTTACCCAATCTGTTGTGACAACTTTGGCAAACGCTATAAAAAGTTTATAATTCATAAACCATTTAACTGCCACGAACTTGTACTATGCACATATGTATCTGAATATAAGGTAAACGATGACTATGGACGAATATGACCTTTGAACTCATTTGCTTCAACTGCAACTACAACTGACAGGCGTCGCAAAGCAATTAAAGTAATAAAATTTTGCTATAATTTTTGAGTTGCTATGTATCTACAAGTAGGTATGTCCTACAAACTTTTATCTTGGCCACAAAAGTGAACTATAACTAACATAAAAAGCGAACAGAACAGACTGGCAACCGCAAAGAAGTAGAATTCAACTAATGCAATGAATGCAGTAAAAGCAGGCGGATAGGTATGCAGCACAAAATTTTTGGCAGCAAGGAGCAGCAAACATAAAATGTAATTGTAAAGCAATGTGCATTTGCTATGTGTGCATGTATGTGTGTGTGCTACACCAACTGCTAGGATAACTACAACTGGTACTAGTACAACAGCAACAACAATGAATGCTATAACAAAGTTAAGTCGAACAAGAACTGTAATCAATTGAACATACAGTTACATGTATAAATGCAGGTATATACAAGTATTTGATGTGGGCGGCAAATATAGGAGTTGAAACAATAGAATAGAGTTAAGCAAATGCAAACAAATATGCTGCTCAGGTGCCATTGAGATCAATTTTGATGAGGGACAATTCCTTACTACAAATTGTATCCGAAAGTAACTTCACTATTAGAATAAAAAAGCAGCTAAGAGATTGCATCGCATATGATATTAAGTTACTATCTACTATTACTATTAGTAACCATTGGCGAAATTCTGTAAAAAAAAAATACTCTGGCCATCTATTAGCGCAGACGAGTCTCGTTTAATGTCTCATTCCAATATCTCGAAGCAAATACTCGTGGACAGAAATAATTTTTATAACGACCCTTGCAATGAAGGTATGATATTTTCCCTATGATATTCCATGATATATTTCATCCTATTTATGATTAAATGATATGTAGTGAATGTGATAATTCAAATGTTGGCTTCAAGCTCGCCAATAGTCTTGGGTTATTACCGCAGAGCATAACCTAGGTGTGTAAAGTCAGTAGCGGAATTTCTCGAGATTAGTTCATCGCGTTGTCAGGTGCACTGCATGAAAAATTCTGGTTGGGCATGAATATCGTCCTCATCAATTTCGTCCATCTCTGAAATACACACAGTTCGAATTTGTGTAATTTTTGGGAGAGAGACCAAAAAATGTGTTTTCCTATAATATTTGAAAGGTTTTAGTATATTACCTTAAAATAGAAAGTTCAGATAAAATAAATACAAACAAAAATTTTAATGCAGAATTTTTTTAAGTGCACGATTCGTAGGCACTATTCTTGGTAAAAAACTTCTGTGCAACGAAAATTCAGCAAAAGGATGAGGAAAGTCACAATTATACAATCTCTAGACTCTAGCATAATTAAAACAAAAAATGCCGCAAATCTGTTAACGAGATGATCGATCATTAAAGAATACACCTCGTTTAGTCGAGGGATACCAACGAACAGATCCTTCCCAGTAATAACTCTGTCGGGGTACCTCTGTCAACACGCTAGATGCTCATGAAAGATAAAACCATCAGCACCGTGAATACACGCTGCTCTAGTCTAGTTTCAAGTGGCATCTCCAAACAAACTTGTCCAGCATACGATAAAAGTCTAACTGGATCAACTTTGAGTGATTTTATTATAAATGAACTTTATTGAAATTTAAAATCAATCCTTTCTTAAACGAATTAACTAAGAAAGAAAGGAAGTGCAGACTGTCAGCATATATTCGTATATCTAGATAATTTCAACCAACTGTTATCGAATGCACTTTCCTTAAACAAAAAAGAGGTCACTGAATGGACTACAGCACGTAGTAAACGTGGACTGCGATTTGCAAATTTGTACGAAAAGTATGCAAATTACTTTTTATGCTAAACTACAAACGACTAGGAATGACTTGTAAACGACTGACCTCACGTAGCTACCAAGTACAATGACCTGGAATGTACTCAAACCGCTGACATCAGCATTATTATATAATATAACCAAAGGCAAAAAATTGTATGGCGTGATAAACCCAAAAAAAAAAAAAAAAACAGAAGTCGCGTAAAAAATGGTAGTGGAAGGGGTGGGGGTAAAACTGCAGTATGCACGTGAAAAACTTTCGAACAAGCGCATGACGATTTTTCCTTTAAATGCCATTTTTTTTTTCAGCCGCATAGAGTTTTTCAATACGTATACGCAATGTAGTGCAACAGTGCCCTGCAGTAAGGCAATGTCGTTGCATGGCTGCTGTATTTGCCTATGCATGCACATATGTGTATGTATGTGCGTGTGCATTGCTCGGATGCGGAAATGTATACGAAAGGAAGCTAATGCAAACACTTCCGGCTACGTAAAGATTGCTGTTGACGCTTATATCGTATATTATAGTATGGAAGATGAGTGGATGTATGTATGTATCGTAGTTGCTTGTCATGCACGTGTTGGCGCCACGAGTTGCTACAGCAGCACGATTTTAATGGCTTCCTTGGCATGCTTAAGAATTAAACAGGCAGCAATAAAAGCAGCAGAGCAGCCGTCTGCAATTGTTGTCGTACACAAATGTGAACACATGTCGTCGGTAGTATATAAATTTAAGAATGTATATATACATACATACGTGTGTATGCTTTGCTGATTGTTAAAGCGTATGTCTGTCTGTCTGTCTGTCTGTCTGTCTGTCTGTCTGTCTGTCTGTCTGTCTATCTGTCTCACTGACAGAATGACTGACTGTCTGGGTTTGTCTTACGCATTAAATGCTTCACTGGAGTTATTTTACTGTACTCAGCAGTAAACTCAAATCGTCTTCTGTCTGTCTTTCTATCTGTCTGTGTGAGCCTGTGTGTGTGTGTGTGCCTGACAGACAGTCAAGCTTTCTCTGGCTTTCCCGAATATGTCAGCATTCGACAGCATTTGAAAGAATATACTAAATATAAACAAAAGTTCAATAAACAATAGCAATAAATCGAATTAAATGCAAACTAACAATCGCTATGACTCTTCAATATGATTTCACCATCCCTCAGTCGATCACCCTAGCGTGTGTAGCGATGCGTATGATTGATATTTTTACCTTTCTATCATTAATATCATTGAATCGAAGTTAAACCTGTAACTTTTAAATACTTAGATAAATACGACTTCTTCATGATTATTCATTAAACAATGTCAATATATAGATGGATTGTTTCAAAAGATGCTGAAATCTTACATGACTTAAAAAAAAGTGTGCCAAAATTGTGGGGCAGACCCCATTTATTCTTGATTACCATTGAGAGCAGAGTCGATATAGCCATGTCTATCTGTCATATTAAACTTTTCTTATATAGACGCAGATCAAGTTTATGCTACGCCCTCCGTCCCACGCAATTTGTTTTTTTCTAATTCGGTGGAAGCAATCTTACTTACTTAAATGTCACTACAACCAACCATAAATTTTGTGCGCGCTGGTACCAGTTGCTGGCAACACGAAGCTTCTTGAGGTCATCCTAGACCTGGTCATGCCATTGTAAGCTCGGACCTCCTCTCTGACGTCGTCCACCAATTAAATTCAGTTATCCGACGTAAACCTTTACGAGATTCAGGGATTAGCCTAAATTTCATAAAGGTCAGACGATTAGAAAGGAATGAATATATTCTACAATAATTTAGATG
Source organism: Leucophenga montana (assembly GCA_035044765.1). Classification (NCBI taxonomy): domain Eukaryota; kingdom Metazoa; phylum Arthropoda; class Insecta; order Diptera; family Drosophilidae; genus Leucophenga; species Leucophenga montana. The sequence goes on from JAWNNQ010000544.1 coordinate 228,903, forward strand.
GCACCAATTTAGTATAAGTACATACAAAACCTGTCTAGTTTTAGATACGTGTGAAGAGTTTCACAGCTTTGGATACACTGAGGTTAAAGTTGTTATGTTATGACAGCATCGGTTATACATATTTCTGACGTTAACATATTTTTTACTGTTCATTTTTCTCGTCGCTTTGCTTAGTTTCATAAAGATTCTGGTGCTCTTGTCTGAAAGCATAAAGTGTTGCTTAACCGCAGGCGCTTTACTTGATGTATTATGTGCTGTGTTATGTGCTGCGTTTTGCAAGTGTTGAACACTTTACACTTTGTTGCGTTGGATGCATTGAATGCCCCAAAGAAGTTCAAATGTATACATATGTACATACATACTTGTATGCATATACATACATAAATGTACATATGTGTAGAGCTGAAAGTCGTCAATGTATTGAGTGTTAATGTTGTGTTATGCACGTCACGCCAGTTTGTTCCTTAAATAGTTTTTGAAGTAATTATATAAAACTATTGCAGTATTATTTTGATTATGGAATATTTATATTGTATAATTAAGTGCAAGAAAGTAAGTATATATAATATGAAATATTCATATCGTATTTTTCAACAGTTTGAGAATTTCAATAAAGTTTTATATATTATACAATATAATATTTTCATTAAACAGTTGTGTGTGTTGATTTATAAATGTAAAAAATAATAATGATGCTAATTTTTATAAAATAAACCGATAACCCGAAAAGTGGACTACATAGGTAACTTTTTATAGGGGCTAGACTTAAAGTTGATATGAGCTGTAAAACAATTTTTAATATAAAAGTTATTGCAGAATTATTGCATAAATTGATTTTCTTTTGATTTTCCAATTAAATTAGCACAAAACTTTTTTTGAGCCAGCATACCTATATGATGTTAATAATGATGATGCTAACCTTTATAAAATAAACCGAAAACCCGGTAGTGGACTACATAGGTAACTTTTTATAGGGGCTAGACTTAAAGTTGATATGAGCTGTAAAACAATTTTTAATATAAAAGTTATTGCAGAATTATTGCATAAATTGATTTTCTTTTGATTTTCCAATTAAATTAGCACAAAAAATTTTTTGAGCCAACATACCTATAAGTGTGTATGTACATAAGAATCTTTATTCTGACTGAAGTATTCATTCATTCAATGAATCATCAGCAAAGGGCAGCGGACGCCACTACTGCTAGAGAGTTGATTTCTGCTCAGTAGCGTATGGTGAAAATGCTTACTTATGCAAAGAATTTGTTAAATTCGACCCCAAGAGAGGAAACGAGGGTAAAAATTTATACGGTAAATTGGTTATAATTCGATAGCTTTCAAACTCGGTTTGTATATATGGAAATTTTAAATTGGCAAATTCTTCCACGGAAAACTCCACGAATGACTGATAGTTTTAGGTACCTATTAAATAATAAGTAAAACAAAGCGCTAACACTAAATAACTGGAAAATTCAATTTAGCATGGTTGTTGCTCTAAAATACACTAAGGTAATACAATGAGGTAATAACTTTTAACTGCAGCAGGAAAAAAATTTTACGAAAAAACACCAAGTATTAAGCATTTATTTTATAATATGATTAACAAATCTTTTCGTTTCATTTTGATCGTGAAAAAGGGGCACTATTAAATTTTATTGCGCTCGTTCACGGTTTAAATAACCATACCAGAGATGTCTTTCTACCTTCCTGTATACACCGCACGCATGGTATGGAAAAGGTGTATTCCCGTTGTTTGAAAGTTGGTAACATATTAAGGGAGTCATCAAAGACACTATAAAGAATAAATATTCAAAATCATCTCGACGAATGACTGATGGTCTTATTGAAGGCACAAAACGAAATTTGAGAAAGGAACTAATGAAAACTGTAAAGAAGATTAAGTTAAAATTGTGTTTTAATATTATGTTGCGACCTTTATTATGAAAATTAGATATTACAAAATAGCAAGAAAAAACATGTTTTTTTTTTTTGTTTTTGATACATAGAAACATATATGACTACACACCATTAGCACACAGTAGCTACATTTGTAATGTCAAAGCCAACGAATTGATGGGTTCGTAGCAGAGCCCGAAACAATTGGTTACGTAGCTATCCAATGAAAAAAAATAGTTGATATTTTTATATTGAAAAATATTGCTCTATGTAAAAAAATTACCATTTAAATAAATTTCAATTTTTTTTTTAACAATTTCCAGTGTATATCAATACAATAATACGGGCACATTAAATTTAGTTCCTAGGTTTTAGAAGTGTTTACCAATTTTGAAAAGTTAAATACTTATAATTACAAAGAAACGCCAATCGCATAAAATCGCCAATATAATATAAAATATTTGCTCCTTTTAACAAACTATATTACGAGTATTTTCAAATTACGCGGAATAAACGTAAGTAAAACGTAAAAATATTGACTTTATCTTATATGCAACAAAGTGTTAAATAAAGATCCCAAGAAAACAAAATGCAATGCAAAAAAGCTAAGGATAAACAAGCTCAACTAAAAATTGTAATCTACCCAACAAAAGCCTGTGGCTAAATTATATGAAAGGGAGGAGGAGAATGGTGTACAACATGACGCACCTGAGCCAACTTAACTGAACTGAGGACAACTTGGTTACACAGTGTTCTCATTGTTCTGCATTTTAATTTAAAATTGCTAACGCTGTTGTTGTTGTTTCTGTTGGGTGCACCACGTGCACCACGTGTAAGCGTTCGCACAAAGGCATCGCAACGCTTATACTTACATTTACAAACAAAATATGCTACAAAGCTCATTGTAGTCCATTACTGTAAGGACATGAAAAGCAAAACGGAAACCCATAAAATAGTTTAATTTACATTAAAGAATCTTTGAGAATACTTCCAGTTTGCAAGTTGTATAAGATTTTATATATATTATCCTATATATACAATAGTATCTATGTAGACATGAATTGAAAGAGACTATTTTATGCAGATAAAAGGCTTTATTAGAGGCAGTAGTGAGAGCAGAAAGACAATTTGCGATTCATGTAGGAAAATAAGTTCATTTAATAACGTAATTGTCCATAGTTTCAGAGCAAATCTCCCATTGTAATGGTAGTTTTAATGGGATTCAATAAAATCAATGAAAACAATTTTGGCATTCATGGAAATCAGCTGGGGCTCTGAATCCTGTAGTAAAAAGTAAGTTGATATTGATTGTGTACTATGTAAAAATCATAGAGTAGTCGGTACGTTTAAACAGGATATATACATATCGTAGACTTAACTCGCAAATTAAAGCATTTGAATGCTCTAAATTTTAAGCTGATACTGAAAGACCAGTAAAAACTATCTTTAAAAAAAGTGCTGTAACGTTTACCAGTATTACGAGTATAGGCGTCTACACAGAAAACGGCTGTCAAGTTGTAAACGCCCTAAAAGTAGGCATGACATATCAACTTGGAAATGTTTAGCATCTGCCGCTTCTAGAAGATCTCTAGAACGATATTTAGAACGATTTGTTGATAACTACTGTTTAGTAGATCAATTACTACACACACCGACAAACAACAATGATAATATTTATACTTTATGACTTCTCTGATACATCCGTCTGGGTTTTACAAACTTTGCGACAAAATTATATAATAGTTCCACTGTGTGTGAAGAGTATAATAATATGAAAAGCAACTGATGTCTAAAAAATGGGCCAATTTTGAAAGTTTAACTTTAAAATTTAAAAACTAGTCAGCTAGTACCTGCACATGCACAATTCCAACTCAATCGAATATGTTGAAGTGAATTAAAATCTTGTAAAATCTTGTACTTGAATTTGATGGCCAATTAGTCCATTTTGTAAGTAACTTACCGAATTCCCTTAACCAAATAATATGTTCATTACACCCACGCAATTATTACGCGCATGGTAGCGTCTAACATTGTCATGTTGACGCACCAATTCCGACTCGTACTCGTGCACATCACACACCTTGACATGTTCCATCATTCACAAATGCAATTCATCAAAGCGACGTAGAAAAAAAGGGGGAATGAATAAAGCCCTCACACCATTGTATCAGACAACACGTGCGTATGCAGTATGCAACAATTGACGCACACAAGTGCATTCGAGCGAGAGACCAAGTTAAGCTACTGAATTGCAGAAAAAAGCTTTTGCGCTCTCATTCGGTGCTCAGTCTTCAACGAAGACACACGAATCGCAAAGCCGGAAAGATTTTACAAATACGTAAATTACAAAAGCTTATAAATACTACCTATAATATATACTCGTAAAACTACTTATATATTATTAAAAACGCAAATCAACAATTAGCGTATAGACAAAAAATCGTTCCATTTATATTGCGATTTTCCAGAAATGGCTACTTAATTTACGGAACGGATAAAAGTTTTGTGCAATATAATACAAAAATATTATAATTATCCAAAATGGCTTTTCGTGCGAATATTATTTGGTTTCGACATGGTTTACGTTTACACGATAATCCAGCACTGTTGGAAGCATTAGCGGATAAAGATCAAGGCGTTGCGATTATACCAATATTTATATTCGATGGCGAGAGTGCAGGTAAGTCGAAAAAAGGCTCGAGGTCCGGAAATAATTAATAATACTAACCGAGAACAAGCATATTGAGTTTTATAAGTGCCTATTTTTCATTATCAAAGTGGGTTAAAACATTTATTTTTGTTTTGCGCATTATAAAATGCATAATATTTCAAGCTTTTTTCTTGTATTTTTTTTTCTTTTGTTGCTACAATTGAAAGCTATTACCTCACTGTATTATCTCACTTTCAGAAGCATTTCGGAAATTCATATTCTCAAAGTCAAATCGCATAAATTTTCTGAAGATGAAATGCGGACCATTTTAACGAAACCGAGTCCTAACAATTTATTTGAATTTGAGAACCGATATAAACGCCGAGATCTCGGACGCTATAAAATATAAGGGCTCAAAACTTAGTTGTTTAGGCTCTCTTCTGCACTTGTTAGCTATGTATGAATGAAGAAACCATAGCGGAATGGCTCGAATAGCCGATCTAATGTTCCGTTTCAAGGTGAAGTCGTTGTGCATCATCCTTGTAGACTTTATTCTTCGTGTAGCCTCAAAGAAATCTAATGTTAATCTCCATCAAAAATCACACGTATGTTATCATCGGATTACATCATATCGGCTTGTAGCCCCATATGATTTAAATAGAAACACCGTATCTCGTAACCGAAAACTTCCGACTGCAGTGTTTTTTCTTGTTTTACTTATATTTTTGTAATGGCTTCTAAAAGCACTTTGTACCATTATAATTGCTTGTAAAAATCAATTACAGTACAATGTGATTTTAAGTGAATCTTAATTATACGACTAGATTGACGTAGCTTTTCAGAAAAACAATATTTTACCGAAGCCTCTCTATAATGTTATAATTTAAATATTATAACTTTCTTTTCCTTTGCTTCATTTTCTCAAAGGTACCAAAAGTGTTGGCTACAATCGCATGCGCTTTCTACTCGACTCACTGCAGGATATTGATGAACAACTGCAACAAGCTAGCGATGGTAAAGGTAAACTACTGCTTTGTCAAGGTGATCCAACTTATATATTTCGGAAACTAAACGAACACATCCCGATAAGCAAAATATGCTTCGAACAGGACTGTGAACCTATATGGAATGCACGTGATAATGCAGTAAAGTCGCTCTGTCATGAGTTGGGCATTGAATGGGTAGAAAAGGTGGCACATACATTGTGGGATCCTCGTACTGTAATTGAGACAAATGGAGGCATACCGCCGCTGACATATCAAATGTTTTTGGTAAGCAAAATTTGTACAACATAGTAGTTTATTTTTTTTTTGCGAAAACATACATTTTGTACTTTACGTTATACAATAAACAAACATAAGTATAGGTATGAAGTACGTATAGGTGTGATGAGGAACGCACACCGGTTTTGGTAAACTTCTAGGGATTTTTAAACATGAAGGCATCGACGGCACCATAAACTATATTGATGAGATTATTCGTTTTAGAAATATCCATCTCTCCACCCGTCTGTCTGCCCATCACTACTTTAGTTGGGATTCTTCATTTCATGGATTTAAACAATAATATCATAAATTTCCCAATTAAGTACGTTTTCACAAAATTGCACACATTAGAAAACGCTACGTAACTTCCACAGTTTAAAAGATATGACTGTCTACTTTAGCTTTAATTTAGCAATTATATCTCCTTTCACTCGAATCAACTATGGCACTCTTTCTTTTTTTTTTTTAGCATACAGTAGAAATCATTGGTCTACCACCACGTCCTGCCGCCAATGCAGACTTTAAGAATGTTGCCTTCGTACCGCTCACTGAACAATTGACACAACAGCTGCAGGTGTGCCGCGAGCAATCAACACCGGAGGATTTTAATATATATGCCGACAATTTGGGCTATTTGGCTAAGACAAATTGGATTGGTGGCGAAAGGCAAGCCCTAGTGTTGCTTCAGGAGCGTCTCAAGGTAGAAGAGCACGCCTTTCAGCGTGGCTTTTATCTACCGAACCAAGCGACACCCAACATACTCGATACACCGAAATCCATGAGTGCGCATCTACGTTTCGGTTGCCTCTCGGTACGACGCTTTTACTGGTCTGTACATGATCTCTTCAAGGACGTTCAACTACAGCCATATGTGCGCGGTGTCCAGATGACCGGTGGTGCACATATCACCGGTCAACTCATCTGGCGTGAATACTTCTATACAATGTCAGTGAATAATCCTAATTTTGATCGCATGGAGGGCAATGAAATTTGTCTGAATATACCCTGGGCCAAACCTTCACCAGAACAGCTGCAGCCTTGGTGTTTAGGACAAACTGGGTTTCCACTAATCGATGCTGCTATGCGTCAATTGCTTTCCGAAGGATGGCTGCATCACACACTACGTAATACAGTGGCCACTTTTCTGACACGTGGCGGGCTCTGGCAGAATTGGGAATATGGTTTGCAACATTTTTTAAAGTATCTGCTCGATGCTGATTGGTCAGTGTGCGCAGGCAACTGGATGTGGGTGTCATCATCTGCTTTTGAGCGGCTATTAGACTCGTCGTTGGTTACTTGTCCGGTAGCGTTGGCCAAACGTTTGGATCCTAATGGCGAATACGTGAAGCATTATGTGCCGGAATTACAGCGAGTGCCGCGCGAATGGATGTAAGTTTAGTATCTACAGCTGAGATACATTTAATTTGATACTTTATTTGTTCTATTACTTTAGCCATGAACCTTGGCGTATGCCGCTGGAGCAGCAGGAACGTTACGAATGTCTAATTGGCGTACATTATCCGGAGCGCATTATCGATTTGTCCTTGGCCTCCAAACGAAATATGCTCGCCATGAAATCATTCAGACATGCATTGCTCGCCGATGGTGGTGATCCACCGGAACACTGTCGTCCATCGAATGAGCTGGAAATACGGGAATTATTTTGGTTGGCGGATTAAATGTATTGCGCGGCAAAAAAAAAAGAAACCTTAATTTTTCTACCTTTCACAAACATTTACTTTTTTATTTAATATATCGGAGGAAATATTAAGAATAATATGTACCATTTTGAACAGATTGACAAGACCAGATCTAGGCGTTCCGACTGTTTGCTATTTTAATATTTTTGCACCTAATCTGTATGATTAAATAAGTATTAATACATTCAGAAAACAAATTTGAAACTGTTTAAAATCTTCATAAAATTTAACAAATAACCCTAAAGGCAGTTAGGCACAAACTTTAGAATAACTTTCTAAAAAATAGGGCTATTTTTGTCTGTGTAGAAAAATGTTAAGTATAAAAACTGTCTTTGTAGATATTACTGCACATAATTTTTAAAAACTGGGTTTCACAATAAAAACCAAAAAAACAAATTTTGATTTGTTTCATTTTCAAAAAACTTTCATTTGTGATAAAAAGAAATTCGAACCACGACCCAGGCTCTGAGTGTTAAGTTTCAGCGTCTTACTTGCATCGGCTAACAAGGATCCTATACGTCGACATGCTGAATCGCAGACAGTTTCTTCGTCTTGACTGTCTCCACATATTCAAAAATAATTACTGTTCTTCTCACGCGAGGTTCGATTAAATAATATTTTTTAAACTATATACATATGTATATGTCAATGATGCACTCCAATATTCGTTAATCAATGTATCAATTATTTTATTAATTTATATATATTTATGTATAATTAAAATATGCTCTACAATACAATTTGTTTTTGCTTGTTTTTATTTTAGTTTATCTTTTAATTTAACATTTTCAAAACTCTTTTTTTTCTTATTACTTTATTTTTGTTTATTTGACTAATTTTTTAATATACACTTTAATTTGTTTTCGTTTTCAAATTTAGTTAATTACTCTCAAAGTATAATTGAACTTGAATAAATGTATTTTTTAAGTAATGAATTAAATTAGAATGGAAATTATTAGAAGTTAGTTTAAATATATTTTTCACTTTTATTTCTTTATTGTATTTGTAATTAACTTTAAATAATTACTAAATATTTATTTATTGCATTTATTTAGTTTTTTTATAATTTTTTTTTTAACACTTGAAATACTCGTACTTTTCATTTAGAACTAATGAAAAAATAACAACAGACACCTAAAAGCACTTTATACTTTTTTTTTAATAATGTTACGTAGAAAGTATACTATAATTTTTATATATATATTTTTTTTTTAATTTTCCCCAAAACATTTATTTATAAAAGAAAAACATTAAAGTATATTACTCTGGGACACAATTATGCAACGAACAAACATTTAGAGAGCTTGGAAAAAATTGGTTTTACTTTGTTTGCATTTTGTAAGTAATATAACAAAAAAAAAAAAAAAAAAAACCAACGCACAGCGAAAATGTTTAATTAGTATAATTAATTAATATATGGTTGTGTACTTTTGTTAAAAATTTTATTATAGGTTCTTTTGCACATCTACAACTATGACTTCTTTCTATTTTTCTTCAGCATCTACTACTTGCTCGGCTTTAAGCTTATGAGGTTCATGTAAATTCTTTTGCTTCGATTGTGTTACGATATACGATGTAGGTATGTGTATAGCTTATATCAATTGTAGCCAATATTTTGTTTTAGATAAAATGACTGTCTGTTTTACAGTAGATCTGTTTTGTATTTAGGTTTCAAAATGGACGTTTATAGATTTTTTACAGTTTAAAGAAGTAAAGTTATTGCTATTTGTATTACCTATGTGTTCAACACTTTATTATTAAATGTTTTAGAAGTAAAAGGAAAGCAAATAATTTATAGAATTTGAATATGCAGTTTGCAATTCCAAAACTATTTCAAGAGCGTTTGTTAAGTGCTGATGCATTTACTACTAATACAAAAATCTAGCACTATTTAAGGTCGAAAGTACCTAGAAAAATTTAACGGTTCATTCTGTTTTATTTATTTTTCTTTTTTGTGATAGAATTCATATGAAAACTAAATTTATTCATTTCAATGTAACTGAAGTGAGTTCAAAGCTGCTAAAAAATCTAAAGTCCGTAAAACACAAAAAATTAATTTCGGCGGAACTAAACATTTTACATACGCCCTAAAATAGAATCATTTCTTTTTAAGGAAAGGGATGTACAGGACCTGCGTCACACTTCGCTTCTTGGTTGCTACGGCAAAACAAAATGCAAAAGATCGCATCTAATTTCGCCGCAGCGTCAAAATGCATTGTTTTTTATACAAAATCAAAATGCTATTCGGAATAACATAGCACATATGCTGATAGGGTTTTAACACAGCGCTTTCGAACCAATATTATCAACAATACAACTATTGAATTTGAAGTTGCTCCATTTTGCACAATCTATCATTTCACAGCAGCCAAGTGAACTTAAAAACGACTTAAGTTTAAAATATAGTTGAACAAGCCATACGAAGGAATGCATTAAGATTTGAACCAGCACAATTAAATATTAAATTGATTATTAAAGTAAATGTTGCGACAGCCAAATGAAGTGCGAGAATAATGCAAAGAAAATGCAAATAGGTTTATCTTGTTATAAAAGTCAAAAACTCTGTGCCACTAATCTCCGAGAACATTCAGAGCTCGTGTGTCGGCGATAGAGTGCTAAACAGAAGAACTATAAATATATCGATTGCTAATATGAAAGTATCTAACAAAGTATCTATTGCATTTCAATCACTTCGTATATATTGTATTGTATGTATGTGTGGCTCGTTTTGTTGTTTTATTTACTAAAAAAAATTTTTTATACATTATCAATACGATTTTTCCTTTTTTTTTTTGTATATTTTTATTTTTGTTGTTTTCCCGTTTTACGCTGCTTAATTGCAAACTTATTTAAAATTTAATACAATTTATTTATTTAACAACGTTTTCTTATTTTTGTTTGACTTTTTGCTTTATCGCTTACTAATTAAAAATATTTATATTTAACTGCAACGCTGTGGGCTTGTATCTCATTGTGTGTTTATGTATAGCACGCAAAAAATGACATATTTCAATTACATTTGTGTATTTATAGAAAATAAATTTACATTTTGTGGAATTTCTTTGTTAATACAAATTACATTTTGAAACAGAATAACTAATGTTAACAAAAAAAAAAATCAAAATAAAAACAATTAAATCTTTATAATAACTCATCATAACTTTATATCAAGTTAAACTATTTTTTGGATATTGAATATCGGTGAAAAAATTTGTATGTGATTTTTCACTTAAAGTACATTAAAGCGCATTGCATAGTTTTAGGTATTCGGTCTGTTTTTCTTGATGTTTTAGAAGACGCATCATTTTTTGTTTTATTTGCTGTAGTAAATAATAAATCATATGCAATAGAGCTCAACCAATAAGTTCATTATTTAACACATATTTTATATGCCAATTATTGTTTTTTCTTTTTTTTATATTTTTTATACATATTCTTTTGTTGTTGTGTCTGTTAGTGTGTGTGTTTGTATTTCTGTGTTTAGTTGTATTGCTATCTGAGCGTGTGCAAATTTTGAATACTATTAATTAGCTATATATTTATATATGTATTCATTTTTGTTACCATTATCAATCTATCTTTTTTTTTTTTTTGGTGTTATCGATGATGCTCTGCTGGTATTCTTGTAGTTGCTGTTTTTTTTTTTCATATTGGTGTTATTTTCAAATTTGTTGTTGTTGCGGTTGCCTCATTAAATTTATTATTTATTCTCTTTTGTCTATGTTTTTATTGACCATTTTAATCAACATCCGCTCTCATGCCTCGCACCTCACCAAGTTGACGCTGCTGATCTAACTCCTCTTTGACTTTAGCTTCGATTGCGCGAATATCATGCATTGATAGACCATACCAACGATCAGTTGAACAAAATACTTGACTGTAAATTGAGATAAAAAATATTTTAATACTTAGAACATCATTTCAAAGAAGTAATTATTAAAACAACAAACCACCCGACAAAAAAGAAGGTATAGGGGAACAGCCGACAGAAGGGAATCAAACAAATATGGATATGATGGATTTTGAAATAAAATCTAACTGGTTACCGGCGCGTTGCCGCCGTTCGCCTTGCCTTTCCTTTTCGCTGCCACTCTTTCCCCCTGCCACTTTACTCTAGCTCCAATTCTCCCATCCACCCCTTTTACAGACACCCCTTACGCTGCCATCATTCCTCTGCCCCCTTCCCATACCCCTCATAACTTTACCACCCCTTTTTTCCTGCCCCCCTTCAATCCTATTCACATGAATACAATATTTCACCCCTCTACCTTATTTTGTACGCAGCGCGTTGCTGCCCTTCCCCTTGCCACTCCTTTCCCCTTCCACTCCCTCCTCTGTCCCACTTTCCCCTGCCCCACCTTCCCCGTGCCTTTTTACTCTAGCTCCAATTCTCCCTGCCCCTCTTCTCCTGTCCCATCCACCCCTTACGCTGCCCCCATTCCTCTGTCCCCTTCCCCGACCTATCCTTACTTTGCCACCCTTCTTTTCTACCCCTTCGATTCCATTAACATGTATACAACATTACCTTAAATGGTACCCAGCGCGTTTCTCCCATTCCCCCTGCCTCTCCTACCTTTACCCCTTCATTCCTATGATCCCTTAATTAATTTAATTACCACCATTCCCCTACCACCCATTCTAATTCCCCTGCCTCTCTTCCCCTTCCCTTTCCATCATTCCCCTACCTCCCCCTCTTTTACCACCTGCTTCAAATGGTTGTTGAGCTATGACGAATTTTGTTTTTCTCTTATATGGAGACGTGGCTCCACCCAATTTTCCAGTTTAATTATACAGCTCTTTGAAAAGTACTCTACCTGCCAGTGAAATTCCGTCAAAATCGGGTTTGCCGTTTCGAAGATAAACTTGGGCAAACAAACAGTCAAGCAATAAATTTAAAAACTCCTGTTTTCAGTAACGGTAACCATATAAATTTATCTATATATAGATATATTCATATATATTTTGGATTTAAACTCCTGTATTTTTGTTGTTGTAAAACAAATTTATATCAACAACAATGCACGACTCTCGGTGAGCGTTGAAATAAATTGGTAAATACATAAGTATTTCATTTTTGGACCTCAGACTATTTTATTATATATTATTGCACATTATTAAATAGAAATATCACTTTCTTGCAAATCGATTATCTTTTGCATATCTACAAATGCACCCTTCAGTTACCATCAGTCAATAGACTATTGTAAAATTTTAGGCAACATGCATCATAGAACTACGAGTTCCACAGCCACTGAAAGAGACATGAACATCAACGGCTCGATTCATAAAAAAAAGGGTTTTAAAAACGAATATGTATACAAAACTGATGGTATTTTTTGTAAATATTATCTATTATAATGTAATTTATTTTATAAATACCGATGGAAGTTTGTGAATAAACGTCGCTCCGATTTTTGTATGAAACTTTCTATTCTAGTTTGCAGACCGAACCATTTGAACTCGCATTCAACCAGCTTGTAGCAGGTCATAATCGGTTTGACTTTCTTTTTCCAATCGGAACCAACCAATGGACCACGTCCTGTTTTCTTTGATTGGTAGCTGTAGGCAAAAAAAAAAAAATGACAGTAATAAATAATTTATTGGGATTTTAAATTGAACTCACCTTGTAGGATCCTCTTCGGGTTTGTAGTCCGAGGGCGCTACCGGATCATTGGCAATATCGATGTGGATAACTTCACGTTGTTTCAGCTTATCCGCTGGCAGTTCGTGCACCTAAAAATATGCATCAAAAATATAATTAAAATACTAACACTGGAACTTTCTTATACACAAGAAAAACATATTTTACACACAGACACCCAACATATAGCAATTAAATAAGTACAAACAAATATGTTCAGTGCAACAAAGCAAAAGCGTTTAAAATATTTCTATTCTTACAAATTAATTTTTAATTTCCATTGATGGTATTTAGTACCTGCATGATAAGCACTGCTTGAGAGTTCAGCTATGCTAATGCAACAAACGAAATACAAATAAAACAAATCGTTCATTTCGGTGTAACCGAAGTTTCAATACCCTTCATACACACTATTTTAATTATTAAAAAATATACATATACTAGGTGTACCCTGGCAGACGACGTTCCGCATTTCCCTTTGCCTCTTCTTTCCCTTCCACTCCTTCCCCTGTCCTACCTTCCCACTGCAACACGTTCCCATGCCCCTTTACTCTAGCTCAAATTCTCCTACCCCTCTTCTCCACCCTCCTACAACCACCCCTTACGCTGCCCCAATTCCTAAGCCCCCTTCCGCAGCCTCTCCTTACTTTACCACCCTTTTCCCTGTCCCTTTCGACCCTATTCACATGTGAACAACATTTCATACCTCTATCTTAAATGGTACCCAGCGCGTTGCTGCCGTTCCCCCTGCCATTACCCCTCCTTCCCTATGTTCCCATACCCTACCCCTACTCCCCTTCTACACCTTTCCCAACACTCACCTTTTCCCTCCCCTTTCCCGAATCCCCTACCTCTTCATCCTTTTTAAAAGGAACCCGGCGCGTTGCTGCCCTTTCTCTACCTATACTTCCCTCTACCACCCTTCCCCTGCCCCTACCACCACACCCATACCACTTATTCCTCTCCCCCTTCACCCTACCTTCCTTTCACTCCAACTTCTCCTTGCCCCCTTTCCCATGCCCACCACGACCAATTAACGCGTAGAGGGTAATGATCTCTGATTTGTTGAATTCGTCTCCGCCCTGAATAGCAGAACAACTATCCACTACTTCCCCTTCCCCTCCCTCTACCTCCTTTTAAAGTTAAGTTGTTTAAAGCTTTGAGATGATTTAATTAAAAACACTGCCAATTATAAAACAGCAAACTGTGAATATAAATTTTACGAAATAAAATAAGAAAAATCATTGTTTTAGGCCTATAAATCCAGAAATAAAAAAAAAACTGTTTTTAAAATTTGAGCTCAATCGGTGCAGAACATTTTGAGTTTTTGACGCATATACAAACCAACTTAACATTTTAATATATATATAAGACATGTATATATATTTAATATTCGTAGATGAAATATTCACTGTGGTGATAATATTAGCGGCAGTTGAATAGGCGGTATATGCTTTAGTGGTAAAATGAATCTGGACTAATATCAAAAATACGATAGGGATTCATTAAAACCACATTTCAAATCTCAAACTTAAGAATAATGGGTTTGCTAACAAACATTCGAATACAACATATTATTCATATGAAAAGATATGAAGTATCTATACCGGGTAAAAGAGTAAAAAATATACAGACGTATATGACTAGGCTCATTGATTGAGTTGCTTTAGTATATATATATGTATGTATGTACGCACATATATATATATACTTATATATACTTATATATATATATATATATATATATATATATATATATATATATATATATATATATATATATATATATATATCCGTTATGGTGTCACTTTCCAGGATTTGTTAAAATATACTACGCGAAAGTGCGCTTTTTCACGTTATTGTATAAAGGGTATAAAAATAAAAACCAAAACCAACAACTCACATTTGGGACATCTCCGCGGTCTGCTAAATGCATTGAATCCACCAAAACAGTGAAGTTGTTTTTCATAAAATTCGGATTCTTTTTACGGTTTTTAGAAATATTTGATTAAGTTTACATGGAATCGTTTTTTATATGCATGCAGTTTTGTTTTAGATTTTTTTTTTTTCAAACACGAAAAAATTATTAAATACAATTACAAAAAAATATTTATATACAATGTATGATATTAAATGCATATTAATAAATAATTGATCGATTTTGTTATGATTGAAATGATTGCGTGACTTTCCAAATAGTTACAATTTTGATTGTTAATATTGCAACGCATCATAGTTTTTATTTGCAAAACAAAATGTTAATAGTGATTTTATACATAGAAAAAGAAAGAGGAAAAAAAAAGGAAAAACACATATTAATATAGTTTATAAAGATTTCCACACTTACATTTTCCTGATCGCCGAGATCATCGACATGCAGTGAATCGATGACTATTTTGAAACCATCTTTCATGAACTTTGGATTCTACAGAAGGCGCAAATGGCAGCAAGATTTATAAAAGAGAATTATAAACACTAAGAGTATTGCAGCTATACATATACTGGTACATATGAAATCTGCTTGTCTTAACTTAAACGTAATTTTATATTGTCTGTTAAAAGTTACTTTGACTAGGATTACATGTAACTTACTTTAAATGACTTATATATTATTGATAGCTTATATTCAATGGGTAGCTTCTAGAAATATTAAAGAAAAGTATTTTATTTTGACTCGCACATCTTTTAGTCTTTATAAAAAAAGACATCGGAAGTAAAAGATCTAAATGACCTTTTTAGTAAATACTAGCGTACCCGGTGTTCGTTGATATGCCGCTCTTTTTCATCGACGAAAATGCAAGGGTGAGAATTTGACCTGTGCACACACGAAAAATGTTGCTGTCAATTGTTACCGTGCTACGAATTTCATTGTACTTTCTTAATAATTTTGATACGATACATACAATATGTACCAAATCTCAACGATTTGAGTCAATTAGCTCTTGAAATATGACGGTTTTAGCCATTTTCTTAACTGGTTTCTTATAATAGTAATAAGAATAGCTAGTCAACACCGTGACTAGTTATTATATAGTAACGAATGCTGTTTATATAAAAGCAGCATTCGTCTTAGTCGATTGGCGAACGAACTGTATAGATAACTCTTATCAAATCGTTACATAAACTATTAGAGAAAACTCAAACGAGCAAACAACCCTTTACCTTAAGATGGTACATACCGTTATAATCGTTCGACAATAAGGATAAGCGTTCCATGCTTCTTCGTGTATTTCCAATGAACCTTTCGGCGCCAATAGTCTTATATACGCTGGAACTTTTGATTGCAGATGATAGATCTTGTATGTATACTGACCGGAATTATATTTGCCACCTATTAAATAAAAAAAAAATTTTATTACAAAAAGTCTACATACATTTCATAATTAAAAGCAAATAGTATCTATTTAGAGTGTTAAAATTTACCCAGCAGCGGAAAATCGGTGAATGGTTCGTTTTTTAAAACTTCAATGCCTTCACCACCGCCTGTATTTTCCTTTGACGCCTCGGCAACGGAGAACAATTGTGCTACTTGATACTGTTTGAGAAGAAAATTAAAATACAAAGTTAATTGAAACAATTTCGAGATGTAAATTAGTTTTGCATACAAACCTCTTCCACAGTTAATGGTAAAGTGACGCGGCTGTAATTCCAATGGAAAAAGTTAGTGAATAGATAAAGACTAATGTGTATGAAATTTTTCTTTATACTTTTAAATGGAAATACATGTATACAAAAAAGCTGGTTTAAAGCAAATTGTTCTACAATATAATGAAAAATGCATAAAGCCCGTAAGTCACTGCATAACAAAATTATGCGCCTTTATTTTAACAACGATTTTCGACAATGTATTATAATAATTTGTGTTGTCCTTAAGAAGTGTAAATAGAAGCAGCGCCTTACAGCACAGACAACGCTTTAAGGGGTTAAATGCATGTTAAGTTTAAACAAAAAGATACATACATACATATGTACATATGAAATAAGAGAAATCTCTGCAGTTAAGTGTTTTAGAGTAATGTACCGAAGTTCTTTTTAAGTCGCCTTTTGCATGAAAATTTTTTTAATGAAATATCAATAATACAGACTACCAATATAAATCTGACAAGTATCGAAGTAGTTTAATTTTAACTGCTCTGCCTATCGGTTTGTTTGTTCGTATGTCTTCTGACTGTAACATCATAAAATTTTTTTCAGATATCGATTTGAAACTTGGTGTGGAGACTTTCTATCACCAAAAGTATCATTTTTTTAGAAATAATTCTTGCTTACATGCTAGTGCCACTGTCGTTATATACTCTAAAATGTGCAAATGCTTGTTTAAGAGCAATGCTTAAAAGTGAATAGTGTAATAAGTATCAATACCAAGTTGAAACATAATATATTAACATTACAATACTGATTTGTGTAATAATATACAGACAGACGGACAGAGAAACATATGGCTAGATTGATTCGTCATATTGGTGGTTTTTTTTTTTACATTTTACAAACTACTTGCAAAATCAATAATATCCAGTTTACACACTTTGTATGAAGGGTATAAAAAAGAAATATATGTGTATAGCGTAAAACGTTCTGGGAAAAAGCATACTCTACGAGTATGCTACCATAATTACCGCCAACCTTGAAACTTTTGCTTACTATTGCAGTTATAACTGTCATTGTCGTTCTTTTTTTTACTGAGAGGACTACTCAGACGGACATAAATACATACATGTCGCCAGCTACTAAGTATTTTTTTTCGGTTTGTATTTATTTCCATGTTGGCATGGGGTCTGCTTCCGTCAGTGTTGCCAATTTTTATGCAGTCTTAAATAAGTTTTTTTAACACACACGTACACTTAAAGAACAGTTTGTGATAGCAATAAGAATCAACCAACCAACACAACAATAATAACAACCGGTACTGTTGTGCACAAGAAGTTCTTCATTTGATAAACTTAATTGAAAAACTGTAAAACAAAAGTAAACTTGGTCATAAGGTTTACCTTTGCCTTGTTGATTGTTAGTGTTGCAAAACGTATGCGGGCGAAGGCCGGATGTCTAGAAGATTGGTGGGTAAATGTAAGAAAAAGTGATAAGAAAGTTTTACACACATACACAGAAATGACTTTGAAAAGTAATACCTGCACAATTTATGACTTTTGTCGCACAATACAAATTTAAAAGTAGCCACGGAAAACTTCTGTTTGTGTGCAGAATCGTTGTTGTGGTGTTGCATTAGACTGACCATATAGTCAATTTTATGACATACAACAGGCATGGCTTATTACTGCTAGGTCAAATTCTTGGTCGAAATTCGACCAATTACGCCATCCGATTATTTGACTTTTTCATTCACGAATAATGTGCTTATTTATTTGCTTCGTCCTACCGTCCTATTAGCTTGCTGGTGACATTCTAAAAAGTATTCGAAAGAATACTTATGAGTAGATTGTTACCATTTTTGGATGAATGAAATATAATACCGGAACATCAGTTTGGGTTTAGGAGAGGTCATGGGACTCCAGAGCAATGTCATCGTATAGTGGATATAATTACAAATGGATTCGAGAAGAAACTGTATTCTCCGGCAGTATTTCTTGATATACAACAAGCATTTGACCGAGTGTGGTATCCAGGCATGTTATATAAAATGAAAAAACTGCTTCCTGCTCCATTTTTCCTCTTATTGAAATCGTATCTAAGCAATCGACACTTTTATGTTCAAATGGAAGGCAAAACATCGAAACTATATAGTATTGGCTGCTTGGGAGAAAATCGCAGCTTAGTTTAGAGAACAAAGTTCGTCTTTACAAGGCCTTTAAAGCCTGTGGACATATGCTATCCAATTATGGGGAACTGCAAGCCAATCAAATATTGAAATTCTTCAACGATATCAGTCCAAAACGCTTAGACTTATTGTTGACGCCCCCTGGTTTGTGGCTAATGACCAAATTCACAAAGATTCCATACATTAAAGATGAAATACGTAGAATAAGCACAAGGTATGTTGAGAGACTACATGATCATTTAAATGTTTTGGCAATAGGCCTACTAGATAATAGCGATACAACTCGAAGACTTAAAAGAAATCATGTGTTAGATTTACATTTTAGAGATTAAATTTTGTATATATTGTAAATAAACTCTTAATTATAGAATTTTGAATATAATAGCTGTTCTCACTGGAGTACAGCTATTTCTGTTATATTATGAACTTTCAACTAACTTACTTATTGTCTTATTGATAGATTGTAAATTAATAATAATAAAAAAAAAAAAATTATTTGCTACATAATTTTTAAAAAAATAACTAAAAAGATTACACAAATAACAGCTCACCCACATAACAAAGAATATGTAAAAACTATTTGTGAATTATAAGTGCTCTTAAGTTTTGAATGAAATTTAATATTAAATTTTAAGCCAAAATAACCGAAAATTGAGCAATCAGCACATGAATTAGTCAAGCTGGGAGACGATCTACGAAAATGCTTTTCTCCCTCCTGATACGACATATATCGTAAGTTAATTTCGTTAGAAAATGATAAAATTTGTTTTAAAATTAAATGTCAATGGATAGATATATAAAAATACATGACTTGGAGTATACCCTTAGTTGGAGTATAGGGCGGAAAAATAATGTCTTTCAACGACCTTTAACAGCCTAGTTTGACGGGTTCTCTGATGGCTACCTTGTGGGTACCACTGGAATACCATCTTGTTTATTGCTTGCCATATTTCTGAGTTGGAGATAGTTGTTAGCCATAAGAAATGTTAGCCATAGACGGTTTTAGAGTCACCTAAGTAAGTAAGATACGGCAGAGTATTAAAATTTTTTGTCGAAAGATTAAAATTTTCCCCAAATCCTGTATGAAACCATCCACGTCTCTGAGTGGTTTCACGCTAGTGTTAAAAATTTTGAATCTCGTTCTCAGCGTTAGAGTATTCGAGTAAAAACATAACTTTACCAACAAAAAAAAACTAAAATTGCATTTGTAAAGCGTAAAAAATATTTTAGGCACTTTTACTTTCAACTTTCTAATAAACTTTCTAATAAATTTCAATACAAAATGATCCAATCATACACTTAACCTCTGAATCAAGTAGTATGTAGCAATAATAATAATATAAGTTTACTTCAAGTATCTTTCTCAGCTAAATACGGTAGTAAGTTAGCTACGAGTGCTTCATATACATATACTTTTTATATTATGTGCTACATTTATTATTCCATAAGTTGAGAAATATCTAAAATCTTTTTTTGTAACAAAGTTAAAAACTAATGGTATGTACTCGTATTTATATCCATATGTATCTGTGTACTGTAGCGTCTGCCGCCAACGACAACGATGTCTGCCACAAACCACGTCTGCCATTGTGACGGTTGTTGCCAATAAGACCGTAGAAAACAATAATCGCAGACGTCGACAAATTGACTGCGACAGAGATTTGAGAGTTGAGATACAATCAAAGTGGCAAAAATTAAAAAAAAATATATAAAAAAACAAAAGATCTAGGTCAAAAAAAAAAACGAATTTGTGCTCGTTTTGGCTCTAGTGGATGAAATCAACATTTGAAGTTGATAATACGAAAATAAGAGCACAAAAGCCAAGAAACACTTGGATGCTAGATAAGAATGTAGTAAACAAGAAGGAAAAAAGCTGTAGTAAAATTATGCAAGCAACTATTTTTGTATCTAAATGTACTATGCAACATTTTTCTACACAATTTTGTACAGCACTGCAATATTTTTCTAGAGAACATAAACACATTAAGAAAACTTCAAAAATAATTTTGGTCTCAATATCTAATTCCATATTTAAAATTTTTAGTCTTTGAAATTTAATTAGAATTTGATATTTAAAATAGTATTGACACAGAACAGCTTTATAGAACCTTTAAATCTTATATATACTTTATGTGGTCTCCCATGCTTCCTTTAAGGTGTTGCAAAAACTGTGACTAAATGAAAGTATGTACTATTCACTTTCTGTGTGAAAAGATTCACACTCTGTGTAAAAAGAGTATAACAAAATTATTTTTGTTTCTATGTATTTAATTTATTTTAAGTAATACGAACTGCGCCATAATTTTGTTCCTCTACCATACTCTATAGGCTGTTCTCGTATTATTCGAACGGCACAAATAAATTGACGATTCTTTGGTTAAAATATATCGAGCAAAAAGCAGATATACCCTCGTACCTAATCATTTTCAAAGTTTCATACTTTTCAAGTCCAAAGTCAAAATTAAATATACCAAATTATAAAGACCACTTGATGCAACAGGTTAATTACCAATATTTGACACTTGAACTCTATGCTTCCACTTTTAATAAAAAATTTGGATAACAGCAAACATGTAAAATAACCTAAGTAACAATAACAACTACCCGACGATCATACAACTATGTGTCGAGTAAAGGCGATAAGCATTAATAAAGATATTCAAGTAAAAACTAGAAAATGTTGAGTAATAGTTATAAATTCAAAACAAATTATAATTTGCTGCACAAAAATTTGCAATTTATATATAGGTATATACTGCATTTCGAGAAATTTTATCTAGAAAAAATTGTGTAAACATCTATACTTCGGCATATCTCAATGACATAGTAGACACGGTGCATCTTACGACTTATAGTTCGCTATGTTAAATACATTTTGACATTTCAAAAAAGAAATCATATATTTTAATGTGCAGGCTAAATTAAAAAAAAAAAAAATATTTAATATTTCACGCATGCCGTCGCTGCTTTCGATATTTTTGATTACTTTTTTTACTAAAGTTGTTTTATTTTTCATTTTCCATGTATCTAAAACAAACAAAAAACTAGTCAGAGCAATAGTTGATATCCCGACTATATTATACCCTGCACAATGATAACAATTATATTGGAGGATGAGAAGGTTATATTTTAAAGCCTAAAACTTGTAATATATTTTAATTATTTATTTTGAGAGTGAGAACGAATAATCGGTACAACTAGTTAGCTGACCTTTTTGTGTTCGGAAAGTAACAGTGAAAACTAAGTAAAGATTCATATTTTAAATTTTGAAGGAGTTATAGATAATTTACTATACTACTACGCTTAAAGGGTTGCGTGTAGAGTATTTTCAAGATAAACATGTTGTAAAGAGTATATTCTGATTCTTAAGAATTTGAGGGAAGCTCTTACGGATAAAGGCTAGACTCCATTTGTCGAGCTGTTCACATATGTATATATATTCTTTATGGGGTCTCAAAAATCTACATTGCTAAGGGCCGTTTTCATGACTTGCCTATAACTTTACCGCTCATATTTTTCAGGCGATATGCTAGTTTTCAATGTCACGGCTCTTATTAAGCCTATAACCGTATCGCCGAGTGCGGCGAGCCGATAAATTTATCAGAATTTTTTGCAAAGATACCTGCCAACTCGATCGATAAAAAACCAAAGCAAAAGCAAAATGAAAACAAACAAAATTACAATTTTGTATTAAAATTTTAAATGCAAACGTGCACATTATATTCATAGATTGGCTCGTATTTTTCTACAGCGGCGGAGCTCACTGTCATTCATTTCATTTTTTTCTGCTAATTTATAATTTTATTAAGTTTACGTTTTTGCAATTGGACTGTCCACCTCTTCAAATATTCTCCAGGGCTACTCAAAATTAATTTATTATAATTGTGATGTCGTGACATGCACTACTCAATATTATTCCGCCTATAGCATATCTTGCCGTTTCGTATTTTCTTATGTATCGGTAAGTCGGTAAGTATGTTTTAACATTTCAACAAACACATTATACAGTGCGCACATACATGGAGGATATTATACTCTTTTGCATTTGTTTAGACTATTGAAAAAATATAAAAATAGTTCCTGCTGTTCTATTGAAAGTTCAAATAAACATTATAACGTTTGAATAGAATTATCTTTGTAACTATTTTGCTAATAAATAGATACTCTTTGCATTTCCCCGGTAGAGCACTCCTCAATTTATTCTTATGAAAATATTTATGAAATAATTTAATAACGCAATAAAATATTCACACTTTACTAAAAGTGTTTAAATATGTTGTTGAGAGAAAAAATAAAAATTAAATCAGTATTCTGTGCCGCATAAATACACATATAAATATGTATCTACACATGTAAAACGATCCATAGAAATCAATTTGATAATGAGTATATCACGTCCATTTCGTACTACAGCCTACATGTATATTAAAAAAGCTGATAAGATAGTGCACGCGACTAATCTAGTAGGAAACTTTAACTCATTTTGTATTTTACTCTAATTAGACCTCTGTTAATAAAATAATTGTATATTGACATGTACGAGTATAGTGAAGTACAGAAGTTGGTTATCTTTTAAAAATGTTTGTTTTATTAAGTGACAATCTATATTTGTTATAAATTATTTGTTTAAATAAAACTAAAGCTGCAGATTCGTTTATGAAGCACGTGTCACTTATTCAAATCTAAAATATTACAGTATCTCTCAGAGGGCAACAGAATAAAACATTTTTATATAGAAAGGGTGTTCCAAAATTTACACAAGAATTGTATTTAGCTCAATTTTGTAGTAAAGTGTTTCCAGCCAAAAAAAAAAATACAGAGGAATAGTTGACAGTTCAAGACTATTAAAAATGGAGCGTGATTTCATTATTGAACAATATTTAAAAAGAAATGCTGATTTTCGAAAAAATTAAGCTCATTTTTATCTTGATGACTTTGTTAATCAAAATTGTCTCATTTGAGCTATTTACACAATATGCTATTCTAAACATAATTCTATACTGTATACTTTATGAATAAAAAAAATGAAAAATTTTTAATTAAAAACCTTTCAAAATTACTTCTAGTGTAAATTGTAAATTTTGAGACACCCTTTGTTTATATATTACATATGTGGAAGTAGATACTAAATTACGAATGTGTTTGTAATTATAATAAAAATACAACTTTTTGTTGCAAAATTCGTATCCAATGTCGCACAACTAATATGAAATCGTTATCTTTCTAACTATTGGAAAATATTTCTATATTTCTGGGTAAAATTAACAAATGCCAACAAGTAAATATTTGAACAATGTTCGGAATAAGTTCCACAAACTATGTATATTGAAGAGACACAGAGGGGATTCGATTAAAGGCTTTTGTGTTTCGATTGTGTTTCAAAAACGGTTCGGTGACTGACAGCATACATTATAGAACAGAAACTAAAAAAAAAAAAACATGAAAATATGTTAACTTCAGTAGAACCGAAGCTTTTATTCCCTTTACACAAAATTTCAAATAGCAACTGTAAAAAGTAAAAAAAAAAAATTAATTTTTGTAACATAAAAGTTGACAGGACACGCCTATTAATATACGTGTGAAGCATTCGTCGATAAGAAACTATCATATAAAATTTCAAGTTGATATTGACTGGAATAATATAAAAGTTTTCATGGGGCTACCCCTTTAAGCTGGGTGTGACATCGTGGTATGGATTATCTATTGGGTTAGGACAGAAATAAGCTATTTTTAAATCATTAATCAGCATTCAGTTAGATGAACTTGTCTAAATCGAATATACATATACACAGTGTGGCGTCTCTGATAGATCCTTCAATGCGTTACAAACTTTGAGAAAAACACATTTCACGCTATGTTTGAACGGTTTAAAAAAAGTAAGTTCAATCCGCATAACAGCATTATAGATATCAATGCGTTACAAACTTTGAGAAAAACACATTTCACGCCATGTTTGAACGGTTTAAAAAAAGTAAGTTCAATCCGCATAACATCATTATAGATATGTATTATATTACTCGAATCAAAAAACACACAATATGTATATCTAGTAAAAACTAAAAACTAAAATACACATTACCTCAAAATACTTTAACCCTGCTCCTATATAAAGATTGTATGCGCAATAAAACAACCCGTTGAAAAGATACTTCATATGTAGCAAATATCGTAAATATTTACAATGAAAAAATACAAACTTTTACGGTACACTACATATCAGACATTCCAAATCAAATAACTAATAGATCACATATATATTTTATGAAGAACTATAATTCAATTGTTTTCCACATAATTTCTGGCAACGAAAATGCAATAGTCTACATCAAGAAATCAATTCAATTCGAACGAACACAACCCATTCAAATTGTATATTTTAAATGCAGAATGAAGAATGTTTAGGTAGTTCCAAAGTCAAATCAATTTTAATTTGATTTCTTTCAAATTTCAGCACAGCAGATTGAAAATACATGACATAAGTGAAATATTTACATACTTGTAGAGAAAAATCAATTTATACGTTAGTTGCCAAAAAAAAAAAAAATAAATAAATAAATCAAGAGAATAGCAAATAACTTAATAAATTAATTGAGTGTATCTATTTGTAAAAATAGAACCAGTTGAAATTTAAAAAATATTCAATAGGTACTTGTATATATACATAGTTAATTATTAATTTAGTCCTAATTCCAGTAGTTAATTGACCTTACTCGTACTCAGTTTGTCGTGTTCAACATTGTTTTCTAGTTATTCATAAGAACATACGGTAATAATTGTATTTTTTAGTCATGACCTATTCAGACGGCAGAATATCTTACACATTTATCATATTGCTTTACAAAAAGTAAAAAAATGTACTAATTACGCAAATTTGTATACCAATAAACTATCGAGTGGCGCCACTATTGATAGTTTTTCAGCTCTACGATAGGAGTCTATGACTAAAAATTGAATAAAATTTACTGTCACATATAATTAAGCAAAGGTTTTATCAATAGGTATTTCCGAACTTTTATAGATTATTGCTATCGTTTCAGGTACAATACTGTTATTCTTCGACATTTGCGTTCTGTCAGTCACCATTTTATCATTTTTACATTTACGTACAATAATTGGGCGCTGCAGCAGTTGAAAAGAGATCAAAATTTTAACGAAAAAATCTCCTTCAGTGACAAAGCACATTTTGAACGACTTCGTGAACAAGCAAAATTGCCGCATTTGGGGAGAGAATAATCCACAGATCGTGGCAGGCGATATGCAATGGCGACCACTATCGTCCGGTTAAACGGATTTAGACCTTTTTCTCTGGGGCTACTTTAAGTCGCCGATTTGTGGCAACATGACAGTAAAACCAAGAATTGACCAACAAGAAAACAACATCATTCAAACCATTGGTTAGATCCAGACCGACTTATGAACATCTTGTTCAAAATTGGACATCTCGGATTGAGCCCTGTTAAGGAAACCGAGGTGGTCAATTATATCATTTTCAATACATAATGGTATTGAAAGTACTTTAATCCGCAATAAAGATTTATGGAAGATTAAATGGAAAACCCTTTACATATTGTACATATGTATGAAATATAACAAGTATAATTGGAGTAAAAGTAATGATACATATTTTGCTAAGATTAATGATAAAAAATGGCTATAACCAATGTAATACGGAGGGGAAAAATCGTTTCGATATTTATACAATAGCACCTGCTTCAAAGCGTGAATAAAACTATACATCATACTAAAATAAAAAAGTGCAAACAAAAAACACAAAAGTATTTAATGTTCTAATAAAAGTCAAATGAACACTTAATACATTAATACAGATTTATGAGTGACACGCGATGTAAGTTTATTTTCTATACTTTTGTTTGTACAATAACTACAAAGAAAATCAATAAGAGTGCAGAAAACTGTGAATGAACATGCCAATTAGAAATAATGGCTGCTTAGTTAGATTCATAAAGCAAAGCTTTAGCGGCTTTGGGTTAAATAAACGCATTAATAAATAAGTTCAATTCTGATTTACTCAATATTTTAAAACACGAATGTAAAAGATTTAACTTTGTGTACATTTTTCTGGGCAGAAACTATCCACAAGAATAGGTAAAATGACATAATTAAGTTAAGGTTCTTGTTGTTTTCGTCGCTTTTAGCTCAATCAGACATGTCAAAGTGGGTAAAAATTACATAACATATAATCAAATAAAAAATTAAATAAAAACATTCGACTTTTTTTACAAGTATAATACTTTCATTTAAACTGTTTCATATCTATAATAACTCATTACGTATTACTCTTATGTAAAACTTTATTTGGGCTATAATCTGTTGCGATAAAGCTGAACAAAATATTTCAACGAAACATTTATCGGTTAAGTTGCCAGCTGTACGTTATGTGATTCAGTCTTCCAAGAAAAAATCAAATGAGCAGACAAATTATGAATCATATTTGTTGAATGCCAAATAAAATGAAACGTGGCAAATGAAACACAACTTCATGATATAGCATTTTATAAAAAAACAAAAGTGTATTGCAATTTTTGTATTAAGCTGCGCAAAAAAAAAAAGAAACTGCGCAAAAAAGTAAATTTGTTAAAACTAAAACTGTAGTTATTACGTCATCAAAGTTATTGAATGCTAATAAACCTAAATTAAACAATAAAATATGTACATCGAAAATAATCTTAAAGTACAAGAGCTCACGTTAGGCAGTATACCCTATTATATTGCTTATACTAATGACAAAATTATTCAAAGATAACGATATAATATATACCATACTGTTCTTTGTATTTTAAAGCTTGGCTTAAATGCATCAATTGTTGTTGGAAGCATTCTCCATTATTTCACTATTTGAGCAGTTCATAGTGAATACAAATACATACATATGCTCAATATGATTCATTTTTTATCACCCGTCAAAGAACGATAGGAAAAATTCTTTCTGCTTACGATGATGAATCAGCTGTTGGAACGTGAAAAACACCTTCCCGTAAATTACCATTATTTGGTTAAAATTTCGACTAATCATTCAAAAAAAATATATGACGCCGATAAAAAACCACAACAATAATGATAAGGTTAGGCTGACAGGTGCCTATGCTAGTCATTTGACATTTCCGATCTGAAATTTTTGACAAGCATTTACTGCTGGCCCCATCTATTGGAAAACGGTGGCTTCCAATTTTTACTACCGACATATACGTATATACTTTTGATATTTCAACAAACCCAATACAACAGGCTTACAAATCTTTTTATGTACTGTATAAAAAACGCGTTTTGAAAAAAAAAAGCGTACGAAAACGAAATAGTCGACAGTGTGATACCTTGTTAGTATGTAAATTGTATGCTTATTGGTTAGTTATAAAATGGCTAGATTGTCGGCAATTAAATTTATTAAGAACTTTGAATATTCAGTGCGTACCACTGTACTCTCTCTCTCTGTCATGGTATAGTTCGCTCAATGACATGTAAGTGTGTCGTTGGCAACGCGCCGCAAGTAACAGCGGTGTCAAGCAGAAACAACAATAAAAGTGACACTGAAGTAAAGGTAAATGTGGTAGAGTGCAGTGACTAAGAGAGATAGAGAGAAGGAGAGATATGGAGAGCGCGTGCAAATCAAAATCGATTTGTAGCATTGTTTTTAAATTTTTCAACACTATATCAACAATTTGCTTTAACAAAGTTAAACTTATTTCTATTTTACTTACAATTCTTTGATCTGCATTTTACAGCAACTTTTACTTGGCTCAGTTTCTGTGTACGAGAGAGAGATATAGGGAGAAGATGTATAGTAAGAGATATAGACGTTAAACAAGAGAGAGTAACTTATTTCACTATACTGCGAGGGACAGAGACTTCACAAATCGCGCGTGCTTCTGACTTTTGTTTGCGCTTCATTTACAACAAACTTTTTGAATGTTTTATAAATTATATTTATCGTTTTTGAAACCTTCACACACGAATACGCTTTCGTTTTTGTTTGTCAATGGTTCGTTGAATAACACAACTGAAAGGGGGAAGGCGGAAATGTGCCGCAAATGAGTGAGAGCGAGAGGATTCGAAGTCGCCGCTGTCGACGTCGTTGTGCGTTGGCAATGACAAATAGAAAAAAAACTTTACAAATCAGCAGCACTAGAGAACGTTGATATCAATATTGCTTAAATACTTTTTCAATTACACGTATTTATTTTTTTCGATATATATTATATATATATTTATACATGTATGTAAATTAGTTGCAAGTCGGCATATATGCACAGGCACACACACACGTTGAATCAGCGGCGACGTAGCGCTACGAAAAAAAGATAATCAGTTTATAAACAAATTTCTGCGCGTCTCTGCTCTGGGTTTCGTTGTACCACTATCTTCATTGATTTGTAATTGCTACGAATACTATGTCATACGTTTTAAACAATTTATATCACCAATATTAAAACATAAACTATGCGGGCAAAAACTCGTCAGCGTTATTCTTCTCAACCGACTAACAGTGAATACTTCGAAGAAGAAGAAAAAGGTACACACACACCAACAATGACACGTTGCTCTAACGCAAAGTAAAATACGAATGTATGGACAATTTTGTACAGGCGGCATACATGTCTGTGTGTAAGCGAGAAAAAACATAGAACTGGTATGGTCAATTGCTGCACTTAATGATTGTCAGTGTTGCAAAAACTACATTTTTCGATTACTTAAGCTGTATTTTCACTGTCTGTTTTGATTTTATTAAAATTAAATTTAAAATATTTCTATACTTCTATTTTAAAATGCAATTATCTTTTATATGTTTATATGATTTATTTAAATTTCGCACAGTGTCGTTTTACTTTTTTTTTGTGGTTGTTTTGGTTTGGTTGATTTAAAAGGATTTTAAATTTTTATGAATTCAATTGAATTGATAAAACATTTTTTCATGCCACACAATAATAAATTTGGCAAATTACCCTTTTTTTTTTGCTAGTCACTTTAAAATTTTAATTTTCATGCGACCTTTTACTCTAACAATTAAGAAAAAAAAAAGAGCATAACATAAATATGTATAATTATGAATGTTTTTCGGTTACCTTTATATTATGACTACGACTACTTACTCGTATTTATACTATAAGCAACTACACTATGCGGAAGTAGAAACGCGTATGTAAATAGAAGAAATTCGACTGTAGTGAATTTTCTCTAAATCGTAATTATAGTTTGTACTACAGTTTGGTAGAACAGCTAAAAACTGATAAATGGACACATTGTAACAATAGATGCGCATTAAAATGAACAATGGGCAGCAGCAGCAAATATATGCGATAAAGCAGCAACAACAACAAACACAACAGCAACAGGAGTCCAGCACAACTGACGACGACGAAGAGGAGGCAACAACAGCAGCAAACATAAGTTTCAACTATAGCACAGAGTTTACACGTAAAAATCTGGAATTTGCCCAAAAGCTGGGCTACAGCAATGATTTAATACACACTGCACTGACACGCCTGGGTGCCGAAGCTAAACAGAACGAGTTGCTGGCGGAGCTCATAAAGCTGAGTAGTAGCAGTACTACAACGGCAAGCAATACAGCTCTCTTTGGCGGCGGTGGCTTTGTTATTGGACAACTACGTCACATTGTTATCGATGGAAGTAATGTAGCATTATCGCACGGTAACAATGAAATGTTCTCCTGTCGCGGCATACGTATATGCGTCGATTGGTTTCGACAACGCGGACACAAAGAGATAACAGCATTCGTGCCCAACTGGCGCAAAGAATCCTCACGCACTATAGGCAACAATAATATAGCCGATCAAGAACTACTCTATGAACTAGAGAGAGAGCGTGTCTTGGTCTTTACACCATCTCGACTATTGGAGGGCAAACGTGTCGCTTGCTACGACGACCGTTATATACTGAAATTGGCATCCGAGACGGATGGCATTGTAGTATCAAATGATAATTATCGAGACTTATTGCTCGAAAGTTCTGAGTTTCGTAAAGTTGTTCAAGAACGTTTGCTTATGTATTCATTTGTCAATGATCGTTTCATGCCTCCAGATGATCCACTCGGACGTGCTGGACCCACACTAGATGTTTTTTTACGACAACCGCAAAAAGGCGTAGATGCAACATTACAACTGTGTCCATATGGTAAAAAATGCACATATGGTGCAAAATGCAAATATCGGCACCAACAGCCTTCATATCCGCTGCTGCAACATATGCCGTTGACCGCATCGCTAAGTGCACCGCTAAATTTCAATGGCAACAATGGCGGCGTGGGCTGCAACGGAGTTAACAGCAGTAACAAATTGACACAGCCGACAACACGTGAACCATTGAATCGCACTAAATCAAATACACTTGATCAGATGTGTCAGCCAGTATGTAATCAGATGGCGTCCAAATACGGTGGTGGAAATTTAGCTGCATCCACGCCGAACAATGCCAATTGGACTCAATCAGCGGCGCAGCAACATGAGGAACAGTTAAGCGCTGCTTTGAGCTATCAACTCGAATTGCATACTGCCGCCACTAGCGATGATATAAATCGTCACAAGAAGCTACAGCGCCAAGTGCCACAGTTAAATAATAATAGTACTGGCTATGCGCAACATCGACTGTTGATGCCCACAATTAGTTCACCACCGCCGCTTACAGCTGTACATTCCGCCAACAACAATAAAAATACTAATCATAACCAACGTTTTAAACACCAGCAACTGCAACGCATTACATCTGCGCCAGTTGCACCTACACCTGATCTACAGATTCCTCATGTACCACACAATGCCTTTCTCTCCGCGTCAGATTCGCGTATCAACGAGGAATTGCATACGGCACAGTCGCGCGATGAACGGCGTCGACTTTTGCGCTATCACTTATCTAATCTCTTCCCGCATAATCAAGTGCATGCAGTGCTCCAATTGTATCCAGATGAGACGGATGCCAAGACAATTTGTGCAGCTATTATTCAACTTTTTCCACACAATTAGTAATTGTGAAAGAGAATGGAACAGAATACAATATATATATTTTTTAAACTATCGTATTAAATGCATCAACGTGATTTTTTTCACCACATTTAATTGTTGTCTACTAGAGACAGTTTTAAATACAATAAAATTGCAAAAAGATATTCAAAACATATACAGATTTGTTTGTTATATATTATTTTCTTTAATGCACTATATATTCTCCCGCTTCCGGTTTATCCTTTTTTTACATAATGATTTCGCGACTTAAAAAATCAAAACATTCTTACGGAAACACTTCCAAAATACATAGTTAAAATTCGGAACCGCACTGTGTACTTGTGCATCACGCACATAGAGCTCTATATTACTTTTTTAACTTATATATGACTACGAAGCAAGTTTACTATGTAATTTTAATATTTGCAGTTCAAAGTTAAATAAGACTTCAACTACATTTCCATAAGCGATGCGGAAACAGAAGCATTAGCGGTCACTTCAATGTTTTCCAATATGACCGGCTGACCTGTTTCCGTTTTGACACTGACACCGCGTTTTTCATGAGTACGTTTGTGATTTCGCAGCTTATTCGACGACTGGAAGCCCTTGCCGCAAATATCGCAACTGTGAACAAAATATATTAATATTGAATTGTCTAATACTGTTAAACGTGCAGAAATAAGTAACTTACACATGTGGTTTCTCGCCAGTGTGTATCATTTTATGGAATTTAAGTGTGTTTGTATAGGTGAAAGACTTGCCACAAACATCACAAATGTACGGACGCTCGTTGGTGTGTATGCTATGAAATAATATGTATACTCATAGTTATTTTCTAAAACGATTTAAATGCTCAAATTGCTCACCGATGATGTTTGTTACGTGTTGACAAATCCGCAAATGCTGCCGTACAGTACTGACACTTGTACGGACGATGTCCAGTGTGTGTGTTCATGTGTCGCGCCAGCTGTTGTGCCTGTGAAAAACGATGTCCGCAAATCCTGCAAGAAATCGACCATTAGTTCGAAACTCTATTACAGCGTTCTCGAACCACTTACTCGCATTCGTGCGGTTTAATGCCTGAATGCAGCTTAATATGCTCCGTCAATCTGCCCTGCGAATGGTACATGTTGCCGCAAACATCACATATATAACTTAATACACCATCATTTTTGTCTTTGTTAGCGCGCTGCTCTCTAAGGCGACTCGCTGTTGGTGGTATCGTGCCGGCATCTGCTGCAATAATTTCTGAGCTCAAATTTTCTTCAAATAGGTTTTCATTGCTGTTGCTCAACGTTGCTTTTATTGTATTGCTGCCATGCGTTCCTCTTTTTGCAGTTGTATTGCGTCTTCGTTTGGGTACATTTACCACGGCCAGATAATCTTCGTCTGATGTTTGGGTATTGCCACCGATGCCTTCCACTTCCTCGTACTCATCGAGAAATTCAATTTCCGCAGAAATCTCTGATGGAGTGTGCTAAAATAGTAGAGTTTTGTATTAATATGCAAGTATAAATAATTATTTTATTTTTATATTATAACTTGTCTCTTTTTTCTCTCCAATATTTCTTAATAATTTTTTTTAGATCAGCAACTTCTAAAATGATCAATGTCTTTTCTGGTGTTCCACTGGGTAACCATTTGGGCCCAGCATTGTTTTTGCTTTTTATAAATGACCTCCCGTCTGCCATTTTTAATGCGAAATTATTAATGTACGCGTACGATGTTCAACTTTTCCTTCTTTTAAAATTGCAAGCTCAATCCTCATTGCTACAAGATGATTTGGATTGCATGGTTGTGTGGTGCAACACAAATAAACTTTATTTAAATGACAAAAAGTGTAAATGTATGTCTTTTCATAGACGTAACTCAATTCAATCGTCTTATTGTATTTTTGGCAACGCTCTTGAAAAAGTCGAAATGTTCTATGATCTTGGTATATTAATGGATCCTAAGTTGAACTTTAATGCCCATATAGACACTATGGTAAATAAAGCCTCGTCGAAGCAAGGCGGTGCATTACTACGCCCCACCCTTGAGTATCGTTGTATAGTGTGGAATCCTCGAAGTGCATTCTATCAAAATTGAATCGGTGCAGAAACAGTTCCTAATTTTTGCTTTGCGAAGCTTAGCTTAGTATATATACTTTTATAAGCAGAATCAACATATTTGTGGTTATGACCGTGATATGATCACTAGGAGGTATTTAAAAAAGTCCAGCAAATGAAAAAATGTCTCTACCATTATTTATCTATTTTTTTATCATTCCAAAATATTATACCAAAAACTGTTTGGTGATTGTACATTTCCAAGAGTAATGATTGGGGGAGTACTATAGTAAGTTAGCAGTTTTTCTTATTAATTTTTTCGATACTATACCTCTGGTACATTTACTTCTATAATTCCTTCGTAAGCTTCATATACATCTTCATAGTATTCCTCTTGTACTTCGTCCTGTATCTCTTCCTTTGCAATGTTATCCTCCGGTTCCATTTTCAGCGCAATTATGTCGCCCATTTCCGTGATATTTTCATCGCTCAATTCGGCAAGCAATATCTGTGTATCATTGTCATCTAGTACCTCATGCATTTCCATTACATTCGACACATCATTATCGATAGTTGGATCCACCTCAACTGGTGCCACAAATCTACTTAGATGCTTGTACGAACGCTGGCAAGTAATGCGGAATTTATACGACAAACGCAACAATTTCAGACATTTACTGCATATTTTGTCTGGATAATGATCGAATTGTTTAATCTAAAAACAAAACCATATATAAGGAAGAGTAAGCAAAAATAATGTTTTTGTTGGTAATTTGAAATTGTGTGTATTATTTACGTACAGGTACTCCGCCGCATTCGGCCACCATGCGCGTAAGATCTTTCTGCATATCTTCGCTAAATATGATCTGCATTGCCTCCTTCGGTTGTTCTAAGCAGACGCGGCACACAATCCATTTCTCCGATTTCATATTGCGCCTATGTGGTTTCGAAATATTACAATTTTTACGATTTTTTTCAGCTCAAGATTTACTTTTCGCTAATCAGCTTTCCAAGCGTCTTTTCCAACAGTGTTGGAATATGTCTGTATTATTTTTTTTTTGTGTTGCATTGCATCACATTACACTTTAAGGTAGGGTATACACTACCGCCTGTAAAATATTATTTTAGTTAAATGTATACAAATATACCCATTTCATGCTTTAATTTGTAATCATATGTTGTATAATTGTCTTCTGGTTGATCGTCTATTATTTTATTAAAATAAAACATTTTCTTTGTGACTTGTATTTTAGAAGCTATACTTGTAACAGAGAATTCTCTCCGCTAATGTTGGATAACAAATAAGTACTTTTTTTTGCAATAATTTCAAATTTAACTATTTTTTTTGAGTGACTATGATTTTCAACTGCTGCTATTTCGGATTTACTTCACTATGTGTTATACAAATCGTTTAAACCCTGCTTCGCTGAACAATATATTTGGCATTGTTCAATACTGATAGCCAATAACAACAGCAGGTCGAGATCAGGCGTCGTAGTATTTTGCCCAAATATTATTTTTTTAAGCAACTACACAATTCTTAACTATATTATTTCGATATGACGCCTGAGAGCCAGGAGAAATGGATTGTTTGCCGTGTGTGTCTGCGAGAGGAGATTAACATGCTGGAAATTTTCAGTGCAGACTCTCCGGGTTTGATGAACATGCTGCATGAATGTGGCGGCATTCCTGTATGTAAATTACAGCAGCTAAGTGATATCAAATTAATTTCTTAAATTTAATTATGCAGATCACCCAAGATGACAATTACCCAGACAAGATTTGTAATGGATGCGTACATTGCCTGCAGAAAGCCCATAAATTCCGGGAAACATGCCAGCAGTCTCACCAGCATATAACAGAAATATTAGCTAACGATCCGAATCTGATACAGCAAATCTCTCCGGAAGAAGTGCTTGAAGAAGTTATACAAATTGAAGATACCGCTGATGCAGAAGACGAATGCATAAAAATTGAAACTTTAGACGATACCGAAGCGCATGCAGATGCAACTGAATCGGTCTGTTCAGATGGCATACAATATCCATACTATGGACAGTCTGAGATTGATGACATTGAAGAGGAGGTGCAAGAAATCGAATGCATTGAAAGTGACTATGCCGAATTTTGCGAATATGAAATAATCGAGGAGAATTCGACCGAAGACACAACAGAGAACAGCAAAGATGAATTAATTCGTGACGCACTCACTTCGGATGAAGAATTTTTCCCGCCGGAAATGGCTGTTAAACCAATCGTAAAAAAAAGAGTTACTCTGAGAACAAAGATTAATGCAGTTCCCGAATCACATTTGACGCAAAATGATAAAAAGAAGGGTCGTAAACCGAAGGATAAACCACTGACGTATATATGCGATGTGTGCGGCAATATATATCGTACACAGGCACGACTCACAGAGCACATGAAATTTCATAGTGGTGTTAAACCCCATGAATGCGAGTAAGAAACAATTTCAACATTTTTTGAACGAATTTTTATTTTTGCCGGTTTTTTGTTTAGAATCTGCGGGCGTGGTTTTGTGCAGAACCAGCAGCTTGTACGACACATGAACACTCATACTGGGAATCGACCTTATAAATGCAATTACTGTCCAGCAGCCTTCGCCGATCGATCTACTAAGACAAAACATCATAGAATACACACAAAGGAGCGTCCTTACGAATGTGATACTTGTGGTAAAACATTTACCTACTCTGATAATCTGAAATTCCATAAAATGATTCATACTGGCGAAAAGCCGCATACGTAAGTATTTTGCCCAACATTTATGCAAAGTATTTTTTTAATAAAATGCTGGTTGAATTGTTATTTAGTTGTGACATATGCGGAAAAGGTTTTACCAAAGCCTACAAAATGCGATTGCACAGGATGACTCACGAGAAAAGAGGATTAATTCCGCCTTCGAAGCAACCGCCCATCAAGAGTGAAGTGGAAACTGGCTGACTAATGAATGCACCAAAAATACTTATTTTCATTAATGTACATAGCGTATTAGTTAAAATACCAAAATTAAAGTTGGTTCTATGACATGAAAAAGAAGCATTATTATATTGAAATCTCTTCATCAAATTTTTGTATTAAAATATAAAACCAATTCCTTAAATAATTGAAATCTGCTTATGATATTGAAATACATAACATAACTTTTTAATGGCGTCGTCTCCTCGCATAACAAAAAATTAAAAATGTGACCTCTTGATAACCAACGCCATAGAAAATCGTGGCAAAGCTTCACCCAACGACGTGCACACCGCGTTTTTCCCTAAATTAGCAAAAAACAATCATATAGCAAAACAGTAGTATAGCAGAACTTGATTTTACCACCGACGAACTTTTGCTAAGTTTAACTTGGAAAACATGGTAAATCACTCAACCCTGGTCAATTGAATTAATATTAAATTTACTTCATTCAAGATAAGAGCAGCATGATATATAAAATTTTTGCAGTAAAAATTTCAATAAACATCGTTTAAATGAAGATATA
Source organism: Leucophenga montana (assembly GCA_035044765.1). Lineage (NCBI taxonomy): Eukaryota > Metazoa > Arthropoda > Insecta > Diptera > Drosophilidae > Leucophenga > Leucophenga montana. The sequence goes on from JAWNNQ010000544.1 coordinate 266,349, forward strand.
CTATCTTAATATAAATTAACTTGGGACAATTGCCGGAGCAACCGACGAGGATACTCCAGCCTGTGACATCGTAAAAACAGCTCGCATGACGCCGGTTCAGGAAGTCAAAGCTGGAGGTGATTCCCGAGGTATGCTATTCCTCATCTAAATCCATCGCTGTATTGTTTGGGTTCGTAATATGTGCTCGTTCGTGCGCTTTCTGGTGGTGTGATTGAGAAAATTTGCGCTGACAGAACGCGCAAGCATACGGTTTTTCGCCTTTATGTGCCATCAGATGCACTTTGAGTACATTTGAATAGGCAAAGGCTTTGCTACATATATCGCATTTGTAGGGACGTTCATTTGTGTGTATACTGTCATGTAAAGAATGTTGAATTAAGAAATTAATGAAAGGTATTAATTAATATAGCAACTGTACAAATACTTACCGCTGATGTTTAATGCAAGTCGATGGATCAGCAAAACTTGCCTCGCAAAAGTTGCACTTGTACGGCCGATTTCCGGTGTGCGAGTTCATGTGACGCGCCAGTTGTGGTGTCTGCCGAAAGCGTTTGTGACAAATTCTGTTGACAAAAAACACAATACTGAAATTCAAATTGAGCAAACTTTATGTGTACTTACTCGCATTCGTGAGGCTTTGTATCGTTGTGAATTTTCATATGCGACGTTAATTTAGACCGCTCCGCATAGATGTTACCGCATATGTTGCAAACAAGACGGTAATAAGCTCCGCCAGTAGCATTCGCGCCATTATTACTACTGCAGACAGCAAGCTCATTTGAAATAGATTTGCTTACTTCTTTGTTTCGCACTGATTTAGTACGATCGCAACTGGTTTCCAGTTTAGGTTTCTTTATCGTCAATGGAACACTGAAGTCTTCTACAATATCAGTAATGGTATCATTTGATGTAGTGTGTTGTGCAATTTTAGCCTCTGTGGGCATGTACTCAACATTATAGGTAGATGCATCTCTGGCCACTACATCATCATCAAAGTCCTGAATAATTTCGGCAACGTCCTGCGGTGCAACACCTTCAACTTCATGCAACGTTTCTTCATTATCATTATCTTCAATATTATCATACTCTTCGTCTTCGGCATCGTAAATGGGGCCGATTTCGAATACTATGGACTGGTCATCAACTGATGCAGCATTGCTTTCCTCCGTCTTTACTTCGCATTTGTTGAACTGTTGATGCGGTTTCTGCACAGTTGGTACTTTCAGCAGTTCGGCAAGTGCCTTTTGTGAACGCGTGCAAATATCGAGAAATCTCAAGGCTGCTTTTAGCAGGAGCCGGCACTTCGAACACATCTTGTCCGGCAATTCTTTGTGTTTTGTTAACTTAAGGTAAGCCAAGGTGAGATAGATTTGTTATCATTACCAACTTTTTCTTTCACACGATTACTTACTTCCATTCCTGTGCAATTTTTAATTTGTTCACAGTATTCATTGTCCTGTGTAAAAATGCAGTGCATTTCATTTTCGGATGCTTGTAGGCATATACGACAAATGATCCACTTTTCCACTTTATTGGTTTGCGACATTTGATACGTATAGTTAAAATATAACGACGTATTTTTTTTGTTGAATTGAATTAAGCTATACAAAAGTTGGCAACAATTTGAACGCACATATGATATGCTGCTTCTTGTTAAAATGCCAATCAAAAAAAAGAGCAAAAAAGAACATTTTTTTTTTATTTACTGCAATTGACAACAAAACTTTTTTTGTTTTGTTCCGTTTAACAATGAGACAATAATTAAGTGCAATAACAACAAAAGCAGCAACACTCAAAATAAGTACCAAAAATTAAGTTTTGTCAAACTGTTTCAAAAATGTCATACAATGTTTGATAGTGCAAACGAAGCGTGCCAATATTGCCAATTGAAAAACGCAAATGTCAGAATTTGTTTATTATTGTAACTTGAAATAAATTAATATCTTAAGCATAAAATGAATGAATTAGGATGGGAGTACGATGTGGATGCCGTCTGTCGCATTTGTTTGCAGGATAGCGAAGAGTTGACCTCAATTTATGAATGTGATGATACATCGGACAACAGTTTGCTGCTCTTTGAGAAAATAGAAAAAATAGGTGGCATAAAGGTGCGTGCGCTGTGTATATTAATTAAATTGAATTATGCTGTTTTATTCTAGTTTTTAACTAGATTATAAGCGATCCCCTGCTGCCGTCACGCATCTGCCGCAAATGTAATGCTTTTCTAAAAGTTGCGCATAAATTCCGTATCATCTGTCGGCGATCGGATAACTATTTACGCGAGTTTGTATACAAAGCAGCCTTGGCACCACAATCCGAGACTTCGGAGGATGATGAGGAAGATCAGTCTGCTCAGGAATCCGGAACAGAAGCAACATTAGAGGAATATCTCGTTGGTTATGAAGATGATAATGTAGGCGGCGGTGATATGAACAATGCTGTTCATAATATTGAACATACAGAAATATCAGAGGCGACAAGTGATGTATATGAGATAGAAGCATTGCAACAAATCGAACAAGAGGAAGTACCGGAGGAGCCGTTGCAAAATTCACCAGAAGAGCAATATACTGAATTGTGGCTTACTGAAAGCGCTGGCGCTAATGTGCAGCTTGAAGACAAGAAGATCAGTGGTACCGTAAAAGTCGATAGTAAAACCGTAAAAACTGAAAACGAACGTACAAATATTGTCAACCCAACGACGGCAAAGACATTGGACATCTCACCTGATGGTACCGCCGTCATTCGCACAAAACATGAATCGTTCAGCGAAAACACAGCTGAAAGTGCTGCTGTGCCACGTACGAAAACCAGTGCCCCAAAATATATTCATGTCTGCGATATTTGTGGAAATTCTTATCCTCGAAAATACTCGCTTGATTCACATATGCGACGTCATCGTGGAATACGGCCGTATGAATGCGAGTATGTATACACACAACTTACATGACACGCTGAGGACTAAAGTGAAACATTAATCACTGAACAACATACAGTTGTTTCATTTTTGCTCGAAGCATATCAAATGAGCGCGGTTTAATAATTCGTTATCATTTATACAGAATCTGTCACGCAGCTTTTCACCTCAATTTCGAACTGACCCGTCATATACGGAAACATACAGGTGATCGACCATATAAATGTCAGTATTGCGATCGTTGCTTTGCCGATCGCTCAACGCAGGTCAAACATGAACGGTAAGTAGATGAGCTGTACAAACCCTGTAGTTCTGGTGCGTGCTAACTTGAATCACTATCCATACAATATGGTATGGTTATTGCTTGCATAGGGTCTAGTCAGCGAGTGTGTCATTGCTGAACAAATTGACAACTTAAAAAGCCCTCATGGTCTAGTCAGAGTCTAGACGAAACTGGCGCAAAGTCAAAGAAATCTTATCAAAGAATGTAGTAGAGGTCTAGGTATTATAATGCAAGAATAGTATGTGGTCGTGACCAATAGCTAGCCATGAACTAGTACACCGAACTACAGGGATTTATCGAATAAGAAATTTCTGATATTTATTTAAAATTTTACAGCATACATACAAATGAGCGACCTTATGCGTGCGGCATTTGCGGCAAGACTTTCACATATTCCAGCGTGCTTAAGGTTCACCAATTGGTGCACACGGGAGAGAAGCCTTTCATGTATGTAACGCTCACAAGATATTAATCAGTAAAGATTCTATTATGTTTCTCAATTTGTACTTAGTTGTCGAATTTGTAATAAACGGTTTGCACGTGGCCACCATTTACGGGCGCATCTGGAAACACAACTGCATCAGAGCGATCCTCGTGTGACACAATTACTGAGGGAGCTTAAACGTGATTGCAACGATTAGATGTAATAATGTTTATATATCGTGCATACATAACTGTAAGATTTTTGATAGCTAGTTCTTACTTCCAATTAGCACTATGTGCTAACTATTTGCATTTGGTATTTAATAAAGTGAAAGTGGTCGTTTTGATACCATTTCCTGTGTTATTATACTGAATAACCCTAACGACTTAAATATTGCAATGTACTAGGCAAAAAGGCTCTTATTCACTCGGCTATTTATGTTTTACCTGATAATTATTCTTCTGATTCTGGCGATTAATTGTCATATTATGACATTAATATCTGCATTTTTAATTCCCATACAAAAAAATATTGTATATATTATGAGTACCAGGCGTTGTCCGGTGGAATTTTCAATTGCGAAACAGGTGTTTAATTCAAACCTAGTTTAAACACAATCGTATGAAAAAAATGTTTCCCCATATTACCATAAGTTCTCAAATGCCGATTTAATGACGTTACATATACGAGAGTATACATAAATGGTTTTTTATATAAAAAGTGTAGTTGATAAATAAATAAAAGTTAAAGCAGCTGATGACGTAAGTCTATAGCTGTGGAACAGGACTAGTCCTGGTGTCGATGGGCCACCAATTTGTTCGTAGCATGCTTCCCAACGTCCGTCCTTATTAATATTATTATATAGAATTTTGATCAGCACGTCATAGCCAGTGGATATATTTCTATAACTCAAACCAAGTACAGCTTTAGACCTAAAATTCTATATAATTTCTTCAGATGTTCGAAATATATTCTGGTCTTCAATTTAATATTGGAACTATTAATGATGTCGCAGCCCTAACATATCAAATTAGAGAATCCCTGGTATAGAAACAGCTGATTTCGACATTATTTAGCATTGTTTTGTTTTTGCTCCCAGATGAGTGATTAGTTTTAAAATTAAATTACTTTAATAAAGATTTTTTGGGGCTCTCTAAAACTATAATTAATTATTTTGTTAACATCGAGTCGTGACATCCGACTCTATCGGCGTTTTGCCGTAAATTTGAATTGTTAACAATTGTAGATACATTTGTTTATGTGGCGATACAAAAATGTATGCATGTATGTACATATAGGTATGTGTTAAGATTTGGCGGCAACATGCTAAAATAAAACCGGCATGTTTATGAATTCTAGCAACATGAAAAACCATAAATTTTAAACTTCAAAAGATTTTTACTTTGCAATTGCAGGAAACGTGTGCCATCAGTACTGTATATTTGGGAGTACAAAAACAATTCAAAATTTATGTTCGATCATTCCGCTGAGATTCAATGTATGGATTTGTTGCCAAGTGTGTACAAATGTAGGTACATACTAACGTATGTATTTAAATACAGTATTTACAGTGCGTTGTCGATTAACTTTATGCGTATTTGCATTAGAAAACTATTTGCCGCGACAAACAAATTTAATTGAAGGCAACCCGGTCTGTGCAAGATCTATAATTAAGTGCACAGCACCAATATGACAAAACAATGCTCGCAATTGTTGCAACAATTGATTCGAACAGATGGTACAACCAACAAGCAGTCGCACAATACACAAATGTATGTACATACATAGAGGCTAAGGCTAAAATTGAGCAATATTTTTTATTAAAAACATACATATGTATATACATATTTGCAGAGCATTGTAAACTAAAAATAATATATAGAACTTTGTGCCTAAGCAACGACAATAGAATAGATGCAACTACTAACACGGGACTGGCGCGCGTTTATTTATTTATTTTTTTTTTTTGTTGCAACTTACCAAAATTGTCAGAAGCAAACTTTAAAGAAAAAAGGGGGATTCATTAGGAAGGAACCAATTACGAATATTAGTACTCGCTACAGCCCAGTAGAGCATCGAAATTGACTAAACATCCATTGCCAATTTCATTTTGGACACTATCTTGTAGTCGCTAAGTTTACTCTTAGAACGTTGGCAACGATCTCCCCGACAATTACGACACGACAATTTTACACTTCCGCAAAAAGGTCTAATTGTACAAGAGCCAGGGCACGATAAATTCATTCGGATTTGGCGCACAGTACATGATAAACGCGTAAAAAGAACGCGCAATGAATAAACGCACCGTCATCATTGTCGTTGTACTTGTTAGCTTACTTTTACTAGCTGTTGGCGCAAATTTTTATTTTATGTATTATTTGAATACCGAAGAGAATCAACTATCAAACGTGCGTGCTTTGGAGAGTATGATCCGCCACAAAATAAGGCACCTAAAGCCAGCATTCCTAAATCGAAATCCACGTTTCTTCATGTATCGCAACAAGCTTCTAAAAAACTACAAGCCATCAACTTATGAAAACGCTTCAGTGCTCTGGGATATTGCCAACTGGGTATGAACATTTTGACAACTGTTCGTTGTTACATTCTTTTTATTCAATACGATAATTTAATATTCTTTTTTCTTTCCAGTGGCCACATGAAAATGAAATTTATCCACTATACGATTCATCTATGGGTCAGTTGCTTCAGACGTTAAGGCTCGAACCTATTACAAAGGTGTCAAATCTTGCGCGCGGTACACAACTTAAACTTCTCTTGCGACTGTCAAACCAGCAGAAGGTTATATTCAAGCCGCAGTGGTATCCTCGTGACATCGTTATAGATGGTCCAGTGTACGCTGGCAAAGATCGGCATACTGCCGAAGTATACGCATTTTACTTGGGTGCCGTTCTTGATTTTCGCTGGACCCCAATTGTTGTTGGTCGCGTAGTTAATTTAAAAACGGAAATTTATGATCGAGGAGATGCTGAGCTAAAAAACACTATGACAATCAGTGACCAGGATGAAGATACAAACGTTACATACTGTCTATTCGGCAAGTGTCACTATTGTAATGAAGAGGAGACGGTGTGTGGCGATCAAGAAAATAATATCGAAGGCGTAATTATTTACATAGTACCAGGTACTTTGGCAAAGCGACGTTCTCCTTGGCAGCGCACGTACAAGGATGAGAGGCGAGCTATATGGGAGGATGATATGACCTACTGCAAGTAAATTGACTATTAATCAAATCGTTAGCAGAACTTTCAAGTTTTATATTTTAGGGCGCTTAAGACCAAAATGGAAACAATTCGATTGTTGGATTTAATAGATGCGGCCATCTTTGATTATCTTATACAAAATGGAGATCGTCATCATTATGAAACGCGAGAAGAGCGCGTGGTACTTATTGACAATGGAAAGTCCTTCGGAAATCATCAGAAGGATCACTTAGATATACTTGCTCCGCTTTATCAATGCTGCATGTATGTTTTTTGATGCTACAAACTATGACAACTCTTACGCAAGTTTATTAAGTTTTATGTAAGTTTCTATTGAATCTTACTTCAAAATTAAACACATCTCTACTGACAATAAAAATTCTAATATTTTTGCGCAAGAAAAATCATAGTTGATATCAACCCATATATATTTTGACTAATATCTAATACATTTGTTTGCAGGCTAAGAAAATCGTCTTGGGAACGACTACAGGTCTTTTCCGGAGGTGTTTTAACTGAACTTGTTGATCGACTCTCCAAAAGCGATGCGCTTTATCCTTTAATTACAGATAGACACAAGCGAGGGATTGAGCGTCGGCTGTTAGTGGTATTCGCAGTCGTCGAATACTGCATTGATAAAGAAGGTGATAAAATGTTTAAAACCCTGTAAATAATGGTTTATCAAATAATTATTTTATGAGCCAAATGCAATGTAAATAGCAATGTAGTTTTGTAATGTAATATATTTTGTTATCAGCCCAATGTTAACGAATTGTTTTCTATATTTATTGAATATTTTAGAAATTGTGAAAGAAAAATTATACTTTAGAAAAGTTTGGTACTTCTGGTGCCTGCCACAAAAAAAAAAGACCAAACGACTATGTTGCCAATTTTTATCTGTAATTTTTCCATTCAATGTTTACATAATTTAAATGATTTTATTTGCTTTTCTTTCACGTTGGCTTAACACGATGCTCTAGGGACCCTGTTACCACAGCTAATATTTATAGTGTCGTATTTTTATAAACACAAAGATTATGTAGTTTTTCTCCAAAAGATATAATGTAATTAAAAGTTTCGGTCACGCTAAAACTAGGAATATTATTTAAAATAACTAAATTATTAGAAACGTTCGTAAATAGCAGAAGTGTAATTAGGTTACTGTTTATTTATCGTAGCTTGTTGGCGCTCAGCACTTTGCACAGCAAATGCTTTAAGCAGCGCGTTCGTAACAAGCATTAGGCTGGATTAAATCAATTTAAAGTTTATCAATTTTTTTAATCTCTATTAGCACTATTTGCTAACCATCCGCATTTTGTCTTTAATAAGATTTCGCAGCTCAGTTACCATAAGTTCATGTGATTCTTTGAACGTGGATGAAACATCGCCGATAAGAGTGGCTTCTACTTCCGGCTTGAGCGACATATCCGCCATAAAGGAGCTAAGGTCGCGTGGCAGAGTCGGTGCTTTCCAGTTACCTTTAATAAATTAAGATCACATTTTAATGCTTAAATTTCTAGAGCTGCACAAACTACTCACTTATTGCCGTATTGCACGCGTCCAGTTTTTGTTTTAGTTGCCGCATCAGTTCGACCAAAAGTTGACTGCGCTCCTTTTCGCTTACCAGTTGTGTTTGATCCTTGGTGTCTACGGTTTTTCGTTTGGTTTTAGTCTTGGCGGGAGGTTGTATTTTATCGTAAAGTACCGATAGCAGAAAGGCATAGAGTGACAGCATCTAAAACAAAAAAACTATTTTTTATTTTCTTGTTTAAATTTATTTAAATTAACAATATTCTTACCTCTATGCAAGCTGCTACTTTGTTTTGACATTCTCGCTTACTCCAGAGGCCGTCCATCGCTTCGTTATTTACTTTGATGATGCTCGTACAGTAGCTTGATATGGACACCACATTATCGCTTACCACCTTACATTGCAGTGGCAAATTGGAGGCACCGCTATAAAAGTCCAATACCACCTGCGCCAGGTCATCGAAAAAGCGTTCATATGGCATATCAAGTAACAATTGGAGTCGAGTAGGCACCAAGTTGACTAGAAAACGATTGGACAGCGGTTTATAGTTCATCAGGCGCAAACGTTGATATAGCCCAGTCCAAGTTTCACGCAATAGTTCTACTGAACTGGTCGCTTTACCGGCATGCACATTAGATTTATCACCAGTCGCCTTCTCCGCCGCTTTAGTTGCCTCACTTTTTTCAATTGTCGTTGGATGAAATAGGTCTATGAAAGATGCAAACAAACGCAACATGAGTGAACGCACTTGTAATACTTCCACTTCTTGATTAAATGACTCTTTGCGAGCCTCCTGTACATCGACTAAATGCAAAGGATCCCAACGTATAATTGCGTCTAAATCACGATTATCACTAAGCTCATGCCATGAAATACGATCGTCCGCCGGTTCAATGCTCATTGCCGTATATGAGGCCAGATTTTGAGCCAGAGTTCCGTAGAACATGACAATGTCACAGAGTTGCGCTTCCACAGAACTTGTAACGTAGTGCAAGCTGTTCGTTAGGCGTTCCTTAAAGTTCATAAACTCCTCTATTTTGGAAAACGTACAAAAACGGAACGTAAGTGCAATGTATTCCAATCGCTCTTTATAGCTATTCGTAAAGAATTTTAGTGTAGCATCATAAACAGTACGCGCCATAGAAGAACGGCCGGATAGTGGCAACAAATTACAATGCACATAACCCATGGAATCGAGCTGTATTTGTTTGATGTCAAGATAGTCGTACATTTCCTGTGCGCCCAGCAAGCAGCCAAACAAATGATAAATCTTTAGGCTGAGTAACTTTACGTGAAAATTACTGGTACTGTTTCGTAGCACATATTGCAGCAGACATAATGCCTCAAAAAGCCGGTCCGATTTTTGTTCCTGCAAACTGATGTCGTACATGACGTTCGCAGCCAGCAAGGCATACGGATCGGATGGACCCATTTCAGTTGGAAGTAAATTTTTGCCAAATGAACTCAGTCCGTGTTCATAGTGCAGTTTAAGGGCTGTGTAGAACGCCAACAAATGCTCCAGCTGCAAATCAATGTGTGCACCACAAATGCGCGAAATTTGTAACGCGCAAATATGCTTCTGCATTTGTTCCTTCTACAAAAGAAAACGCCAATGAGTATTTATCTTTCATAAATTATATAAGTTTATGGTATCGCTTACAGTCTGGGGCAGTGTTGTGGAACTAATGCCACTCTCAACTAATAACTTGCTAGCTATACTCTGTCGCTGCTCCATACTTATCACCGGCAGAAAGAGCGCAATATCATGCGTGCAACATGATTTATCGCCAAAGAGACGAAAATATTCAACGACTAAATCTGTAAAGTTGCCCAACAACTCAACAGCGTCAAGATTCTGCGCACGCATGCGCTGATGTAGCTCCAATCGGGCTAAATAGGGACCACGCTTCGTTTTTTCCCCGCTCTCAATTAGTTGGCACAAAAAATCGTGGCATTCGTCTAGCGTAAACAAAATGGACTCTTCTACATCATTGTTAGAGGTCTCTTTTGTTTTGAGCAGCTCGAAGCAAGTGTTAAGATACTCCTTATAGTAGTCCCAACGATCGCGACTTAGAATATATGAAATATCAATATCATAACTACAAAATATAAAAATTTGTACTTACTCCTCCTCGAGTAACTCTTTGAGCAGCACATTCAACTCATGCCACATGCCCATCTCCTTCATTAGCTCCAATTTCATAGTTACCGGTGCTCCAGGGTAAACGTTCGAGCATATCTCCCCATTAAGAAAGTCTAGTGCCTCCTTGAACTTCAACTGGAGCTTGAGTATGTGGACATAAAGAAAAGCCTCCTGCTCTGATTCCAATTTGCCCTCCTTGATTATTTTGTCAACCATGCGGTGTGCCAATGCCAAATAGATTTTTCGTTTATCTGGCACCTTGCTCTCCGGCCCACGTATACCCTGCAGCACTACGCTCATTACTGCCCAGAAGTAGTAGGCGTTCTTTGGCTGAGCCTTATATAGTTGTAATGCCACCGACTGTTGCGCCTTATAGTCCTCAACACGCACATACGATACAAAAAGATGAGCCAGCAATTCCTCATTCCCGGGATTTACCTTGACGGCATGTTGGTACAGTTCCACGATCTTGTTCACTGCAAATAAAGAGCCAAGAAAATAATGTGCAATCTGCAATTATAAGCCACATTACGCACAAGCACATACTCTTGTCGACGACTATAGCGTCTGGGTTAATGACAAAAATATTTTAATCTCACGCAGTCGCGTGCCAAAATTAAACAATGTAAAAATATTTTATGTATATACGCATATGCGTTATGAAAACACAGGCATACACACGTACATTGTTCCATTTCCCGGTAGCAGAACGAAAGCACCTGCAGCGTTGAGTCGTCCGCCGGCTTCTCTTCGGCCACGATCTGCAAACAGCCATTGCTCTCTTCATAGCGACCTAAACGCAGTAGCGACAGACCTTTGAGAGCACGCGCACACAAAAGATTCGGGTGTTTCTTGAGCAACTTTTCTGATTCCTGCAACGCCTTGCGATTGTTACCGACCTCCAAGTTATCTGAAACAACAAAAAAAAAATAAAATTTAAAATTCTCCATTTATTTGTTGCCAACTTTTTAATTTAAAATTATACAAATTTAAGTTTGGCGCTTAACCTGGCATATTGCGCGTGCGGCCTACAACACTACTATTACTTAACACTGAAAACTGGGCCAGCAGTTTCGATGCCGGGCTGTTGGCCCCAATTTGTCTAACTTATGTATGAAACTTGGAAAATATCCCCAAAATCTTCTGTCGGCGGTTCAGCGGAGAACGATCAAACTACTTACCGTATATGGGACGTAAGCGTCTCTCGAAACAGCGCTATCCACCACGTGGTGTGCCATCGGTGCTGCCCTCCACTTCTTAAAATTTAATTAGAAACGATGGAGTCCACGCTGCAAACGCTGAGACGATCTCAATTTAGATGGAATCGTTCGTTTCTTGCACTTATTTTTAATGAATTTTGGCTTTGCACATAAAGACGCGAAGTGTATATTAATCAGCAGCGAGCTGTGGAGTTCGGATCCTGAATGGTAGTGGCGCGGTGCAAATATTGAAAAACGTTTACAAAATATACGCCCAACGCGGTGTTTACTATTATAAAATGACTATATTTAAAATTTTGTTTCACTATTATTGCTCTCTCCACCGCCGCTACTAAATTAGCTGTCTCGTGCAGTCCACAAAAAAATTAACAATGCGTTTGCCAACACTAAATTCTCAAACAGCTGCAATCATCTTACTACTCAACACTGATTCTAAAACATGGGTGCTATCAGGTAACGAAGGGTTAAACTCTCTACATTTTTAAAATCGGGCATAGAAAAGTGTTGGACATCAAATCGTACTTCAAGTTTCGCTTTGCTAGTGACTCAGAAAAGTAGCAATTTCAATAAGATTTCTGTGCACTAAAATACCAACGTCCAATGGCGTGTATATATTTGTTTTGGTAACATATCCATTGTATTATTCTCGGTAAATTTTTTTTTCATATTTTTTTATTATAATATCAACTTTTTAAATAATGGTCAAGTGCAATTATTCAAGGAACCACTATATTGATAACCACATATGGCTAACGAAGACAGTCCCAGCCAACACAGAAACGATATTTCGCTAAAGCTACACTTTTCGAGTAATTTTCAAATCAATATAATTCACAAAAGTTCTTAAATTGTCTGCTTTCAGTAAAATCGAATACAAATTCACTGCCAAAATGATGGAGCCATATTTAACATTATTTATATATAACATTTTTTACTCTATGAAGAGCTAATTTAATAATATTTTTATATTTTATGCCTGGAACAAAATGCGAATGACAGAGAATAAAAACGAAATTTCGTCTGCCACAAACAGAGCAACTAGTAGTAGGAAATGCTATTCGAAAAAGATTCGTTACAAACTGCTGTTATTTATAACTTGTGGTCGACTGGGATATTTGTTGAAGTATTTTGGTTTGTTTACTTGAAAATTTGCCAACATTGTTCAGGTAACATAATATATATGTTTTAATAGTTTCAGAGAGATAAAGCATTTAAACACTTGAGTTTATCAGCTCAATAAGACAATAAAGACGACTATCTTAGCATCGTAAACTGTTATGATCTCATACTAAATTCTATTTACTCCAAGTATTTAGAGTTCGATTTCGGTTAGAGATAATATATTTGTAAATATATATATATTTTTTTTAATATTTCCGAATGACCCCTTTAAATAAAATTTGAGCTACGCTTATGGGAAAATGTACAAGGAAAACTTTGTTTTTAAAAACAAACTTTTTTTTCTTTCGAACACTGCCGTCGTTGCGAACAAACCAGCTGTTTAATAGTTTTTAATAAAAAAAAGGAAAAATGTACATTAACACGTCGTCTTCTCTACCACTGTGCTACAAGAACGATAATTAGATATAGTTTATTTTATTTTGGATTTAGTGTAATTGTTCGTATTAGTGTTAGTTTGTTTTCTCCTAGCTCCTTCGGTTTTTATGCGGAATGATTATGACATGACCATTTTTGGCTAATATCAACGGCCGTGTTCGCGCAACTTGTGTTATCAATCAAGCAGCCCGATCAAACCCCTCCCGAACCCGCCAACAACAACATGAAATGAGAGTGACCTGGTTGAGCGAATATTTGGCCAGCATCAGCAATAAGATAAATACGACCGCCATCTACGAAAGAAGCGCCCGCCAATTGGCGCTGCTGAGCGGTATATATTGGGGTGGAGTACGAGCAGCAGGGGGAGAGATAGGTACAGGAACTGGCGCCACCGTAGCCGACGAAGACAGTTTTTCATTCGAGTGGCTTAGCCCGCACACACTCTACTGTCGTGTCAAGTCTACATCGGCCGAAGCACTGGAGCACATACTCATTGCATGTCTGGTGTACTTGTTAGTATGCCTAGGCATATACAAATTTACATTTTGGTGGTCGTCCACCAATAATAATGCCTGCAGCAAAACGCTATGGCAGTACTTGCCCGAACGGGCAAAGCTTGGACGTGTGCTCTTTGTGACAGCACACCCGGATGACGAGTGCATGTTTTTTGGGCCATTAATATACTCGCTTACGCAGCGAAACGATTGTCAAGTTTTTGTGCTGTGCTTGTCCAATGGTAAGTGTAAAATTCTCTAAGTAGACACAAGAGGTCATATTTTGTTTGCATTAAATTCCAGGCAATTTTGAAAATCAGGCCCAATTGCGTCGCGAAGAACTTTGGCGTGCCTGTAAACAGTTGGGCATCGAATCATCAAATGTTATACTCGTTAATGCAACAAATCTGCCTGATGATCCTAATGTCGAATGGCGCACGGAAGCTGTTGCAAACTTGATATTACACACAGTCGAAAGTCTTGATATTCAAGCGATCTTCACCTTTGATCGGGATGGCGTTAGTTCGCATCCAAATCACTGCGCTGTGTACTATGCAGCGGCGTCGCTATGCTTAGCCAATTTATTGCCCAAAGGTGAGTCATCGTAATCGTCATTATCATTAACATCATCATCGAAATAATCGCGATCGTGCACTACACATGTTAATTGGCAAAGTTTTGTTGTTAATTGACGGACAGCTAGCTTTATGGTGCGCCGCCTGAAGACTGTAGGGTAGATAATGAATGGATGCGAAAATGCATCGCAAACTGTTTTAGACGAATTGTATTTGAATATGCATGAAAAGGTACATCTTTGTTTAACAATGGATTAGATTCAAGTGAATCTAACTACCAGAAATGGTAGTTAATCAGTATAATTACTTTAGTTGTAAGAAATTTTATTTATCGGGGTGACACAACAATCTCTTTCGCTTAAAATCTCCAAGAATAATATTTTTTCTTTTGGTTATGTGAAAACTTCTTCAGACATTCCAATGGGATTTTAGGTTAATATTTAGAAAACTATAATAAAAACTTTTCATCCAGCATGTACAACACAGCAGATACAATTTTCATAGCATTTCAAATTTTCTGTGTGTTTTCTGAGCCTTTATTTTGAATAATTTGCATGAAACATTTCGACTTAACTTAAATTTCGAATATTGAAACTTTTCCACCGAAATCAATCACACCCTGTACATTTGATGAATCTAATAGACAACATCAAAAATATATTTTCTGAAATCTACACCGTCCTTAATAATTTTTTTTTGATTATTAATAGTGCAAAATGAAGAAAATGGAACATAATTTTTATTCATTTCCCTTTTTATTGCAGGTTGCAAATTTTACACACTCGACACTATTAATCTAGTGCGCAAATATCTCTCCATCTTAGATCTGCTCTGCACGCGTCTTATGTCTACGCATTGGTATGTTATTACATCATATCTGAAGTGTATTTTTATTCAAAGTATTCAAATTGATTTTTTTATTTATTTAAGGTGCATTCTGAGCTGGCAACAAGCCTCGATTATCAGACGTGCCATGCTCGAGCATAAATCACAAATGAAATGGTTTCGTTGGCTTTATATATACTGTTCGCGTTATATGTTTATCAATTCATTGCGGGAGGTTAATCTCTCTGATGTTGAACTGGAAATGCAAATACATGAAAATTAAGTAGTAGCACGAAAAACGGAGAAGACCTACCAACCAAACAACACAAATAATAAGCCAATAGTACTATTTCGGTAAACTCTCTGACGATTCTACGTAGGCGCTAATTTTAAATCTAGCTAGCTGAATTTTATACCTCTGCGCAAAAAATTCTCACGAAAAGAACCAAATCCAGTCAATAGTCAACGGTAGTTTATGTCACGTCCTAAACATATACTCACATATCTGCGACAATTTAGTTTAATTTCTCTTATTTGTGATTGATTTGTTTAATTTTGTTTTTTTAGATTGTGTATTTTATGTATAAATGTCTACTAAGTTCACTGCAATTGTTCCAATTATATGAAAATAGAGTTATAGTCATATGTATGTTGTAAAAAAGTGTATGAAGAGTTGATGAGATGCATCCGTATTGTGTTTGAATAGCATAATTAAAATTTTTGTAATGCGTAAAATATAAAGTAAAATAGTTTGTTGTCTAAGCAGCGAAGTACAATAATTTTTATACATATAAAAATAAATACGTATATAAATGCAAGTTTTAAAGAGAATAAATAGTAAATGAGATTAAAAACTAAATGTTTAGCATTAGGATATAGCTAAAAAGTTAAATACTTTATAAAGTTAAATACTTTAATGCACACTTGTAAAGATTATGTTATATATCGTTTTTGTTGTATTTATTTGAAATTGGTTCTTATTATAAATAAGATAAAAACAAACAAAAATAATTAACGGCATATTTTTTATGTCTAAAAGAAAAAAATTTTACAAAGTTAGAAGAAATAATCGGTGTAATTGATATTCATAATGTGAATATGGATTGATTTGCTGGTCTTATATTCTATTCTCCACTCTATTTTATATAAACAATTTTTCTAATAGCAAATGGTAGCCTGTTTTTTTCTGAAAATCTGGACATGTGGTAACAGTGTCACCAGAGCAACGTAGAATGGTAAATTCTGATTGACAGACCATTTGTTTGCCAGCTGTTTTGGAAGAAATGAGGATGCGTTGACGTGTACAAAAACCGTGTTTTGCAGGTATCTGAAGTGAATATATAAAAAGGCATTTTCAATGATAAAATTAAATAATGTATGTTGGCCTCGTCCAGTTCCATTATATAATTCATTGTAGGTCTTATTACAGAGATCTGTACAGAAAAATATGTTCCTTATTCCATGGTATTTAAAAGTGCGATTCTGGATAAACGGGGAAGCGCTGCCCATAAGAAAACAGAAAGAAACCAAATTTTTTTAGGGCTGGTCAGACGGTCTTATATTTACGTGTCAGATTGCTAGGATAGTCTTGCGACCATGAAAAAATGTATCTCGTGACATTTTTGGAAATTGCTCCGTTCCTACTTCGGGTTAGATTTCCAAGTCATTTTGTTAACAGTGCTGTGAATTGATGCCAAAAGTTGTAATTGCTGCATAAATTGCTAACAGAGCATTCATTTTTACGGTTTTATCCATTTTAGAGTACAGTCTGCTGCCACTGGCTAGCATTGAAAATGTACTAATATTTTTATGTGCTATTTTCACATTTGCTCTAAACACAAATTAGATAACATGACACGTAAACATAAGACCGTCTGACCAGGCCATAACTAATTGCAATATTTGTACAAATTTTAGATTGAGCTTTAGACAAAGAAGGGGATCAACAGTTAAAACCGACTCTGAACAGTAAATAAAAATGCGCGATAACAATAGCAATAATTTTTGTGATTGTCGTTTGAACACTGAAAAATATATAAACCCACATTTTTGCTTATGTGATATATCATATCATTAACATATCTTTGGGGTGTCAGCTTTCATCTCATTTGATAATGTTGTAAATAGCGCGTAAACAGTGATATATCGATATAGCGATATGTCGATATCATAGTAAATGCATGTCGTATAAACACGTTACGAACATTTTACCCTCAAGTGTGAATGGCAAATTGAGAAGAGGCTGCAAAATCTCGCGCCACGGTTCGTGTATATATCGAACCCGCTTTAAATTTGTTTTTAAAGATTTAAAACAATTTGTTCTAATTGCAACGCACAAAACACATTACGCTGCAAGATGTGTGCAAACGAAGATCTGCCGATTTCATATTTGCAACTAAAATATCTGGAAATTTGTGCTGATCTCAACATTATCAATGATTTTAAGCAAGTTAAATCATGGGATTGCTATATTGATATCAAAAATAAGTTCACGTTAGATGGTGAACAGGTGCATTGGTTTGCTTGTGCAATTTACATAACTTGTCAGCAAAATCTTGCATCTACGGTTGATGGACGCTACATGTCCGGTCAAGACGGTGCCGGCGATGTCGTCAACTTGGGTAGCTACGTACGACTTAATCATTTATTGCACAGGTGCAATATTACCATCTACGAATTCTTTTCCAAACTAAAGGGCTGGTTTATCATGGCAGATACGTCAGTTAAAATACAGCGCAGGGCTAAGCAGCTGGAACTAAAGTTTAACATTACCCTGCTAATCTTTAACCATTTCAAAAATATGTTTAAAAAGATCTATCAGAATTCTCCGGCACCATCCAATACAAGGATGGATACGCCAAAGCGCTATATGTGCACCCATCTTTACGACTTGTGCTGGTTGCTGTTTTTGTGTGCCAAGAGTGAACTTCCACGATTGAAACTGGATCTGGTGTCCGCACATCATCTACTTATCTGTTGTATGGAACTTATTTATCGCAATGTGATAGCCGAAAGGCGCTTTGAATTGATTAAGACGGATTTCGAAGGTTTGCCGCAGTCATGGCATAAACCGGATTTTGATGTTGCCTCTCTAGAGGAAGACTGTTTCATTGATGCGTTGTGTGAAATAACATTGGTCATTCCAGCGAAGGTGAAGACAATGAAGCGCCAAGTCTTTGCAACGGTGCTAGAAAATTTCTTCGAGACCAAAATAATCACACTGAGGGAGGATGCCTCATGGCTAAGTTTTACCGCCGATGCGTTTTTTTGGAAGAACTGCAAGTCACTAAGCCGCAGCTACGATAAACATATACTAAGCGTATGCGAGCTGGACGAGCGTATACTTCCAAACTATACGCTGACGGAACAAGAAAACACTGAAAATTGCTACGCTGAAATCAAAAGCAATGGCGTACAAGTTGAATATAATAACATTACAATGGACACTACCAACACCGAAATAATAGATACTGAATCATTGGCCAATCTCAAACAGTTGCAAGGTGTTGGCAACGTCACGGAGCTGCCGGATTTTATAACACAGCGTATTGGCAGTATGGAGATTAAGCATATAAACGAGATACTAAAAAGTGCACGGAGTAAATTCATCGTCGCATATACAAATGCCGGTGAAGATGAAGTTGCAGACAAACATTTCGATTTAGCACAAAATTTGTTCTTTTACATGCTTGAAAAGATTTTGCGTAATGAATGTTGTGCCAAACCCGATTTTATAATAACGCAACTACTGGCGCACGAAACTTTTAATATAATTTTAATTGCATGCTGTCTGGAATTGGTAATGACTTCTTATAATATGCATAATATGAAATTTCCTTGGATTTTGCATTGCTTGGAAGTGGAGCCTTTCGATATCCATAAAATCATTGAAATTGTTGTGCTGCGACATGATGGACTTATTCCACGCGCGCTCGTTCTACATTTGAATCACATTGAGGAGATCAGTCTGGAAACGCTAATTTGGAAGAAATCATCAGTGCTGTGGCAGGTAATCAAAGACAACGAATTGTTGCTCCCCGATTACGAGTCAGTTAAGGCCAACTCGATCACGCCTATACGACTTCCAACATCCGTGAAAAAAAAATGTGTACGTTCGCTCTGGGACGAGCGAAAGGAGAAAAATAGTAGACCAGTTCCAACGAAGGTTTCACTCGTGATACTTTTGCGAAAATTTTACAAGCTAGCTAGGTCAAGATTGGTCAGGCTTAGCACTGATCTCAAAATCAATGAGGATGCGGTACATACGATTTGGATTGTTTTCGAACACAGTATAACACATTATAGTGTTACACTAATGCGTGAACGTCATCTAGATCAGATACTAATGTGTGCCATATATATTTGTATGCGTACAGAGCAAAGGCAGCACAGAAGTTTTGTCGAAATTATAAAATACTACCGCATGCAACCACATGCTAGGAGCAGCATCTATCGTGAAGTGGTATTTTCCCCTCCAACGGCACACCATCCAAAGTTTTGTGATCTGATTAGTTTCTATAACAGAATTTATGTATCGCTTATGTCAACGTTTGTATTTAACATTCACAAACAAAACCAGTTGAAAGCTAAGTACGAACCGCAATTGACAGAATCAGAGTCGCAATGTTCGATGTCAATGGATACAATAAAGGTTAAACGCGTTTCTCGACGGCACTTCATATACGTTACATCTATGGAAAAATCAACGGCAAAGAAGCGAAAATTGCCACACCAGCTAACATTTGATTATAGTAAAAGTCCTGGAAATCACCTCCAAGAGAAGAACGAAATAGGACGTAGTTGCAACCGTTCAATGCCTATGCGACCTAACATATTGATCACTGTTCCGACAGTTGATACAGTAGCCAGTAATTGAACTTGTTGAAATGTAAGATCTTTTTGCTTATTGGATATAGTTCACCTATTATACAACTATGTATTTATTTTTTTGTTTGAAATTTTCATAGAATGAATAAAATGACAGACCCTAAAAAGAAAATCTTTATTTCATTGCTGAATTGTTGAATGAATTGAAAAATATTTCACAATCCAAATTTGGTTACTCGCTTTAATCAATTTAGTTTCTGTTATAAGAACTCGCAAAAATGGTAGCGAGTTTTTATATGCCTCCGTTTAACATTTTCTGTTTGATATTTAGAAAGCTGATAAAAAAGATCGCATGCAATCAGACCGAATAGCAAAATATATATATATATATATATATATATATATATATATATATATATATAATCTTTACAAAATTATTGACAAACCTGAAAATATTTAAATTGAATTTGAATTCGTTTTATTATTTTTTTCTTTAGTTCATATCTGCAGAGAAGTTCGCAAGCACGTAGAATCTACCGCAATATTTAATTTTTTTTTATTTGAATTTATATATGGGTGGATGCTATAAATGATGCTCTAGCCAATTGTTAGCTAGCAGCTGCAGAGACAAAGGACACACAAAATTATACAAGTCAAGATAAATGGGAGGTTTACAAATTATTGTGGATGATAAACGCATCTAGTGAAATACAACTTAAGACATACGTTTCAATATTCTTAGTAATAAAGTGTGACTTAAATTTATTGTGGTGTAGCTTGACCAATATTAGCAGGAATGGTTGGTTGTGTAGGCGGTGTTGCGTTAGTGGGAGGCTGCGCTGGGCTACTTGCGGGAGCATCGGTGGCAACAGTTTGTGCCGCCGCAACCTGCGCAGTCTGAGAGCTTGGTGGTGTCGTATCTAAAAAAAAAAAAAAAAATAATTATAAATATGTAAGTCAGATTTCAAAACAATTAATATTATACCCACCCATTGGTGTTGATGCAGGCTGAGCGGCTGCTGTTGCTGTAGTGCCCGTTGGTGCAACTGTTGTCGGCAAGGAGCTTGTTGGAGCTATTGAAGCACCAGTGGAAACACTGCTTACTGAAGTTGGACCACTTTGTGCCGTCGGTCCCTGCTGTTGTTGCTGCTGCTGCAGCAATCCTGCTGCCTGTTGTTCCTGTTGCAATCGATGATGCGCCTGTTGTCGCGCACGAAACTCAGCTGCTTTCAATTGTTCCAAATGGAATTGCTGACGCTCTGTGATCAACTGTTGTCTCTGATACTCAAGTCCTTCCCGTTCACGTTCCATTGTCGCTTCTAGTTCCTCAAAATGACGCAATTTGATCTCTAACTTTTTCATTTGTGTTTCAACAAGTAGAGCCACTAGAGATTTGATTTTGCGCTCCTCCAAAGCAGCCAGATGCTTTGCTTTTACGGCAGCTGATGACAAGGCAGCAGCAGCAGCGGTTTGCATATGATTTTCAGTGAAAGTGGTTTTCGGTACATCACTATCCTTTGTATTTGAATCAACATCGCCGCTGTTGTTATCTTCGTTATTAATATCAGGTAGCTGATGCTCCATAGCACTAGCTGATGCCGCCGCACTTGCTGTAGGCTCTGTTTTGGTGGAAGATGAGTTAGTTGTTGTTGTTTTATTTGAGTTGGGTGATGGAGATGAATCGGTTTTTTGTTCAGCTTTATCTTTAGCATCATCATCTTCATCAAGTGATTTCTTTTCTGTAGAGGAGTTGGAACTGGCGTCTGTTGATGTGGTCGTGTTTGGTTTGTCGGCTTTTTTATTGTTGTCTGTTATGTGTGTGTGTGTTTTTTTTTTCATAATGAAGTAGTACAAACACAAAAAAAAAAAAAAAAAATAACACATTTTGTTAGGAGAAAATTTTGATGGGTTTGGCCAAATCGTGAATTGATAGAACATCAAATTTTGAAAAGAAAAATAAAAAAAAAGAACTAAAGAATCGAAAAATAATGCAACTTTTATATTTACAAACGCACATACCTTGTTTCTTAGAGATGTCCTTCATTTCCTCATCTGTACTAGCCGCGGTGCCTACGCTAAGCCCACTTGCGTTTGCTTCCTCATCTTCTCTCTCACTGCCAGTACCAGCAATGCCGCTATTGGCTAGTCCAAAGTTAGGATTAAATTTACCACCAACAGAGGCCTTCTCAACATTTTTCATGTGGTTGTCCATAATGGTGGCAGGAACTTCGTCCTATTTATAAACAAAATTTCATTTATTCAGAAATTCATACTTAACTTTCTCTCACCTTTATCGCTGCAAACTCATCCATAGCTGCTTTGGCAGCAGCTGAAGCTACTCGTGGATCTACAACCGAAGCCAAAAAGGCTACAGTGGACATAATGGGATTGCCGGATTTACTAAAAGGTATGGGTTGACAGCCTAATGGACCTAAAAAGCCACCATCATCCTCAAGATACGGGTCTTCGATAGGCAGACGCAAGAAGTGTAGTATACATTCATCTTGAGTACGTGTACCTACATGTTCGCACACTTTATTCCAATCATCTTTATGCATTTCCAAACCTTCTAGTAATAGTAAAGTTTCCTGATCTGTCCATTCACGCGACAGACCCGCAGCTGTACGATTCTTCATTGCTGCTGGTTTCTTTGCATATTGATCCAACTTCAATCCAAATTGACCTGCTGTAGTCGTACCGCCATTCTCAAGTGGTTCGGTTTTTATACCCACAGCACCGGGTAAAGAGCTCGGTTTTTCTGTCTCAACCGAACCTTCTTTGCCATCTTTACCGACCGGTGGTTTCTTGTCGAGATCAAGTAGGGTCTTTGCAGCGGATGGTTGTTGTGTTTTTTGTGGATTCAAAGATTGCAAACCAGATGGCGTATCCGACAGAATATGAAAATGCGACGTAGGTGGTGGACCCATTGGCGTCGGACGTAAATCTGCATCGATTTGGTAGTTAATAAGACCCCATTGTTCGAGGAAAGCATGAACCCGCATAATTGCACAAACATCTCCTGCCAGATTGCGGCGACAAGCGGTACTGGTCAAGTACTCTGTTGGATTCAATCTGAAAAATTGTCCGAATATTGTTATCTATGTTATTATAAAAAAAGTTCCTCTTGCACTCACCTATAGGTGTCAATCATAAAATTGCGATATGCCATGTATATCTCTGGAGTCTTTGATTTATTTTTGCTATTGAAAAACTCGGGCATAGCGCGTTTCTCGATAACATGTATGGAATTGTAATCGAACCAAGCAGAATACGACGGTACGATTATATGATGCGTTTGTTCGGTGACATTATCCTCCATATCTTCCTTAACTGAAGAGGAAAATTCTTGTGTATTGCTGTTGTCACTAGTTTTTCCAGTTTGCGAATTTTCACCATCGAGCGTGGATAGTGCTTGTGCCGCGCTCCCACCAGTCATTTCATCGTCCAGATCGGTCATGGTACCACCTAGAAAGATTATGCATTAATACAAAACTTCAAAACTACATATTTTCTTGTATATTACCTTTTATAGGCATCATATCATTGTCACCACGAGACTTTCCTCCAGGAGCTGGACTTGCCGTTGACTGCAGAACGCTGGTAGACTTCACCACTTCTTGGACATTTGGCTCCGCTGGTGGATCATCCATATCGCGAGTTAGATCTTCATCATCGTCATCGTTGCGTGCTTTTTTATGTAACACTGCCGGTGAACGCTTACGTTTGCCTGGTTTCGAAGTTGCAGGCGACGGAGAACGTCGTCGTTTTTGTTTTCCACCAGCGGAAGCAATCGGCTTCTTCTTTTCATCACCAAATGACATAATATCATCGATAGACAAACGCTGTTTATGCATTTTCTTTTTGCCCCCATCATCCACCTCATAATCCTCCTCCGCCATCCATTCGTTGTATTGTTCTAAATCCAAAATCCACGATGCTGACACACGCCAACGCTCAGCTGGAGATTCAGGATTGTCTGGTACATTATCGGGCAACTCAAAAGAATTCACCATCCACGAGTCATATGATTCCGGGAAATAATACCAATGCAACATAACATGATTACCACGCTTAAATATTGGACGTGCATATTCATCCTGGTGCGGATCCAAAACCGGATATATTATATGCGTAGCATCTTCTTCATCAGTGACTATCTCCACGCGACGATTGTCAAGAATTTCACGTAGACGTGACTCAAAACTCTTTTCGATTTCGGAGCGAAAATAAATATAGGGTATACGATAAAGATCCGCCTCAACTAAAGCTTGTTCGATCTCAATCAATAGTTGAATGTTTGGATCCTTACGCGTTGGATTTTTGCCAATTGAGAAATCAAATTTCTTGCCACGTTGCTCAGCACGAAAACGAAACATGGTAGAGAAAATAATGCAGAGACCACCACCACTCTTGAAGTCCAGAAAACAACGCATCTGGGGAAAATAAAAATAATTTATATTTAATGAGCATATTAAAATGGATTAACAATGTGCATGCATTGTCTACACGCCACCCTGTTCTGCTGTGTGTTGCACACCCTGTACTTACCGGGATTCTTGTTGCCGGCGGTTCCACAGAATTTTTGCCTAGTTTAGCCTCCACATACTGCAAAAATTGTACGATTAACTGAGCCAATGACTCCTTCGTTATGGGATCAGAACTATGCGCCAGATACTGCAAAATATAGAAAACGAAATTAACGTTTGTTTCGATTCATCAGATTTGTGCGCCATTTTTGTTTTCGCGTTCGATTAGTGGCGGCTCGTTGTGGTGTGGTACTTACTTTTTTACAATTCTTTTGCAGCCATTGTCGTATCGATTCGAAACCTTGCAAGGTTTCTGGTGCTTGAAAAAACTCTACATTCGGACTGCCGTCCTTCTTAGGACCAAGCGTATTCATTGTTTAACCTTTTCAATACTACTTAAAGTACTTTAATGGACTTTTTCTATGCGAAAATCAAAATTTTCAGCTAAAACCACAAGCAAGCGACGCACACAACACAACAAAAACCACAATTTACACAATAGGAGTAAACGAAAAAGAGAGTGCGAGCAAGCGGGATGTATATGTAGATTCATGGTGTTGCCAGACTGATAGTGCAACATTGATGTTGTCGAGATTGTTCGTTTGCAGTGGTTCCCAACCGGTTGAAGTTGACGCACAAGAAACATAAGAGCAAAACGGTAAATTCGAAAATTGTCAATTGTTGAATTACCCGTTCAATTTTTAAATCAAGAAAAAAATTTAAGTACAATTTTTTTAACTTAAGAAAAGAAATTGAGTGAAATTTTTCATAAAAAATCCAAACCAAATTGATCAGTCTGGCAACATTATCACAAATCTACACCGGTCTGGCTATATTTACAAACCGTTTTAAATTTTCTAAAGCGGTTGAACTATTATTGTTGTTGTTGCCTCGTTCGAGACAAAAAGTACTGAAAATTTGATTCTCGGAGCATTTATATAAATACCGGCAACGTGAGTGAACATGGCTTTCCCGGAGCAAATTGGAAAATCTGAAAATTTTAAGGAAATTAAGGGTTTGGAAAGTGTTAAGCCAAATGTTAAAATAAAACGTTGAACTTACGTCGTACGGGTGTGTAATCATGTGCAAGGAATTGCGCATAAATATAATATTAATGCCAAGTGCTCTCATCGTCGCCTAAATGTGTGTTTTTGAAAACAATTTACGTGTGTATTGCTATGCTCGCTCCGTCTGCAAGGCTGTATGAGTACGAATGAATAAGAAAATCGTGCAAAAGTGAACGCGTAGCAGCAACTGCGACAACAGCAGAGCTAGCTGCAGCGCGTAGACATAGCAAAGCGCCCAGTCAGTAATACGAAACAAAGATAAAAACGACAAAAAAAAAAGGAATGCAAGAGAATTTCTGAAACTAAAATAAACGTTTGCCAAAGGTAAGTAGTATCTGTTCGCCTGCAAGTTGTGTGCAATTGATTGTTTTATTTTGCTAGAAACAAATGTAATTTAGGCTAATTAGTTTCTGTGGAGACCAACGACTGATCCCCGCTATTCTGTCAGCATTTGTTGTCATTGGTTGCTTGGCCATGGCGTCGAACGTTTTGCGGTAGCAGCATACCTTCCCATTTTTTTTTCGCTGCTTCCGTCGTCGTGGCGCAGCTGCTGCGGTGATTGTGTATGCGTCGGCATCGTCTTAACGCAGTATCACCGGGGTTTAATGGGGCCAAGCACTATGCTGATAACGAGACAAAAATGTATGTGCTCTCTATTTTTTCATAATATAGACCTTTTATACTCTGCATCCAAAAACATATACATTTATGTACATATGTATGAATGTATGTATGTATGAGCTTGTTTAAGTTTCATGAAGTGTATGTTATATACATACATACATACATACATACATACATACAAGAGTTAGGGGGTGGGGGTCCCAAAAACAATTTTATTCTTGTGTAGCAAAACAGGTTTGTTAGGCAATGTACATATATTCGTTGTTATGCGAATTAGTCTCTTATTTTCTTAAATATCGATTTAAAACTTGGTATAGAATCTTAGAGTTTTGTTTCTTCATACTAAATCGCTGTACGAATTTGTGTACTGTATTATATTTCGTTTGTATTTCAACATATTTTATGAATATTAATACATACACATTTTATAAATGAAACATTAATCTGTCGACTGTCAGCTAGTCTAAGGATCTCTAATATCGGGATTAATGTAAGATTATTCAACCATTCCAAATTATTTGTTACTTAATTAATTAAAAATTGGAAAAAATTAAAAATCATTTCGAATTGTTTCAAAAATTTCTGATTTATATAACAATGAAAATACGCCTAATAATGAAAATGCCCATAATAAATAATTATATTTATCATTGAAAATTGATAAGTTCTTTTTCAAAATAATCTCCATGAAGATTCATACACTTTCGAATCCGTTTGAACCATATTTCAAAGATCTTTTGACAGTCATAAGTGAGTAACTCCAAAATGAGATTTTTAAAGGCTTCAACAGTTTTTTAAGGCGTCGAAAACCCCAATTTATTTTTGTTTGTGCGGGTGTCAAATCACGATTGTAAAGTGGATGACCCAACAATTCATGCTCTAATGATCTAAATATTTAATGTTTCTAGTAAAGGAAAAAGCTGAGCTATAGCATAAGTGACTATCTATGAAGACGCTTAGATGTGTTATAAAAAGTGTTCACGCTTTTATTTGTTTCAAATCGAAATGGAACGAAAAACAAACTAATAGTCTAACTCAATTTTACGTATTTATGATGTTTCTAAAAGCATTTCGTGTATAAAGCGTATACAGTGTTCATTTTTACCGAAGCTATAGTTTTTTTATTTTATATTTTTCTACTTCTACTATTATTCCTTATTATTTGTTTAAATTCATGAGTTCATTCTAATTGTTTAATTTGTGGGAGTTTGTTTTGTTTATTCTCCTCTCTTATTATTGTCGAATTGCTTTATATAAGCGAGCATTGTTGTTTAATTAGATTTGCTGCGCTAGATTTCAAGTGTATTTTTATTTTATTCTCCCTTGCTTTTCGCTATGCTTCCATTTTATTTTTGTTAGGAGCTTTCAGTTGTCGTCTTCATTGTAGTAGTCTTCACTAGCTGCAAAAGCGCGTCACAAATAATTGATGAAATTACAGCGTAAAGCGTAAACGAGATTATACAAAATACCGAGTGGCGCGCCGACTCATTGGGTGATGTTTACTCTCTACAGCGGCTGCTGCGTGCCTTGCCCGCTTTAAGTGCCTGCCATCTTGTTGCGCTGCTTGGGGCTGACCACGTTGATAGTGCGCCCGTTATGTACTTTATGGCTTTGGCTTTGAGGAAGGGCAGCCAGACAGCCAGCAAATCTTTAAACGTCGTCGACTTGCACAATGAACTAGTTTCTGAGTACGAAAGACTAGGCGTAGTAGAACGACAAGTGCTCTTTATTTAATTGAACTGATTGCAAGTTAGTTGAATATATGTATATACGCAATCACCATCATCGTTAGCGATTCAGTTTAGAATTCTAAAGCGTCGTAATTGAGTAATGAAGAATTGCGGAAAGCTCCCTTGATAAGGTAAATCGTGTGTGATTTTATAATAAAATCTATTTTAAGACACCCGGCGGTCATAGCAGCAAATGAACTTCTCTGTTCGTTTGAGTACTGTTTTCAACTTTTGATAAGAATTGCAAGACACTTATAATGGTGCACATGAATTGAACCTTTAATTCATTTTATAGACATGTGTTTTTTTATACCATTCACACATAGTGTGAAATGGTATTATCAGTTTGTCTGAAAGTATGTAACGCATTAAAGGAGGCATCGTACCCAATAAAGTATATATATTCTTGAACAGCTCGACGAGATGAGTCGTTCTAGCCATGTCCGTCTGTCTGTAAGATGTTGCGCATTTTTTGGGCAACAACTTTTACGCTATCCAGTTGAAAATTTACACACTCACTTCTAATTATTGCAGTTTAATAGAGTATCAAGATTGACAAAACCGCCGCCCATTTTTGACTTTTTGTATGAAAAACTTTTTTATTGTAGTCAATATCAATATTGATATGGTAGCTTATAGTAGACGGACACTTCACATATACATTAATGTGTGGAACCCAACCACTGATTGGCAAAGGAAATAGGATCAAGTCTTAAATTATTGTAGCCCCCATACAACCCTACTGCCAATTTTGTGTTTTTGTATGAGAAACTTCTTTGTTAAAGTCAATATTAGGTTGAAATGCGAAGTGGTGCCTTTTAATGGATAACCGCTTAACATACATAGACTAATGGGCGTGTCCCGCCTACTTTTTGGGGTAGCCCCAATACAAACTCACCTCCCACTTTTTATAAAAAAAAATATTTATTTAAATTAATATTTGCTTTAAATTCCATTTTTTGGATTTTAGTCCCATACAAATCCACAGCTCGATTTTATGCACTTGTATAAAAAACGTAACTATTTACTTGAAATTCGATATGACGGCATCATATAGATGGTCGTTTCATACACATCTACTAATGGGCGTGTACCACCCACTTTTTGGGGCAGCCCTTTTTAAACCCCTCACATTTATAATGTTTTATAATACAACTAAAAATTTCTTGTGAATGGTATTAGAGCTTCGGCTCAACCGAAGTTAACGTTTTTTCTTGTTTTATTTTTTATTGTATCATTTTAACAATTTTTTGTTTTACCGTTTTTGCTAATTCACTGTGAGTCCGGAGAAATCCAAATTGTGGGAAGGGGATTTAGTAGAAAATACGAAATTGTTTCTGTTTATACAAAATGCTGATGCCAATAGAAGTTTTCATATAATGGAAATGTAATTGCATTGTTATCGATTCGGGTATTATTTTCATACAACCACCTATTCATTCGTTCTTATCGGGGGTGTGCGTCTTCTGCTATTATATCTCTACGCAATGCCGCTTGGATACATTGTTATATATATATGCATTGTTATCGATTCGAGTATTATTTTCATACATCCACCTATTCATTCGTTCTTATCGGGGGTGTGCGTCTACTGCTATTATATCTCTACGCAATGCCGCTTGGATTCATTGTTATATATATATATATATATATATATATATATATATATATATATATATATATATATATATATATATATATATATATATATATATATATATATATATGTATGTATGTATGTATGTATGTATTTATATATATATATATATATATATATATATATATATATATATATATATATATATATATATATATATATATATATATATATATATATATATATATATATATATATATATATATATATATATATATATATATATATATATATATATATATATATATATATATATATATATATATATATAGAGAGAGAGAGAGAGAGAGAGAGAGAGAGAGAGAGAGAGAGAGAGAGAGAGAGAGAGAGAGAGAGAGAGAGAGATATATAGATAGATATAGATATATATATATATATATATATATATATATATATATATATATATATATATATATATATATATATATATATATATATATATATATATATATATATATATATATATATATATATATATATATATATATATATATATATATATATATATATATTAATAGAATCAATGTAGAATTCATACGTATGAATATAAATTAACATATACATTTTTAAATTTCCGATTATATCCAGTTTCCATCCTCTACGCTAAACCCCATAATCTTCTGGATACGACCATGTTATACACGCTTTCATAAAGTGTACAATATTATTTGTTTTATGCATTAGTTGTTCTAAGTTATCAGAGACTTTTCTTGTTCTCATTTTTGAAGAATCATATTGGTAAACGATAAGGTACGGACATAATACATACATATATGTACATGTACATGCATGTATACTTTATATGGCAATTTTGGGCAACGGTCAATACAACCTATTTCAATGCCAATACCAAACATTTGGTGAGTAAATTAATCGGAGATACAGAAGCAATTTGTAAGAAACGCTTTGACTTTCATATTTGATCCATGATCCATTGAATCACACAAAACTATTAAAAATTGTGTAAAATAAATTGTAATACAAATGTCGAAATCAGAAACCTCGGGAACACACGTGTACCAAGTTTAATCTTCATTTCTTCATTATTTTTTATTTAAACTTCAATTTGACTCAATCGTTTAACGTCGTACATGTATGGTGGAGTGGGTTAAAATTTAGGTCCAAGATTTAAACATGAATCAAATTGACTAAAAGTTTTTAATAAAAGCCTCGATTTATAAAAATAAATAAAATAAAACAATTTGTACACTCTAAAAATAAAACTATCATGTGTTCAAGTCTCATCAGGCGAGTAATTTAATGAAAAAACAACTGTTCTTCAAATTCGGAAGAAAAAAAAAACGCGTCTTAAAACAGTCTTAATTATATGAAAAAAATACAATATTTGTTACTTTCACATAATTACTTCTAAATTTAATGGATTTGCAATTGAGAATAGTAAAATATTTTCTGGCTATTGTACAATAATACGAACATACATATGTATTAAAGAATTACGATGTGTATGGCTCAGAAAAAAACTGTTTTCAATAATTCCTAGACCAGCAGAGTTCCAGGCGTACTCGTATACGTGACAAATCGACAAGTGATATAATGAAAAAGAATTTAGTTAATTATTTTTTACTATTGTACTATTTGGTCTTTGTAAATTTGTTTCGCATATTTGTTGTAATCGTAATTTTTCGCGTATGATAAATACTATTGAATAATTGTACTCTTTTTCTCATTTATTTGCTTTACAGATTAGTTACATACTAAAGGCGAATTCAACTAAGTAGTTCTGCCAACAGTTGTTTGTACAGTTTGAAATTGCTGTTTGTCTGAACCAATTTGAGATACACCATATACATATATATACATATATCGATTGGAAAAAAATATCTATATACACACAAGGTCTTGAGCTATTGGAGTAAAAAAAAAGACTGCTGCGCTAAATAATGGCATCCCGGTAAGTGTGTTTTATTTTCTAAATAACACTTGCATAAATATGTATATTGTTTTAACTTATTTTTATATATTAATGCTTTTTAGACTCGATCGGCTATTTATTCTACTCGAGTCGGGTTCTTCGGCTGCTACACGCCGTGCTGCTGCAAAACAAATTGGTGAAGTTCAGAAGCTTTATCCACATGAGCTGCACGCGTTGCTAAACCGTCTGATTGGCTATTTGCATAATCCATTATGGGACACGCGTATAGCTGCAGCGCAGTCAGTTGAGGCCATATTAAAGAATGTACCGACGTGGCAGCCCGAATTGCAAGCGTTGACGACGGTTAAACGCGAGTCAGTCATAAAAAAGGAACCTCAAGATGTGCCCAGTGCTGTTAGTCTGGAGGAGGATAGTTGCCAATCAAGTGGCTCTCACGTTTCATCGAGTGCCACATCAAATGCAGGTGACTGCATCGGCGGTAGTCATTTGCTGTCATTTATCGATTTTGATTTAGTTCAGATACTGCAGAAGGGTGCACGTCTTATTGGGTCGGAGGGCATTGAATTTGATGTGCAAGTAGATGAGTCTACAACATCCGGCACGGCTTCAGCCGCAGATGGCGCAGAACGCCTTAGTCGACAACGTGCGCTACTCAATGAGAAATTAGGTTTAAACAAGTTGGGTGTTAATTCGACTGATCTGATCTCAGATGAGGATATGATACGTACTTCAAGTAATTACAATGCGAATGAGGAGAAAATTCCTGTTGAACATATACTCAATATCAAAGCGAATATGGGGGCGGGTAATGGTCAACCGATGAGTTGTCGCGAAATAAATCGAGCAAAGCGTAAGGCACGTCAAAATGCAACTGTTGCTTCAACAGTGTCGAACACGTGCAGTTCGGGTGTGGCAACATCCGGTGCCAGTACGCTTAGTCGTCGTAATTCTACAGTGAGCAGTAATGGCGACGAACCGGATAAGAAGAAACTCAAGACAGTAAATGATCTGCAACGTCAGGAGGTATTCTATGGGTTGAATGGTGAGTGCGTGTATCCATAATTGAGCATACATACTCGTATATAAATACATTAATATGTGTGTCAGAGCAATTAAAATTAATTTAATTTTAATCTGTCAAATATTTTAGATCCCGTACCCGATGTGACAGGCACTTGGGTAGAAGCTGTAACTTGGCCACTGGAAAATTTCTGTGCCCGTCTCTATATGGATCTATTTAATCCGAAGTGGGAAGTGCGTCATGGTGCTGCGACAGCATTGCGTGAACTTATTAATAATAATGTGGAAGGCGCGGGAAAGAATATATATATGTCGCGCGAAGAGGTAGGCTTATTAAAGAACATATTGAAGTAATATAAAACGAAATTCCATTAATGTAAATCTGCCTTAGATGCTTGAAAGTCACAGTCGTTGGCTGGAAGATGCTGCATTGCGTTTACTTTGTGTACTTAGCCTTGATCGCTTTGGCGACTTTGTGTCAGATCAGGTTGTAGCACCGGTACGCGAGACTTGCGCACAGGTTTTGGGCACTTTGGTGCGTGATTTAACTGCCGATAAGGTACAAAAAATCGTCGATATATTGCTGCAGCTTGTTAAACACAAAAACGAATGGGAAGTGCGCCATGGTGGACTCTTGGGTCTTAAGTACGTCTTCGTTGTACGTGAGGAGCTATTACATATCTACTTGCCCCAGTCTATAAATGATATACTAATTGGGCTCTTCGATGCTGTCGATGATGTGGGCGCCGTAGCTGCGTCGACGCTAATACCAGTTGCATCTTGGCTACCGAAACTACTTAATGCAACGCAAGTGTCTTCTATAGTTAAAATGTTGTGGGATTTGCTACTGGAACAGGATGAACTGACATCGGCATGTAATAGCTTTATGGGATTGCTGGCAGCGATATTATGTTTACCCAATGCAGCCAATTGGATACAGTAAGCAAGCGAAATTTTACATCGCATTTAAATTAAAAATTAATTTTGTTTTTCTTGATAGAATGGAGCCCATGTCCACATTAGTACCAAGACTATGGCCTTTCCTCTCGCACAGTACCAGCTCCGTGCGCAAGTCAACATTGCAAACTTTAATAACACTCACAAGTAGTAACCTTAAAAAATCACAATACAACGCCAATACAAGTGAAACAACTACAAACGGTGCTGCTATTAACGCCAACAACAACACAGTTGCCACTCTCAATTTCGATTCCAAAAATTTAAAACTTAATTTTGGCGTTATTGATTGGAGTTGGGAGCTGTTGCAGGAAGCACTACGTCATATTTATCAACGTATTCTAGTCGAACCTCAGGCTGAAATTCAACTTCAGGCACGCACGGTTTGGGCCAATCTCATACAACATGCTGATCTTGGAGTTCTCTTGCGTGCTGCATGTCCATATGTATCCTCGTGGATTTGTTTAGCAATGCAACCTCCACGTTTGGCATTTGATCCTACACTACTAATAAACGCTAGAGCTACGGATTCAATAACTATATCGTCTACAAATCAAGCAGCTTTACGAAGACGTGCGCTACGCATTGGTGATGATCTGGGCGGTCATTTATGCGTATCGCAAAAGCTGTTTCTTGGTGGTAGCGAAGCTACACCGCTGGAGTTGCGGGAAGCCAACTATATGCGTGCACGTATTACAGCTTCACGTGTGCTTGGAGCGCTTTCGCAATTTTTGGTACAACCGGCGCCTGGAGTTGTATATACTACAGAAAGTCCAACTGATATCTATACCAAAGTTTTACTAGGACATCTTAACTCACGTTCCGCAGTGCAACGTACAATATGTGCACTTATTATTGCTTTCTGGGCGCTAAACGATGAGAGCGTACGACCAGGACCGCCAAGTCTTCAGGAGAAACTGCACAATTGTGTCATGGAGTACTGCTACTATGACGAAGTGGCCATATCTTTAACCAGGTTTGTGCTGTGTGCATTGGTATTGAAATCATGTGTACATTTTTTTTTTATATACATTTTTTTTTATTTTAGACTTGTTCAAGAGGCGCAGGATTTTATTGCAACGATTAAACAAAATAAAATACCAATAAACGATTTTAATAATGCTAAAATTCTAACACTAGACCAAATCGAAGCAGTTGCTTATACACTTACCGATGATCTGAGACACTACACACTCAAACCAAAAATTCAAGATATGCTGCAGGAACGGCGCAAAGGCCTTCAGACATCATATCAGTCTACGGCTGCTGAACAGTTGGCATATCATGTAAGCACACAGGCAGCGCTAGCCGGTGCCATTTGCGCATTGCATTGTCTACCCGAAAAACTTAATCCCGTAGTAAAACCACTCATGGAGTCAATAAAACGCGAAGACTGTCTACTGCTACAAGAACTATCTGCCGAGTTTCTGGTGCATTTAATGGGTCAAGTTTGTGATAGAAATCCTAGTCCGAACAGCAAGATATTAACTAATTTATGCACGCTATTACGTAGCGATGCGGAGTATACACCCAAAATTGTAAGTAAACAGTGGCTAAAGGGTATTAAAGCAATATATAGATATGAATTATTATTAGGCCACAATTTGCCTGACATTGAATGCAACGCCAGTACCAGAAACAATGACAACAAATTGCTTGTATTACGGTATACAAACTCTAAGCCAACAACAGAATGCAACAAGTCACCAAAACTCAGCGCTCGGTTGTCCAATTCCCACTACGCGTGGTCCCGGAAGACCACCACTTTCGGAGGTGCTAGCGGCTGCCGCAGCGGCAGCTGAGAGCAGCGCTAATCAGGCAAAATTGTTGGTGAGTAACACAAAAATTACTTTGATAATTTTATATTTTATTAATTGTTGCTATCATTATTAGGAAGCAAAACAATGTCGGATACAACGTATTGGCGCTTCTTGTGCTATTTCGAAATTGTGTATCACCTTTGGTTCACATATTATAAATAAGGTGCCCATTTTCCAGCAGTTAATGTTCTCAAAAATTGTACAGTTTGTTGAAAAGCATAATTCTATGGAGACACTAGTCGATACTATACCCGATTTGGTAGAAACGAATGAATTAATTTCTTCACTGCAATTGATAGAAACTGCAACGCCACATATTGATGCAACGCTACATGAACAATTATTTGAACTGTTGCCACACTTGGGTAAAGTGGTCACTCATCCTCTTAAAGCGGTAAGTTTACTTCAAATATTTTACAATCATGTATCTTTTATTCAAATAATTATCTTGTTTCTATTTCAGATTCGTCATATGGCTGCACGTTGTATTGGTACAGTTGCACTAATTGATGCATGTCGCACTATGGATTTTGTAGTCAATCATCTAGTGACCTTGTTACAAAAAATTGATAATATCATTGAGCGACAAGGAGCTGTGGAAGCCATTGAACGCGTTGTAGATAAACTGCAAATAAAAATTGTACCATACATCGTATTGTTGGTGGTTCCACTTCTCGGTTCTATGAGTGATTCTGATGAATCTGTACGTCTTTTGGCAACGCATTGCTTTGCTTTACTTATCCAACTTATGCCGCTAGATTCGAAATCTTCAACATGCAAGCAAGAGATAAAATCAACTGAGCTTCAGGCACGTAAAACGCGTGATCGCGAATTTCTCGATTATCTCTTCGCACCAAAAACCATACCTGATTTTTCAGTACCCGTTACTTTGTCCGTAGAACTGCGTTCCTATCAGCAGGCGGGTATTAACTGGCTTTGGTTTTTGAACAAGTACAATCTGCATGGCATACTCTGCGACGACATGGGTTTAGGGAAGACATTGCAGACTATTTGCGTACTAGCCGGCGATCACCATCAGACTATGAATAATAATGAAAGACCATTGCCAAGTATAGTTATTTGTCCTCCAACGCTCACCGGTCATTGGGTCTTTGAAGTTGAAAAGTTTTTGAAGAAATCAAAGATTTTGATGCCGCTTCATTATGTTGGTTTGCCGACTAGTCGGGAAAAGCTACGTTGTTATATTGGTAGCACCTGTAATCTGGTTGTTGCATCCTATGATACCATACGCAAGGATATTGATTACTTCCGTACCATACCGTGGAACTATTGTGTACTGGATGAGGGTCACATTATTAAGAACGGCAAAACGAAGAGCTCCAAAGCGATAAAGCAACTTAAAGCGAAACATCGTTTGATACTTTCGGGCACACCTATACAGAATAACGTACTGGAGTTGTGGTCTCTTTTCGATTTTCTAATGCCTGGCTTTCTTGGCACTGAAAAGCAATTCATAGCACATTATTCCCGTCCAATTTTAGCCTCCCGTGATGGTAAAAGCTCTGCCAAGGAACAAGAGGCCGGTGTATTGGCTATGGAATCATTACATAGGCAGGTGTTGCCATTTTTGCTACGTCGCGTTAAAGAAGATGTACTTACAGATTTGCCGCCAAAAATTACGCAGGATTTGCTTTGTGAGTTGAGTCCATTGCAAGAGCGACTTTATGAAGATTTCAGTAATAAACATTTAAAAGACTGTCTGGACAAGTTAAGCGATGCTACCGGCGAGAATCTCAGTACAAAAACGCATATATTCCAAGCATTACGCTATTTGCAAAATGTTTGCAATCATCCAAAACTTGTACTCAAGGATTCAATGCAGTTTAGCAAAGTGGCAGCGGATTTAGCTGCATTGAACACATCGCTGGACGACATCGAGCACTCGGCTAAGTTGCCAGCATTAAAGTAAGTCATTTGAATAGTATTACTGGTAAAAGAAAAAGCAAATATAATTTAATCTTTAGACAACTGTTGCTAGACTGTGGCATTGGCGTGCAAACCGAGTCGGTTAGTCAACATCGTGCGCTAATTTTCTGTCAGCTCAAAGCCATGTTGGATATTGTCGAAAAGGATTTGCTGCGTAGACATCTACCTTCAGTAACTTATCTACGACTCGATGGCAGCGTGCCTGCTTCTATGCGGCAGGATATAGTGAACAATTTCAATAGTGATCCCAGCATTGATGTATTGCTGCTGACCACACAGGTATGTAGTTCTAGCAATATAATGTATTTGTTTTTATTAACAATATTGAACGTCCAAAGGTTGGTGGTCTTGGACTTAATTTAACTGGAGCCGATACTGTCATTTTTGTTGAGCATGATTGGAACCCAATGAAAGATCTCCAAGCCATGGATCGTGCACATCGCATCGGTCAAAAGAAGGTTGTCAATGTCTATCGTCTGATAACGCAAAATTCACTAGAGCAAAAAATTATGGGTCTCCAAAAATTCAAGATTCTCACTGCCAATACAGTGGTTAGTGCCGAAAATGCCTCGCTACAAACCATGGGTACCTCCGAGTTATTTGATTTGTTTAGTTTGAAAACTGGCAAGGACGCATCGGGCTCGTCGTCGTCGTCATCATCAATAGGACTGACTGGTAATGGGAATTGCACAGCATCGATGAATGCGATTATTGAAAATCTGCCAGAACTTTGGTCCGAGCATCAATATGACGAGGAATATGATATAAGTAATTTCGTGCAAACCTTAAAGAAGTGAAAAAAATAATTTTTTAAAATTCTAAGGTCCGGTATCCCAATCTCTGGTAAAATTTAATTTTCCGTTAAACACAATTTACATAAAGAAAATTATGTTAACTGGCAGAATAACGGACAGTTACATTTTAACGGAACATTGAGAAACTCATCCGAAATCTTTCCTCTTTGACATACATATAACTAAACTTAAACTGCGGTGTACATTACCGTTTAACTATTCTTCTATTATATTTTCTAAGATTTTTATTTCCTCTTTTGATCCATAATTGAAAACTTTCTTTTTACAAGATTGCTCTTGTTTGATGAATAATAATACTGAAATTAAAGAAATTGAGAATAAAGTCTTCATATTTTTCAACTGACTCGAAATATTTTTACAATATTTATTCTTACTGCGGCGCTTGAACCGATTTCGGTCATAGCCGCTATTGAGCAGTGCGCGCTGGTGTGAGTTTTAAAAACCCAGTTTGCAGAGGTCTTCCCAACGATTGCTTAGTAGCCCCCTCGGACGTTGTCCACCAATTAAGTTTAGGTTCCTCATTCGCGAAGGTGATTTGCGTGCGGGCAACAAGTACTTCTTGTCCAAGTTCACCGACAGACGAGATTTTTCGACGAGATTTTTAAAATAAAGCATGTCCGAAAAGAACGGCCAGGGAAACGTAGAAGCCACCGTAGGCAGAGATGCCATCAGGCTAGGAGTCGATCAACCCGAGCACGGATAGTGTTTAGCACCTGCCAACCTACCACAACGGATCTCTTTGACCTAAGTGATAATGGTTTTCTTGTCACCAGCCACTTAACCTAACATAAAACTTACCATTTTTCTGAAATTATTTCATGCGATTATCATACGTCTCTCGAATTAAAACATTTTTAAAAAGCAAATATGTTAATAGCACATATCAAATTTGATAAGTTTGACCACAGCATGTGTGAAAAATTTACAAGCATGTACTTCACTTGAATAAACAAAATAACTGGACTTACATAAATTCAATTTAGTGCTACCAATTTTGTGATATACTGTGCAAATAAATCATGTGCGATTGAGGGATTAATAAGTGCTTCTAATTTTACTAAAGTAGATTAGAACGAAATAAAAACTTTTACCGTGCAATTTCTAGCAACAAAGGTATTCCATGAATAAGAATTTATAGCGAATCTGTTCTTAAAATAATTTCTATAATCAAATTCACTATAAAAGATACATACATACATGTACATAGGTATGCACAATATGAGTAAATAAAATGTCTGCATTGTACCGCTTTGATTGACTAATGACTAAAATCGTTTATAAATAATAGCTAAACTGTTTTGAAAAACGAAATTGATTACATTTGAAATTGGTATGTCTTCCTAGTAATCTATACATATCTACGCATACATATCATTATTGTTTATACGGAGTATTGTACCTATATGTCTGACATGGGTAAAAGTGAGTAGCTTATCTAAATAGCAAGCAGTAAAAATCTGTTGTGGACATTGATAAGATCTACGCATTGTACATAAAATATGTAAAATCTATTTTTAGAGTAAGTCTGTGATAAAGTTGTACCTATAGTACAATAATATTTTAATCTACTGAAGAAAAAAAAGTTTTGCAAGGCGAAAGTACGACTTGGATGTTTTATAATCCTGTATTATGATTTATTGTGTAGTCCAACTTCCGATTTTGAATTTATTTTGTTGTATATATAAAGAAATATTGTGTTTTTGTGATAAGTGCTTATGTACAAAAAAAATTGCGTTAGTACAAATGAAGTGGCTCATAAAACACTCACTACTGATAACACCGGAATGAATTGATATCGCCAAAGGCTGGCTGCGCATAAAATGCTGCTGTCTAGCTATATAAGACTCCAGAACGCTACAGTTGGTGCAAGGGAAACTTTGTCCCACGGCTTTTGTTAATACATATTAATAATACAATGAAGTTCATTGTGAGTGTTGCCATTTTGGCTGCCATCTGCTTTGCGCAAATCGATGCTCATGGTATGATGTTGAACCCACCAAGCAGATCGACACGTTGGCGCTACGATTCATCTGCACCGGCTAACTACAATGATAATGCACTGTTCTGCGG
Organism: Leucophenga montana; assembly: GCA_035044765.1. Taxonomy (NCBI): domain Eukaryota; kingdom Metazoa; phylum Arthropoda; class Insecta; order Diptera; family Drosophilidae; genus Leucophenga; species Leucophenga montana. The sequence continues at coordinate 306,493 of JAWNNQ010000544.1, forward strand.
TGGTTCATATGTAAGTGGAATAGAAAATTAAGAATCTCTGAATGACAGAATGAGTAAAGGACTCTAAAATTATACCATAACTTTGAAATGTTCAGGTACAAATTTCCAACGGTGGCCGTTGCGGTATGTGCGGTGACAATTACCAGAATCCTACACCACGTGCCAATGAGTTGGGCGGTACATACGGTCAGGGCGTCATTACACGTACTGCTTACAATGGTCAGACTTTGTCGGTTACTGTGCGTATCACAACCAACCATTTGGGCTACTTCCAATTCCATTTGTGTAATTTGGATCAGTATGGCGGTGAATCAGAGGATTGCTTCAATCGCCAAACTCTGCGTTTCCCCGATGGCAGTGACAGATTATACATTGGCTCAAGAAGCGGTGAATTCGATGCAGTTGTGGTCCTGCCAGCTGGTCTTACTTGCCATCACTGTGTGCTGCGTTGGACTTATGTCGGTGGTAAGTTATTGCGTTGGCTTTTTGTATAAGAAAGTGCACACTATAGTAACACGTCTTTCAGGTAACAACTGGGGTATTTGTGAAGATGGCTCTGGCGCACTCGGCTGTGGTCCGCAGGAGACTTTCAAGAACTGCGGCGATATTAGCATCTACTAAGCGTGTTAAACGAACGTTTGTTTGTTACTAAATTAACTGCCTGCTAGTTTTGTGACTTCAATTTAAACCAAAGTTTTTATACCAAAGTTTTACACTAAAATAAATGATCTGATGTTGCATATATTTTTGAGTTTCAAATATAACTGATTTTTAACACGTACATATGTATATGAGTATGATTATCATATTCTTTTATTAGTCCATGTTTCGGGCACAAGTTTCCTGAATAACGATCTTTTTTTTCGTGGTTTTATTGAGATTTTTTGAATTTTGTTTAGAAGGCCGGTTCACTCCTCTAGCTATATCTCGAGTTAAAAGTTATCCCTCTGACTGCTACTTATATCCTTTTAAATAATTCTTTAATAAAAATGAATGTAATAAATTTACTTTTAAAATTGGAAAAAATAGAAATCGTTTAAGTTTGCCCGAGTTATTCAAGTATAGGGAGCGGAGCGTCCATGTCACGTAGGCAAGTGTGAAACCTAGATCCGAACGAAACCTAAATCGTACATTTCAAGTTTATTTTGATACTAATAAGCCTTCCTATATAAACTTAAACTGTTTTACTTTATTATATTAAAACTTTTTTATATAAGCAACATTCTAAAAAATGTAACTAGTACTTTCGTGCAATTAATTAATTTATTATTTCATCTCCAACTTGGAAGGCCATATAAATTCTACAACTGTGAAAATATGACTTTTTCCAACTTTTACTATTTCCATTTAAATACGTGAAATTTTTCTTTAAACACATTTTTATGTGTGAATGCTTTATTCAATAATTTCATATTTTGTTCATTATTTTTTTTTTTTACTTTTTATATAAACCATTTTTTTCTTCGCATTTTTTTTTGCTTATGTATTTGTTCTTCTTTACGTTTTTGTGTATTTGTTTTGTAATCGTTCAATATTTATAGTATATGTATATATAGATTTATGCTACGTAATATTTGTATTTGTTTTTATATTCGATATATGTATTTATATATATATGCTCACAATGACTTTTTCACTTTCAAAATCTTTGTTTTTCTTAATTTGTGACTCAACTAATATTTTACAAAGCAATATTTTCTTGCAAATATTTTTGTTTTTTTTTTTTACGTAAACGCAAATTAATTTTTAATGAAATAATTTGTGGTTTTCTAGAACTTTTGGTTTCTAGAGTTTAATTTTACAACTTTTATGTTTAATCTCTAATAATATTTTTTTTAGGCAATGTAATATCTTTTGTCATTTTTGAAATATGAATTTATATGCTTTCAATAGATTTTTGCATATTTAATAAAATTAACTTATACAACAATGAAAAAGGTAATCATTGGTGCAACAGGGCTACCAACTTTCTTTTAAATTATTGTAAAAAAATTGTTTTTTTTTTTTTTAATAAAATTTGCTAAAATCTACTACTTGAAGAGTTACACAAAAATTAATCGTTCATAAATTATCAACGAAAAATAATTTGCTCAAAAGTTTTAGTTTTATAGTCTTTGAAAGTCCCACTCACTTTTTTTCCACATAAATACATACATACAGAAAACACTTTCGCTTTAAATTTCATTCATTAAATTTAGTTTTATGAATAAAATTTACTAATTTTCTAGCGAAAATGTTTTCTTTGGCAGCCATGATTGACTCTTGGTAAACCTTGACCTGTTTTAAATAAATAAACAATTCACTTTTGTTAGGCACCGCCGCCCGTTTGTTGATCGACCATCACTATCGACCATTCGTACTCTTTGACACCTGAACAAATTTACTAACCAACCCAAAACGCAGAATTAATCAATTAAGCCGTCCATTTCAAATATGTTTTCCATTATATTCACAAAATAATTGACTTCTGTTCTCAAATGTGGTTTCTTTATATTTCTAAACTTCTCTTCACTGTGTGACCTTTTCTAAGAGTATAAAAGTATCGATACTACCGAACTTAGTTTTGTCAAATTTTCTCTTGGTTAAAATACAAAACTTTTTCATATTTTCGTATTTGAAAATATATATTCCTTCCTGCCTTGTTTAAATATATTTTTGTGTATATAATTTTTCTTACAAATTGTATTTCCATTATTTGGTTGTTGTCGTAAAAGCACTTAATGATTATACATTCATTTATTAAAAATTGTTTTTCACTCAATTTTTTTGTTGTTTTTGTTCATCATTAATTTTCTTTAATGTCTAAACTTGATTTTTTTTCTCTCATAATTTTCAACATTTTTGTTTTTAAATTTTTTTTTCGAATACTATTTATTTTTGTAATACCTGAATTTTAGAATTTTGTGTCCGAAACGCCATTTGTTATTTTTATTCATGTGATATTTTGTTTTTTTTTTTTTTGTCATATAGATTTGCTTTTTTTTGTTTTGCTTGAGTTGCCAACGTTCTCGTTGCATTTATTTGTTCGGGTTTTGCCAAAGGGTAGAGCCAAAAGTTTTGTTTTTTCGTTTTTGTTATTAAATGATTTTGTTGTTGGTATTATTTTTGTATATTCTTAAGTACTTTTTCTGTTGCCGTTTTGATAGAACTATGCAAAAGATTTGTCTTGTTCTAATTGACTCAATACACAAGTACATATTTTATTTTTTGCAAATAAATTTTTAATTTAGTGCGGCGCTGTAATATAAAATTATATTATTTTCTTTTTTCCCTTAGGCCTTAACACATTAAACTGCGAATTGCGAAGTTTTGTAAAAATTGTGGCAGTAATAAGACGTAAACTATCTTTTCTTACATTTTTTGTCTTCTTGTCTCAATTTTTTTTTCGGAAATTTTTTTTATTTAAATATTTTGTAGTAGAGCTCTGTCAATTTGATTAGTGTTGAATTGTTTTTCAACCGATACTTTTAACGACACCGGGTTCGATATACATATTCGCAATTCGTAAAAGTAGATACATATGTATATGCTCACCTTGTATTGTGCGAATTATTTTACGAATTCATAGTGTTCTGATCCATAGAGATTCATGTACTTTGATGACATTCCAAATTCGCAGAGCAATACGTTCAGACCTTCAAGTTGTGTGCTTTCAGTATATTTTACATATACAAATTATGAGCTTTAAGTTAGCTCCGTTAACTTATCTTCATTTAAAAGGAGTTTAAAATCTTTTTAAACGCCCAGTCATCTCAACTTACAAGAAAAAAAAAATCAATGTAAAAACGATTGATATCGAAGCGTACGGTGTAGAAAAAGCAAAAAATATGCCGCATCGAATTATTTTTTCGACTTCCACTAACACTATTAGACTTTGAAGAGAGTTCAGAGGCTAACGTATGTAGGCTTAAAAAATGATGTTTTAAAAGCAATATTCTCAGAAACATTGCATAGACAACAGCAAAATCATGCAAATAAGAAAGTAAAAACAAAGCCAAGTGACAAAGCAGTTTCGAAACTGTTTTCTTGCTTCGCTATCGCTTTATACCTTGAACACGCTTTTCGTTTCGATTGCACTGTAACTCCATTAGAGTGATCACATAAGAAAGTCCAAGCAGTGGTTTGCAACGCAATACGTATAGCGTCGTATCATCGTATCACTTCTAGTGTGCACTTTGACGTCAGCCTTGTGCGACTATTTTTCCACGATAATTAACTGCTCTATGTGTTCCTTCGAATAACTTATGGTTCCGAAACAGAATTCGCACATACTACCGAACATTAAATCGTGAGATTTAAAAAATATCTACGTCACAGATATGGTACTTTAGTTCACGCTTAACATTTAAATACAATGCAGTTTTTACACAAAAAAAAAAAATAAAAATTATGCTTACAGTAGCAAATTTAAATTCTTATTGATTAGTAACATGAGATGATAAGTTAACGGACTAAATTATTTAATCAAACTTTTTCCGGCAATTATAAACACTTCTTCAACAGCTGCATCATTTGTAGTATCTAATTTTCTTTTTTAACCATTAAAATTTATTGATTTTTATTTTGTATTATTTTTATGTTAGTTTATCTTTTATAAAATTACTTGGCACAAGTACTTGAGTAGTATAACTGGTAGGGTAAAAATTAAATAAAAAGACGCGCTTTTGTCAAAAGAAAATCTAGTTTTGTGTTACTTGGAAAGAAAATATATTAAGAAAAAACAAAAATGAATAAATAAAAAAAGTAATCTTTTAATAATTACATTGAAAATATTGCATATTTTTATTTTAGTTTTTCTTTCTTGCACTTACAACGATAACTTCTATAAAATAGAGCTCATAATTTTTGTCATTAAATTTATTATGCTAGTCCATGCTTGTATATATAGTAGATCAAAATTTTTTGCTTTTTGTTTAAATTAATTATGTGTGTTTCATGTATTCATTTGATAATTTCTTTACTTTAATATTTTTTTTTTTGTTTCAAACTTAAACATTTTATTACCATATATTGTATTGTATTTGTATATATTTTAATTATTTGTTTTTCTTGCGTTGTAATTACATATTAAAAACAATTTCATATAGAACTAAATTGGAAAAGTGCTAAATGAAGATGCTTTTTAAAGAACTAAATATGTATGGACAAATTATATGTGTAATTAGGTATAATTTAAGAAAAAAGCATAAAGAAATGGAAGCTGATATTAAAACTGTGTTCCCTAATTAATATTTAAGTGCTTAGCTTTGCGTATAATAAATTTATTTTTTTGTTTTTATATACAATTGCAAAAACATTTTATATTCTATATGTGTTTTGACTGTAAATGAGTTATTTTTACTGATCATAAACAAAAAAAAAATATTTACTTTGCGACATACGAAATTAGTTAATAGAGACAATATGAGAACAATAGAAAGTAAAACTAATTTAATATAATTGAAACAAGAAAACAAATTTAGAGAGAACAGAGCATAATTGAAAGGGAAGTTCGGAATCGTTTATGTGAATTCACCTAAACAATAATTAATATACAAAATTATACATAATTAAAAATTTGTTGTTTAAGTATGTATATGTATATGGCATATGAAATCATTTTACACACTGCATGACTTGAACATTAACCTCTTAATTTTAACGCTATTCTCAGACATTCATAAATTTTAAAAAGTTTAGTTTTTAGTTTAATTTTTTCAAATTTAATTTCATTTCTAAACAAACTGCTTTAATACAGGTATATGAGCGTTTAAGCCGAGCTTAATTTATTTCGAGTTGCTTTTGATAAAAATATATTGAAATAAAATTTTAAATTATTTAATAAACATAAATTCAACTTCTATGTAGAAAAAATTATAGTCATTAAAAAAAACTCAAGGAACATCTGTGTTATTTACATTTACTCGTGACAAATTTTGGAAAATATCAAAGATTTATGTTGTTTTGAGAATATGAAATGCTTCGACACTTTTATACTATTCACATAGAGTGTGAAAGGGTATTCTTAGTTTGTAACGCATTAAAGGAGGCATCCTATACCCCATAAAGTACATATATTCTGGATCAGCTTGACGAGACAAGTCAATCTAGCCATGACCGTCCGGGGATCAATTTTTAAGATATGGAGCTGTGGCCCGGCACAGACTTATTTTTGTTGCAATCAAGTAGAAAAGCCAAAGTAACCCCCACACAAATTACACGCCCACTTTTCTTGCATTACATGTATATGGTTGATTCTTATGGACGGACGGATGTCAATGGGTGTAGTTAAAATGGTAGTAGGCATACAGAACCACTGTTAACTTTTACGTTTTTGTATGAAAAACTTTTCTTTTGCAGTCAATATCAACTTTGAGTGTGACAGGTGGCTTGCTATGAACGGACGCTTCACATAAATATCAGAGGGCTTGTTCCGTCTACTTTTTGGTGTGGGCCCAAAGAAACCCACCACCCACTATAGCTGCTATATGATTTTAAAATTTCGTTTGAATGGTAATAGTTCTTCGGTTCCACCGAAATTAACGTTTTATCTTGTTATTTTTTTACAATTTTATCACGTTTAAAAGTAAAATTAAACAGTTTTCCATTATTTGTTTTTTTTTTTTAATACATAATACACATGTAATATAAAAAGATTCCCAACTTTTATTAAACTTAATACATTTTCCATTTTGCTTTGCTCCGTTTAAATCGCTAATGCAACAAATTCAAGTCTAAATAAAACTAAAATGACTAACTAAAATCAAAATCTAACGATTAATGCATATAAAAATTATGTTATACATACGTACGTACATATACGACTATGTAAACTACAAAAGAAAAGAATTAAAAAAAAATTGTATCTAAAAAAAAATATTTTTTTTTTCTGTTTGTAAAATAGAAAACAACATTTCAAATATTGCAGCAACAGTGGAAGACAATTTTGTCGCAAAACAAATTCTTGTTTTTAATTTAAATAATTTTTTTTTGTTTTTTTTTTTAATAAATACTTTCAAATTTTAAAGAAATGATTCTTTTTTAAGAAACGATTTCGTCGTCGTCGTTTAGTTTAGGAATTTATCGTGTTCGTTTTATGGATCCACAAACCTGCTACAGTTTGAAACAGTTACAGCTAATGCAATCTCTTCACATACTTAATTAAAAAATGTGTCGACTTAAAAATATGAATATGTATATATGTATATGGTATATCATCTATAAGAAATAAAAGGCTTAAAATCAACAAAGACAGTTCAAAAAATATATATATATATATAATTTATATAGGTAAAATATACAATTTAAAATAATAATTTATAAAATTTAATTAAAATCGGGGTGGGACAGGCAAACATATTAAAAGCATGATTTTTGTTCTTTTTTGTTTTGTTTTTTTTTTTTAAATATAATTTTAAGCTTATTTTATATGGGTGGTTTTTGTTTTGTTTTTCTTTTCTTTTCATTCATTCATGTGCAATTCATTTGTTTTAAACTTTTTCTTGTGTTGCTGTGGGATGCTAGGGATTTTGTATTTGGGTATTATGTGCTGCATTAACTTTAAGCTTATTAAATCTTAATTGTAATGCCTGTAACTGATATTTTTCTTTTAGTTTTAAATTTTTTTTTTTTTTTTTTTTTCATTTTCATAACATTTTTCTTCTTCTATTTTAATTTATTTGTTCGTCATCATTATTTCACCTGACTTTTTAGCAATTCTGTTGCTTATAAATTTATTAAGTTGCTTAATAAATTATTTTTTTCTTTTCAACTTTACTTTGCTTACTTATTTCTTTTGCCATTTAGTTCTATTGTTTGCATAGAATAATAAATTAATAGTAAATTTATAACTATTACTCAACTTTTCCTTTTTTTGTTTTCATATTTTACGACTGTTTTTCTTTGCATTGTATGCAAATACGCGTTTCTATTGAGTGTGTGTGTGTTTATGTGTGTGCGATTTTGTTTTTAGTTATGTATGTGTGTGTGTACGAGTATTGTTAATTTCATAAATAATTATATTATTATTATTATTGGTTTTACTAATTTTAAGTAATTTGTCAGCTTTTGCGCTCTATTCTTGTTTGTTTGATTAGTTTTGTTGTACGCGCCAATCAAAATTGTTTATTTATGCTTTGCACTTGTACTTGTTGATCTATGCCGGGTATAAAACTTTGTTCAAATTAGTTTGTAGTTAATTAGTCGATAAGCTGTTTGTTTGGCTTATTGCTGTTGCTGCTGCTGCTCCGTTAATTGTTGCAAGCCTGATGGAAAAAAATATGGAAAAACATCTTAACAATGTTTTTACACAAAAAGTAGTTAAAATTAAAAACTAAAAATTTAAAAGTGAATTTCGGTCATACCGAAGTTTTAAAACGTATTATTTTATAAAAAAAAAAACCCCAGTAATAATTTTTAACTCAAATTTTTTTTGCATAAATTGTATTAGTATATGGTACCATTTCCGTGAAGTCATTAAATAAAGCCATAAAAAGTTTAAGTTACCATAGTTGTAGAAATTTTGGAAAATTTGTTAATGAAACTACGCCCTTTTTTACAGTATTTCGTCAATATTTCCACCAATTTTGGACCAAATGTGAAGATTAAAGTAAAAGTCTACAAATAGCAAAGGTAGTAGTATTTTTGAAATTTTTGTGGTGAATATTTACACTCTTAGTACAAAGACCAGCATGTATGTACGACAATGCGCAGCCTACTCAGAAGAGCATTACAAAAACAAATGTACATGAAAAGCATATGGCTTGGCCACCTCTGCTTTAAAACAAAGTGCTACCAAACATTTTTTACTACAATGCATAACAAAAAACTTTAAAGCAAATCAATAATGTGCTCTATTTTCAAATTAATTGTAGTGAGTTTCAGTCTGCAAAGAAAAGTAAATGCCTCCTACCAGCAGCAGTATTATTGCCTGACACGCAGGCGCTGGCAATAGTCGCTGTATTCGACTCAGATGGCGTATTGGGACCGGCCGAGTGTGGCGTGAAGCCAGGCTGTCCGAGTAGCTTCTGACGCACTTCACGTATTTTCAGCTGTAAATCTTGTTTACGTGGGAAGACATCAATATGTTTGGTCTGCAAACGAAATAAAAATTTAATAATTTTCATACTGATGATAAAAATTAGTGCCAGTAACAACTTACCTGAAAAGCCATAGTTGCCTGCGTAGAGGGAAACATGCCATGCTCATTGAAGAGCTGAAGAACAAGATTGCGACGCGTTTCCAGCACTTTGCGATGTCCCTTCTCACTAGCATCAGAACGTGCGCTTTGCAGCGGCGTTTTTGGTGTTCGAGGTGAACGTACACCGCCCTGATCGTTGCTTTCGAGTTCTACATAAAAAAATACTTTAATATATAAAGCTAAATGTTTTTATGCAATATACTGCGCACCTCGCAACTCATTGTTAAAATCAGGCCCGAAGAAACGCTGTGAAGCTGTCGGTGGTGCAGAAGTAACAGAAGATTCATCTGCTGTATCTTCTTCGTTCACTGTAAATATTTCGATTGATATATAAATAAAATATGTAGTTACAACAATTTTATTGCAATATCATTGTGTACTTACTCAGCTTTTGCACTGGCGGTGCAACTGGATTCTTTTTACGATAGTTTGTGCCATAATGGCGCGGAGATGCTGGTACTGCAATAGCGCTGGGCGATTGACAATCCTCTGGTTTAAATTGGGGCAATGCTTTGTACTTTTTCTCAAAATCTACCTGTTTGAGTACACTGTACGAGAACAAAAGATATGCAATCAATATATCTATATAATGTATTAATCAAATTAAAATTCATTTCACGCACTTATTTATAGTTTCATCGTTTTTCTTTTTATTGACCAACGACGATTTCAATGGTGATTTTGGGTTGACATTTACAGCGCTTGAATTGCCGTTATTGCTACCGCATAACGCTGATGGCGTCAGAGGTAATTGTTCATCACTGCTTGGCGTTGTGGTCGATGAAGTGGGTGTAGGGAGCGCAGAACTGAGATTTGCATTCACATTTCCAATAATCGGCGAAGCGTTATCAATTAGCGGCGAGTTCAACTTGCTGCTAATGCTATTCAGAGCCGAATTGCCGGTATTACCAGCCAATATATTTGTTGTAAAAGTATTTGAATTAGTATTCTCGATATGATGCTTGCCAGTAATAGCTACAAAGATAATTTTGTATAAAATTAAAAATTGTATTTTAATTCCAATGACAATAATCTCTAATACTTACACATGTTTCTACGTCGTTGAAGTGGTGCACATCCCAGCTGTGCTGGCGTTGGTGCCAATACAAACTGCTGACCTTCCGCAGCATCTGCATCATCATCTCCACCATAAGTAGATGAATTGCCACCATCTGAACTACGTTTGCCCGCAGAGTCAGGCGGATTTAGTTGATACGTAGCCGACTTGGGTGTGGTTGGCATAGATTTATATGAAGGTGAGATCGGCGTAGCTTCTGAAAGAATATTGATAGTTAATATATTAGTATCATAAAAGTAATTTGTGAGGTTATGCATTACTGATTATACCTTGATGATAGTTGTGCAAGAGTCATACGACTGCTGTGTTGGCGCTTGCACACCAATGGGCTGCCCATTCTGTTTCTTGAATATGTATGGCATTGGTTTCATCGGTGAAGCATTGGCTACCATTTGTGCTGCTACATCCAGTTGTGCTTGTTCAATAGGCGTAGGTGGCTGATGTGAACGGGACATTAAACCGTACTGTATAATATGCAATAATATAAATACTACATATTGCATCAATCAAATCGTTACTCACCTGATGTCCAATCATGTTGTTAACCGTAAAATACACCGGTGGCTTCTGCGATCCGATCGTCGTTGCTGGCAATATTTGTGCTGGTGCAGAAGCGGGCGGTGTGGCAATGCTTGAAACAGCTACCGCCGCCGAGCCGAGCAAACCCACTGTCGCCGCTGCGGGAGATGATGGTACCGATGTGCCACCGGTTGTAGCGCCACCTGATGACGAATTAACAACGGTTGCAATATTTGAGTTAATCATGAGTATAGTTGAAGTTGTATTGGCATTAGTAGAAGTGGTTGTAGTACTAGTATAAGATTTGTTAGATGTTTTAATAGCATTCACCACCGTTGATGGTATTCCAATTTCCAGTGGTTTTTTTGCTGCTGTTATGGTTAGTTCGGGATTATTATTGGCATTATTACTTATTAAACTGTTGTTGTTGTTATTATTATTGCTTAATTTCGATGGCGTGTTGTTTGTTGCATTCAAAACGGTCAATGTCGCTGTGCCTACACCAACTGTTGTTGCATTTGCACTGGTGGTCAGTATGCGCGCATTAGCTGGTATTGTTATCTTATTACAAGCATTAATGCTAATGAAGGACACAGGACGCAATGTGGCCGGCGTTAGTGAAGTGGAAGAGCTCGGTGCTGCGCATGTGGTTGTTACTAACGAAGAGCTATTAGTTTCGTTACCCATTGATGTTGCTGTGCTAAATTTACGTAGCTTCTGTTGCAACAATTGCTGAGTAATGCTTTGTTGTTGTTGCTGATTATAACTATTTACATCAGTGATCAGCAACATTGTCTGTGTTGCTGGCTGTTGTTGTTGCTGTTGTACTGGTGCAGTTTCACTAACAATTGAGGCTCGCTCATCAGCAGCTGCTTCGCACTGCTCTACCAACTCTTCTTCGTCCTCATTTGTGCCGTGTAATGTATCCAAAACTAAAGCATCATAAAGTATGGCAGCGCGTTCAGTTGCCTTGGCACCGCCAATGCTGCCGCCATCTTTGAGTTGTGTACCGCCATTTTTGAATGTTAAAAGTTTACGTATAATAGGCGTGTTTGTAGGCGGACCCGTTGTTGATGTTGTTTGTATTGTGGCAGCATTATTATTAGAATTAGTTGGAAATTTAATAAATCGCTCAGTAGTGGTGGTTCTAATTAAATGTGGTGAAGGTGACTTTGTGTTACATGAAGTTGTGGTCGTTGTGGTGACTTTTGGTATTTTCTTAAAAAATAATGGCGGCGGTGTGGTGTGTTGCGTGCGTATGATAGTGAAATGATTACGCGGCACTGACGCCGTTGTTGTTGCAATTATAGTCTGTTGCTCATGAGCATATGGCGTTGGAACACGTGTTATAACCGTTGGCGGTGTCTCAACACGTCGCTGATGCAAATGTTTTAGTTGCTGATGGGGTGAGTTTGTATGCTGTAATGGTGTCAACGAGCGCACTATGGTGAATTGCTTGCGTCTGGGTGTAACCGAAGCGGAAGTTTTTGACAACTGTATCTTTAACGGTTGTGGTGTTTGTGTTCTGCGCTCCTCAACGCACTGTTGTACCGGTGTTGCAGGTTGACTTTTAGTCTTTGGTATTGTACAGAATTCAATATCATCGAAATCAGTAGTCTCTGTGATAAGATCATCGTCTATGAAATCGTCATCATCTTCAATATCGTCTAGATCGGATAAGTCATTATTGTCCGAGTTTTCATTTATTTTGGCAACTTCTTTTTCAGCATCTTCGGATTCAATATTTTCATTTTTGACTTTGATGTTTGAGTATAATTTATGAGGTTATGTATGTGTATGTTAAATGTAGTGTTATGGTTTTTTTTTAATGAAATTTTTAATGTGTGTTTACAGCAGCACAAACATATATATGACGCAGCGTTTTTGTGAAAAAGACAAGAGAGAGAGAAAGAGAGAATGATAATGCAAACAGAGAGATTGCAATGTTAGATACGTTAATGAGCTTATGCAATTAATGAGCGGGTGTGGTGAATTTTACATTAAATTATATAAAACAGAAAAACCTCAAACTCAAAATTGTTAATAAACTAAATAGTTATAATGCCAATTATTTAATTTTTAGGGTTTAACCAAATAAAATTAGATTGTTTACCAATAAAGTAATATTAAACACAAAATTTTAATGCCATACCTCTTACATCCGTTGGACTACGCAGCGGATGATGCACATGCATTGATGTGTGATATTGTTTAGCGCTTAGCGCTGTCACTGTTGGCACGTTAAAGGTGAAAATGTTTGCTGTTGCAGCAGCATTTGAGTTACCATTTAATTTGTATGGTGATGGCGGTTCCTGTTTAATATCCTCAGATTTAACATTCTGCTGCATTTCATCCAGCTTTGTACTCTTCGGACTAATTGGCATGGTCTTGAAGGCGCCGCCTACTGTATATATGAAATATTTAAAGCATAAAAAAATTGTTAAGCAACTGCAATATGTAAGTACATAATAATTTCAATAATAATAAACTACATATTTAATTGACAAATCGAAAACTTTAAAATAGAAAATTTGGCTATAGAATTTGGGCACAATGCAATTTCTATTTCACAGTTTTTCTTTGTTTTCATTGCGCTCGCCTGTTGGTTGGAATGGTGTTACACCAATTGGATTCTTGGGGCTATTATATGAGTACATCGTCATCTGTGGGTATGGCAGCATATTACTCTCGAGCGCTGGATGAGCCTTTATCGCTTTCGGTTTAAGCGTTTCGGTACTCGGCGCTGACATAGCGGCGCCTACTCCGCTGGTCGCTGAGTTTGTGTTTGTACTTGTTTGGTGTGCATCGTCTAGAAGCTAAAAATTAAAAAAAAAAATTATTTTTAAAATCTATTAAAATGAAAATTTAAAAATATATTTACCTTCTCATTGTGCTGCTGCTCTTTAGAAGCGGCGCTGCTCTGCGGTTGCTTTCGATAATCGTATGGCAAGTCATTTATAGCTACTTCGCTTACACGCTCGCGGATTTGAAGCTCAATCTTTTTATTACTGCTATTACTACTGATGTTACCATTGTTACTATGCTGTTGCTGTTGACTACCTGAGCAAATACTATTACTATTGCTGCTGCTATTGTGCTCTTCAACAATAACCATTTGCTCTTCGTCCGACTGCATTTCATCTTTTAGTGATTCCGATTTAAGCTCATGCATATGTGCATCGTTTGTATCACCGCGATTAAGTATAGTAGTCGGTGTTTCGTCAATTACTGCATGATAATTAGCTATAGTCAATGGTATAATATCGCCTTGCACTTCCGACTGACCGGAACTACTATTAACACCTATACCACATGGCGTTCCCGGGCCCATATCATGCTCGAGTGAATCAGAACCGTCAACAGAATCGTTGCGTGGCTTGCCATTAGGGCCTGCACTTGGATTTTTTCCCGAACTTGACGATTTACGACGATCCTTAGAACACCATTTCCATTCGGGATGCAATTTAAAGTGTGCATCCTTTACAGAACTGGCCAGCTCATGGTATTTTGCTTTCTGTTCCGGTTTCAAAGCATACCACCATTCTCCAAGGATTTTACTAACAGTGCGATTGTCTTGATTCGGATGTTTTTTATGTACCATTTTGCGATGCTTTTTCGAGAAAATCATAAAAGCGTTCATCGGACGTCGAATTTTGTTCTATAAAAGAAATGGTTAGAACTTTAGAAATTATATACATTATATTTAAAGTAAAATAAAATGAGCACCTTTGCTATTGGGCTCATAATTTCCTTGCCCACTGCACAACTCGCAGCTGCATTTTGTTGTTGATGCTGGAGCGCGCTAAGCGATTGTGAACGACGTTTGGCAGCTGATGTTGTTGGAGCACTATTGGAATCACTTGCATCCAAACACTCATCAAATTTACGTATATTGCCGCCAACACCGCTAATGCAATCCGATGTGCTGTAAGTTACCATACGATAATCACCACCACCATTGCGTAGTGCCGTTGACTTTTGTTTTCCGGCAGCATGTGACATTGCGGTCGTAACGCTCGTCTCAAATACATCATCGTCAAGCTGTTCATCGGCATCGTCTTGAATTTTGGTTGTAAGATTCGTTGCTTGATTAGCTGCTTTATTGGCATCATTCAGTGAACAGTTCAATGGCTTACACGGCGATTCCATTGGCGTTGGCACCATCAAATGATTATTATTGTGATTGATTAGATTTGTTGGTTGCTGCTGCTGTTGTTGCTGTGTATGTTGCAACTGATTTTGGGTTTGGCTGGGATGCACCATGCTCGCAATGCTGTAGTGACTAATGCTCTGTGGTGGTTTTGCAATTGGGGCTTGATTTATTTGCGGCAGTAGAGCATGCCACGGATACAACGAGCCCGAATTATAACCTATAATGATTCAAAATATTCAAGTATTATATACATTTTTCCATAGCTATAAACTAAGAGATAAAACTAACCGTTTTTTGACATTGATTTATCCGCCATTGATAATTGTGCAGCTGCCGGCGGCATTGATGGTGGTGGTGTTTGCTGCATTTGTTGTTGTTGTAAATGCTGCTGATGTGCCAGTGGTATAAGTCCACTTTGTGGTACTCCTGCGGCACTCGAAAATGAAACCAATGTCGTTTGACCAGGAGCTGATGCATTTGAAAGGTGTTGCTGCTGCTGATGTTGATGATGCGGTGTGGGCGGCATTAGCGGTGTTAGCGATAATTGTGTGCCATCGACTATAACTGGATGAAATGACTGACCCACCGCATGTTGATTGGCAGTATGCGTTGTTGTTGTTGTTGTCGGAGCTTGTACATGTTGCGCGGCACTAGAAATTCGTATAACACTTGTGGCATGACCCATAGATGTAGCCGTAGAACTTACCACCGGCGCCGCCGTTGACAATGACACCACTGGACCATTTGGCGAATTCATATGATGTGCGCCAAGATGATGTTGCTGCTGATGGTGAAGATGGTGGTGACTACTAGCAGCGCTCATAAGATGTGCTGCAGGCGGTTGCTGTGAAGATGAGGGAGGCGGCGGTTGTTGCTGCTGCTGCTGCTGAGGTGGTGTAGGCGCCAGCGCCGGCGCTTGTGGCACATGTTGATGCATTACCAGTGAGACTGGTGTCGTCTGCGGTGGAAGTGTTACAATCGATTGTGGTGCACGTATACTTTCCGGACAGATGACGTGTGTATAACCACCAACTGATCCGCCAGCATTATGTGTTGCACCACCCGAACTATTGTACATTACCGGACTGGGAATGGTCTTCCATTTAACGCTTGAAATGACTCCACTGCTATTGCTGCCACTGCCACTTCCAGTGCTGTTTCCATGTACCTCATTGGAATTTGCAGCGGCAACTGCAGCCGCGGCGGCAGCTGCGATATTTGCACCGCTGCCAATGGGCGTAAAGAAATTCTGACGATTTGACACCGTTACAGGTGAGTGGGTGGTGGCGGCAGTCAGCAGCGGTGATGCGCCATGATTTACAGGCGATGTATATGAAGGCGTTGCCGAGCGTGAGCTGCTGAGTGACACTATTAAAGAGAGAAAATTGATTAGAGACGCAGTTATTTAATGTAAACATTTAGCATATTAAGAAAACGTATTATTAAATTATTACATAAACATTGCAAATATAATTTAGCGCCGAGCTCGAAATCCTGAAAGGCATTCATCGTTTGCATGCTAAGCAACTACTGCTCCGGCGTAAGTCTTTTGACCGGCGTACTAGTCCGTTTAGAGCTCCGATAAAAAACACTCGTTTTAAAAATATCGTTTACACTTTTATGATTTTTTGTCACGTTGCGCATTTAGCTTTTATAAGCTGTTCTTGCGTATTTGTTTATTTTCACAGTTGCACAGATTTTAAGCATAATTTCTTTCTCAATTTTATATAATTTTGTGCGTTGTTATATTTGATGCTCTTCCAGAAATTCTCAGACTTGAAATTCTGTCGTCGTTTCGTTTTGTGCACTGTATTTCGCATCGGTTTTGATTTTGATATGTTTTTTTATTTTAAATAAATTTTTTTTCTGTTCCCTTCAAAAAAAACAACAGTCGGCAGCGGAGTATTAAAGAAGAATGCACTCTCAGCGATCTACGATT
Source organism: Leucophenga montana (assembly GCA_035044765.1). NCBI lineage: Eukaryota > Metazoa > Arthropoda > Insecta > Diptera > Drosophilidae > Leucophenga > Leucophenga montana. The sequence continues at coordinate 323,360 of JAWNNQ010000544.1, forward strand.
CCCGATCCCATAACCAAAGAACGAATTTGGATCGAGACGAATCAAAGAACGAACGGGCGACAAGTGAACAATCTCGCGTGCAATGAGAGCGTGAATGAGAGAACATAGCGTAGCGCCTACTGCAGCAGTAGACTGAGGCCGAGGCGGAAACGATGACGACAAAAGCATGTGAGCGAGATAGAGTTCATACAAGTGGAAGAGCAAGCGCATTAGGGCTTATGTTTTGCTTTCATACCTGCCGCGCGCATCTAATGCAGTTGTATTAGTACGGCTCTCAAGTGGCTGTGTATTGTTCTCACGCACACACTATTTCTACGCTTCTTCACCTTGTTTTTGTTACCATATACTACGAACAAGCGAAGGGGCAGGTGCATTGGAATGCGTGTGCAATAAAATGATAAAAAAATACAACAAAATCTCAAGTTCGGTACGAACGAAACTATTAATACCCTTCAAATGCTCTTTGATGCTTTTAGATATGTACGAAAGCTATATGCTTTGCGAAGAAATAGATTTTCGAAATTATTCGTAACAGTTATTCTAGACTTCGATCCGAATAATTTGATCGGAATCGATTTCATTGAAATGGTATAATTTGTCAGTTTTATAGGTATTTTGCGATTTAACTACACTTTGAGAATATGAATTTTATAGTTCCAATTTTAGAAGAATTTCGCATTTTCAATTCACTTGGAATTGCTATGAAATTCATATTCTCAAGGTCTGGTAAATTCAAATAGAGAAATTCTTCTGAAAATTAAATACGGCCCATTTTAACGAAACCGAATCGGAATAATTTATGCGGATTCGAAAATCGAAGCACGGGTAATAAATCAGAAAACTTATGTGAATAATCATGTTTTCAGCGGAGAGCTGAGCTTTTTGACCACAAACAACAACGTCAATCTTATGTTCCGAATCAAATTCACTACCTTTAATAATACATAAAACGTGTTCGAAAATGTACCTACTGTAAATTTTATGGATTTGAAGTTAATACTCAGCGAACGTAACAAATCGCTGTACATATTCACCATATTGTACCTTGCGTTACAAACTTTATGACTAATAAATAGTACACAATTGCATTCTGAGTGTAAAGGGCATGCAAATGGAGAGAATGCAGAGAACCATGAATCTCAGCATGCGCGTGTGTTTGTAAGTATTTATGTGTATTTGTCTGTGCGTGTATACGTGTAAATATCTGCGGTCACAGTTTCAAGTGCCCGATCAAGCGAGAACAATGAACAAAATGCACGCACACGTCAAACAATGGACAATACAACATAATATAACAGCGCGAGAATCTTAGACCAAATGACCGAACGATCTTTCAGGAGGGTGTACAATAAAATTTTTATGATGCATACATACCTATTTTTAGAGAAAGAAAAAAAAATAGGTGTAGCTCTGGCTGGCTGCTGCACAAAAGAAAATGCATTCAAGATGTGCGAGTGCAAGAAGGATCGAAATACTTTAGTGAGTGTGAAATTCTTTTTTAAAGGGAAATTGCGTGATCAGCCTCTGCGCCGACCATCGGATTAGGTTCAAAAATAACAACAGAAACACAATATTAATCTGGCGCTCTTTCTTTCACACTCTGTATCTCTACTCTCTCGGGTTCAGTTCATTCGTAGGTCCGTCTTTTCTGTTCGGTTAGTGGAAAAGCCAACCTTGAAATGAATTAACATGAAATATGAATAAAGAATATTTTGGAAATTCTGGAAAGCCAACAATGTAAGAGTTGTTCTGATGTTGCTAGAGGCGTCGGCATCGGCGTCTGCGCGACATCGACGCAATCATAAGCTGTATGTAAAACTATAAAGGAGTCGAAGGTGTGATGTTCTTAGTCAGAGACAGACAGACAGGCATTTAGGCTCTACCAGTGAGTCAGTGCTTTAATTAAGGGTTAATTTATCGTCTGACAGGTAGTGAGGAGCAAAACTGTTATTTTTTGGTAACAGTGAAAACTTTTATTGCTATTTTTTATTCAATCGATATATGTACATATACATACATAAATATGTACATAATTTATATATGCACAATAAATTATACATAAAAAATACAAGTTACATATTTATGTAGATGTACAAGGGCAGTCTGATAAGTCAGCGACACTGCTCCCGTCAACTACCATCTGTTAATAGGCTACTTTAAAAGTGTTGAGCCATTGCGTCATTTAGTTTGTGTTTCACAGACATTGAGGTTGCCGCGCTGTTCTCTCTGTTTCATCTCAAATAAATATTACTGTTAACCAACGTCATATACTACCTCGAAGATAATACACGATTACGTTCGAGAATAATTTCGGCACCGACCTGCTTTTTGTCTGTCTAAATGCCTTTCATGTCTGCTTTAAATGGTTGTGAAACATAAAATGAATGATGCAGATTGGGTACTTCAGAGTCTACCATCAAAAAAATATAATTCGAAAATTCAAAAAGTCACTGACTTACCAAACTGCCCTCGTACATACACAAGTGCATTTAGCACCAGGACTTGGAGAGGAGCGTGACCCGAACAAAAATAGATTGCTCTCGTTCCGGCTGTATACATTTTTATGTTTTTATTTAATTTGATGTGGATATATAATTTTAAACAAGAGAAAGAAAAAAAACATACCACACCATTCGATGAATTCCTCATGGAGCCCATAGTTATAACTTTCCCAAATTGGAAACACCTCTAAAGTATCTCATTTATAAAAAAAAAAATTATCATCGAAATCGATCCACGTGGTAAAGAATTATCGTTTAACATACCTAAAACAAAAAGATTTCGTCGAGTTGAGAACCTTCCTCCTTTTCTTTGAAGTCGGTTAAAAAGGGTTTACGATGCACAACTATTTTCAATGGAAGTCGCACTTAACCCAATGAAGCTGTATGCTCATTTGACTACCGTTAACATATGCTATTGAAAAGTTTGTCCTTTTTGATAGTATAGAACGTGTTCAGAATGTTTTGTCATAAGAACGATATTTGTGCTATTTACATTTCATTTCGGACAAATAATGAATAAATAATTCGTAAAAATTACTAGTGACGTTTTATCACTACTTTTTATGTGGATTATCTCAACAACAATGCATTGATATGCTTCAGTCAACCTTTGGTGATACAGCACCATCCAAAATCACTGTTTCTAAATGGTTAATTGGACTTAACGGTTGTGGTGCTTCACCGCCCGTTTTAAATTTTTTTTTGGAAAACAATTTTATTTCTAAGTAAAATTTCCTTATTTATTGAGCTGACCACTTCCTATTCTATCTAATCCTAGTCTTGTACTCACCTAACATAGCTGCCACATCGGTCTCTTCCTGATCATAACGACCGGCGAGTACACGGTAATTAGGCGAAGTCTCGGAATCGCGTGAGGTATCTTCGTCGACTTGAGTTTTGCTGCTCGAACGGCTATCACTGAAAATAAAAATAAATTGAAAAGTAGTGAAATTAAACTAAACCACATTAGTAACAAAAGTACAAACCTTGGAAAACGACTTGGTCCAGTAGAGCGCAGTGCGTTGCCCTTCTGATTCAAATGTCGCGAACAAAATCCACGACGTTGAGATTCTTTCTGGCACAGCGAACACAGACGACGCCATTGTTTGCCGTTGTATTTCTTGCGTACACCGGATTCGGATACCACAATATCGCCCTTTTTGAAGCGATGCGGTGTGGTTGCCTGAGATCTGTAAACACACAATCGCACAAACAGGCAAGTATATAAATTTATTCAAGTAACAAATAATCATAATGCAAAGGAAATATTTTGTACCTTGGAGTTGCTGGATGAGATCTAGGTGTGAGCCTCTGATCGAGTAAACTTGATGTACTGCCACGGCTTTGCATGCTGCTTCGTTTGCTGCAAGCGCTCATTTTCTCCGCATCGACATCGCCGCCTGCCGGAGAGTTACCGATACCAACACGTTTCAATTCATCGTCCGATTCATAATCATCGTAGAGAACACGCTGTTGTTGTTGCTGTCGACGCGCTAGCTCCTCGGCACATGGTGATGGCACATGCATTTTTAAAGCGCTTAGCGCTTGTACACCATTAGAGGATACGCTAGCAACATTGGTGATGCTGCTCTGCTGAGGCGAAACTACAATATCAGGGACGGGAGCATGGCCATTAGCAGCATGTTCCAGAATGTGGGCTGGAACACTGGCGTTGCTGCTATTGCTGCTGCTCTGAAATGGCGATGTGGCAGTTGTGCGATAATACTCTTCTTGTTTCGGTGGCACTTTGCCATCGTAGCGTGTCGCAACGAATGTGTATGATGTGGGCGCATTAGATTTATAGATAACATTACTACTTGTAGTATTAGCAGCAGCAGCAGGAGCAGTTTCGAGCATCTGACTTCCAACTGGTTCGTTGGAAGCTGTCTTACCGCTGATAATGCGCTGTGGTTGTAGCGGTATATGCAGATGCTGCTGCTGTTGCAGTACACGCATCGTCGATGATTGCTGTGATGGTGGTGGTACTGCTACCGCCTCGTTTAGTTCATCCCACCATGGCGGCAGCATCAGACGCAAGTCTGCACGTCGCACTTTTGTTGTCGTTGTCATTGTTGATGTCTGCGCCTAAAAAATTTGTAATTTCCGGTAATAAATGTACGTAAAATTGATTTACTTTGAGTTATGCTTTTGGGGTTTACGCACCGTTTCATTGCCAACACCGGTCGATCCTTGTCCTGCTCCTCCACTCATTGACTGACACAGCTGCACACCAAACTGTTTCGTTTTCTGATTGATATCCGTTATAATACCTTCGGCATAGACGCAACCGGCACATCCATCGAGCTGTTGGCGTACACAGACGCGTGCACCCAGCGTAATCTGTAGGAAAAAAAAATTTAGTTTTCGTTGAATTCTAGAATTGTTACCAGACTCTGCTATTATACAATTTTTTGTGACAATGGAAATATTTTGAACTTTCGAATTCAATTGTTATGAAAAATTCAACTGGCATTGAGGTGAGAGGTTTGTGACTATTGCCAGAATGAGAGCTACTAGTATCCGGATGGGATTTTTTCTGTTGTTTGCAACTATCCTATGTTGGTACATATCTCTTATGATCTGTATATTAATAAAAATCTCTTAAAACTTTTGAGCCAGATGATTTATATCTTGTTTTCTAAATATTCTATAATGTATTATGAATATCTACTTACATCAGCCATTTTTGGACTGGCGTCCAATATCACATTGTAGCGTCCACTGTTTAATACATCCACATACAAGTGCTGTGCACATTCTGGAGCATCGAATTCAACAAGTATAGAATTCGGAGGCGATGATAATGCATCACTTGAAGAAGATGTTGTTGCTATTGCTGCTGTTGCGGCTGGTGGTACTTTACGTATAATGCCCGGTGCATAGTGATTGTTAAACTTGGCTAAAACGCGTGTATTAGTCCATTCGCTGAGATCTAAGTAAATAGCCGGTGCAGTAGTTTCCTGTTGTGGTTGTTGTTCCTGTACTGGCTGCAATTGTTGTTGCTGATTGTGTTTAAAGCTAAAAAGTTGCTGTTGTTGATACGACAGCAATGTGGCTGGTGCATGTGTGCGATTATTGTTATTAGTAGCAACATATTGGTGCTGTTGCTGCTGCAGTTTATAAGTACTTGTTTGTTGCAGCTGTTGTTGTTGTAGTTGCATGTTGTTGGTTGCAATTATAATGCGTCCGCTGTTCAAATTATTGGTACTGCTGCAATTGTTTCTGTTAGCGGCGCCTGCACCGCTTGTTGTTGCTGCTGTTGATTGTGTTGTTTTTGTTGGAGCAATCATGCCTTGTTGCATTGTGCGTAACGTGTAAATGGCATCATTCGTTGTTGCTGTTGGACTGCCATTGCTGCTGTTGCTATTGCTACTACTCGTGTTACTGACAACATGTTGCTGTTGTGGCAAATGAATTGTTGCCGTCGTTGTTTTATTGCCATTCTCAAGCGGCATCGTTGCACTAAATTCATTCTGTGGTTTTTGTTGTTTGTTTTGGTGCGCATGATGTTGTTGTTGTTGCTGCTGTTGTTGTTGTTCAGCCTTGTCCAGCTCAGCTGGATCAAATTTACGCTTTTTCGGATGTTGTCGCGGCGGCGCTGGAGATTGTTGCTGTGGCATATGATGCTGTTGTTGTTGTGGTTGCTGTTGATAGTATACATGTTGCTGCTGTCTATGTTGTTGTTGCTTATCTAGTTCACTTTCACTATTACTATGTGTTGTTGTTGTGGTTGTTGTTTCGGTTGCGTTATCTGTACATGTTGCTGTTGTTTGTAGTGTTGATGGTATTACCATTTTGCTAATAGCAACAATATGCTGCTGCTGTCGCTGCGGCTTTGGCTGCTGCTGCTTCTCTTCAGTTTGCTGCACCACTGCTTCTTCGCTCTTGCGTTGTTGTTGCAGCTTATTTTGTTGTTTTGTTTGTTGTAATTGTTCTTTTGTTATGAGAAATGTTGTTGGTGCAGTTGCTGCTTCTGATCCTCCTGTGGCTTCTGCTCTAGTTGCTGTTGTTGTTGTTGCCTTTCTTGCTGGTGCATTTGCTGTAGCAGCATTGACCATATTTGTCTTGACAGCAACATGTGCGTATATTTTGTTTTTAGTGGTTTTACAAAAATTATTATTGTTGCTGTCATTTGTTGCTCATTCGTTTACTCTCCACGTTTAGTAGAGTTGTTGCCGATAGTCCTCAGCTGTTTCAATTTCATTACACATCTGCAAAAAAAAAAGAGAAGAAATTGTTAATAGCGATTTTCAGAATGTTTTAAGAAAAGTATTTTAAAATTACATTGATTTTCAATCTTAAATACACAGTCGAAATAAAGAGTGTACACCGCGAAATTGGTGTCTCTCAGTCCCTCGGACAAATGGAGCGACGAACAAACATGGCTAGAGCGACTCATCGCGTCCTATACATTTATAGTACTTTACGGGGTTTCCGATTACTATTGCACTATATTACATACTTTTTGACATTTTAACTAACACACACACACAAACACATGCTGATAAAAAAATATACTTTTTTCCCTCTGGCAGGCAACATTGTTAATGCGTTGTGCATGTTTCGACATGATATCGTGACAAATGCGATTTCGATTTAAAAATCATTTAAATCAATGTATGTCATTTCAAAATTAGCGCAATCTCATTGACAACTATCATGTTGGGCAATAAAAACAGAATTTTCTGACTCTTATTTTTACAAATATAGCAGAGTTTGTTGGTCGATGTCGAAGTCGTTGTATGTAACTATGTGCTAGTGTTTGTATGCAACGGAAACAATTTAATTTGACCAGACTGCTGCCGGTTCTTCACTCTACTCGGTGGGAGTTATTGCGAGCGGTAGCATATACGTATTTTATGTATGCAACTAGTAACAGTGCGCATAAAGAAAGAGACGGAGTATTAATGCGTCGAGGCCAGAGGAAAAGAGTAGGCAAAAGCAGTGGAATATAAATGACACTTGAAGCTTTTTTTCGCCTTTTTACTTCACTTCATTCAGTGATGTTGAAAAATCCATCATTTTTTCGTTGGCAACCACAGACAGACAGACAGACAGACGGCAGGCAGCCTCGACTTTGACGAACTTGAGCCTAGATGAAGCAACAGCAACCCACAACCACGTGGTACATAGTGTGAGTGGCAACTACATACGTCTCAGTAAATCTGTTGAACTGTATTTTGGGTTTGAGGCGTGTGGGTTGTTAGGGCAGGGCACGACAGGCTGGTGTCGTTCAAACGGATGCAGAAAAGATATATAACTGACTGACTCACGGTCCGACTGATTTGTGCAAGAATATTAAAGGTGGTGGTGTTGCCATGTTGTAAATTCGCTTAATGATTTTTTTTTGAATACTTTTAATTTTTGCCTTTATTTTTTTTTCTTCAATTTTTTTGTGCTCTCAACTTGAGTACGCTACATGAGAAATCATTAGAGGTTTAATTAAAAACCATAAAAAACCGATTCTATTGAATAAAAATAGTTAGTTAGGTTATGCAGTTAGATCTTGACACAAACACAAACGTTTTCATATAATGCGATTTATTCAGAGGCTGAGTCTAAACCCCTCTTTACATTGGCAGCATTTAATGTATACAATGACGTTCTTCATTGTTAGCGAGCTGTTCCATAAATTCCAGAAAATGGACATGTCTTCTTTGGAACGGCTTCAATTTCTGTTTCAGGTAGATGATAGCGGTGTGAGAGTGATATTCCTGGGACAAGGACAAGTGTAGTAAATATGTAGGCTTGTTTTCCTAGCTCAGACAAATTTTAAAAGGAAAAAATAAATAATTTATTTTAAATCGCCTCAATTACTTTGTAAAATTGCTACGTTTATAGACTTAATAACTGATATGACATTGAAGTCTAGGATATAAAGTGAAAAAAATTAACTCTAAAGATATCGGCAAGTCGTGAAAATGGCCCTTATACTAATACATATGTATATAATAAACTAATATGTAAGTAAAAAATGCAGCGCCTAAAAGATGCAACAAAGCCGCAACTAAATTTCTTCAACAATTTACATGCGCTCTTTTATATTCTATCTCATTCTTTTACACTACCTTTTGCTCCTACCAAAACAACAGTTACAAAATTTGTTGAACGAGCCTACCAACTACATAGAAATACACACACATAAACACTCATGCAACATTCATAGAACATCAACTAAGCGCATCGTGTAGGTGTATAAGTGTTTCTGCATTTGTATGTTTATATATGTGTGTGTATGTATGTATTCCTGTATGTATGTATGTCTGTATGTATGTATGGATATGTATCATCGTTGCTATTTTGTGTAATTGTATGCGGCTCCAGATACGGCTTATCACTGACTGAACTCGGCATAACGACCGACTGTGTGTTATAAGCCGGAGTATGTGTGACGGTGTGTTTGTATGTATTTTGTATCAGTGTGTGTGAATTTGTAAGCACATAATTGCTGGAAATGAATGCCACGCCCATTGCGGGTGGCGGCCAACTCGTCGTTCTATAATAAAAAAAGAAAGAGTTGGAACAAAAACAGTAGAAGGATGTAGGGGCTAGTAACAGCTTAATAGAGTTGAAAATAAAGCAAAATCAGAAGGTTTTCTGTTTTCATTTAAAAACTTTGTTTTTTTCTTTTTTCAATAGATACAATTGTACTGCGGTTACTGCAAGAATATTTAATAGTTAGAGCATTGCATTAGTTTCAATTTATACACTTAATAGATATCAATGGTTAGCTTAGAATTTCAATAAAAATTATTTTTGGGACACATGAAATAACCTTATCGTCGAATGCCTATCAATGCCGTTTGCCTGTCTTTTTTGACTACAACACCGATTTTAACACCGTAAACCGAAATACCATTTGATAATTCTTACAATGAAGAAGCCTATCAGTTAAACTTGTTCATCTTAGGCAAGCATAATATGATGGATTTTCACCACCTCAGGTTCTTATTCGAGCACGAAACATTTTGTTGCATATATTCACCTATACTATCGAAAAAAAGGTCATTTAGAAACTGTATTCTTAGAAAAATGCTACAACGGTCAATTTTGAACTTCAATTATATGGTATCTCAAAAGAAAGTTCACATTTGATTTGCTGATTGCGTGAACGCAACTATTCCGAGGGGCGAGGAGGTATGTCAATCGGTAGCCTAGCTTTTGGGAATTTAGTCGCTATGGAGCGTTTTCCGTGCGCGTAGAAAATTCTGCAGTATTCGACATGTTTGTCATTTAAATGATGCGCCAAACCCTCGACTCATTGGAAAATGGGTCGAGAAGTTGGAAAAATCAAAATCCGTGCGTCCAAGGTCTTCGAGAACGTTCGAAAACGTAGACAGTGTTACTCAGTCTGTTCGTGACAACACGGACCTAGACGACTTCTTCGTCTCTGAACTGCAAAACTTTCCTGGTTATAACCAAAGAACAGCAGGTAGCAGGCAGGACTTGAGCAACTTCATACACGTCCAACAGGTCTCTACCACGAGTTCATGAAATTTTTCCTGGCAAATTGATCTCCAGGAAAGGTGACATAAATTGGAAGTCCCGATTTAACTCCTATGGACTTTTTCCTGTGGGGTTACGCGAAAATACGCTACAGTTTACATTTGGACAATATCATTTTTAAGAAATAAATTCCCAAAGTGTTAATTTTAATATGTAAGAAACATATATCATTTTTTCAATAAACTACTTACTTTGTTATCGATTTTTTAAATGTGAACTACCTTTTGAGACACCCTGTACTTGTTTGCCAAAAATTGGAAAATTGGAATTGGAAAACAAACCGGCTACACTGGATGATTTTGCACCATGACAATGCGAGCTATTATACTCAAACAAGTGACTTTTTGAGCACTCAAAACGTGCAATTGATGAATCATTTGGCGTATAGCCCCGATTTTTAAGAGAAAATGAAAACTATGTGCGGTCCTTCCAAATCAAAATCAATAAATCATATATGTATCAGTAACTATTTGAACAATGAGATTTGGTAATGTAATGGGTATCGGGAAAAATAAGAACCGCCAAAATAAAATGGCCGTATCTCTATGAGAACTGGTACATACATATGAAGGGTGTTGCATTTAGACGTGTGATACTTTATTTTTAAATAACTCGCAAACGAAATCAAATTTTTTCATAAATTTTATTGCGTTCGAAAAGCCAAACAATATGATTATTTAAGGCAATTATTATCCAGATATGTTCACGGCGAGAATTTCGACCGGAATGGCCCGAATAGCGAATGTAATGTAGTACAACGCCGGGTACACTAGTCATATACAAAAATTACAGTGCTGGAATTACTGTACTGGAAGATTTATGTAGGCCCCATACAAAGTTTCCGCTCATTTTTTTTGTGTTTTTGTTATTTTTAATTGTAACTATAAACTTAAAATTCGACTTTAAAAAGTAGAGCGTGCCACTGCACCCTTTTTGGGGTTTATGTGTGATTTGTTTTCCTTACCAAATAATTTTAAATTCAAAAGAAAATTGTTAGACTCCTCGTAGTGTAGCAGAGTGAGCCCACCACGCCCACCAACGGTAACCCACCGAAAAATGCATTTAGCATTTTCTCTTGTTTTCTCTTCTTATATTATTTATGCGAAAATTTTCTTGCTTAGCTTAATTTCACTCAAAATGCAAAACTCAAAATTTTAAATAATCCTATTTTTTTGCCGCATCTTTAGCAATAACGGTCACTCATATGGAAAGAGAGAAAGAGAGAGATATATCGAGCAAGTATTAAAAAGAGATTCTGTGTGCGGCATTTCCGCTACTTTTTGCATACTCTTTCTGTATATGTCGATGACTCACTTTATGTTTTTATTTAATGTGCTTAATGAAATCATTCCATATATGTATGTATGTATGTACAAAGATAATACGCATTTTATATTTAATCACACCATATACTCGTAAAATAAACTTTTAAACAATATGAATAAAATTTGTGAATAAAAGCTTGCAGTAAAAGACGCGCGAATATTATTTTTGATAACAAGCGGCAACTTTCTATCTCCCTCTCGTTTTTTCTCTTTCTTTTCTTATTGAGTGGGAGGCGGGCAGAAGCGGCATGAATGATTGAGGAATTGAATGAGAGTGAATATACATGCATATAATTTGATTTAGAAATATTTTAGTTTTTAATTCATAATTATTGTCCATGCACACTTATGGTTATTGTTTTTACAATGTGCATAGTTTATTATACGAGTTATATTACTATGACGAAACTCAATGCAGTTGATTGCAGCATTGATGAGAGCACGATAGGCTGCAGGCACCAGGTAAAAGAGATAAAGAGCGAATAAGAGTAAATTTGTAAAATTACTTTGTTAGCTGTTGTTGTAAGTCTATAAAAAGATCAAAAACTCAATGCAGTTGTGATAAATATTGCACGTATGTGCATACATATGTAGTTACAGCTGCAATATTGTGAAGTGAAAGGAAGTAAGAAAATTTATTAAGTGAGAGAGATGTACACATGTACATATGTATGTAGTTACACGTGCAAAAGACTAAGTAAAAGAGATAGCGTGTGTCTAGTGTTAATAATTTGTTGTTGTTTTTTGTTTTACTGCTGCCAACAGCATTTGCATCATTTGTTCTTGTTGTTGTAATGAACTTGTTTATTTGTGTGAGTGCCTCATAATTAGACAAAGTTCTTTGAACTTTTATGCATAACGGTTTTACAATTTTTTTTTCCTTTTTTATTATGCAGTTATTAATTTTGCCTTTTTCTGGTTTTTCGTTGCCTTTAATATTGTCTTTTATTTATTTCAGTTTTTTTATATTATAACAAGATTCCTTTAGAACTTGTATTAAATAAAATTTGAATTTTCATCGCTTTTGGAAATTGGAATGATTTAAACATACATATGTATGTATGTATATGTACATATAAACTTTAATTGTGTTCATTAGCTTTTGTTAAGTCTTTGAACATAGGCACTCGTTCAAGGGCGGATTCAGAGCGTTCCCCACTCTGTCTGCCCCATGGTTCCGCCAATAATGTATTTCTCGTTGGCACGTGTGAATATTTCGCATGACGGTCGGTCACCGAATGGTAATTTAATGTGGAACTAAATGCAAGTATTTATTAATGAAAGGTATTTTATTTAAAAACTACTATGTAAAATAGAACATGCATAATTTTAAAACATTCAAAGAACTTCATTAAAAGTTATATTAGAAGTGATAGAGATGATGAAGTAATCCTTTTCGCCTCCAGGTAACACATTCTTAAATTTTTGTTATTAGCGCTGAAGACAAACTTTAAAATAATGGCTTAATTATATTGGCTTTGATAAAGTAATAAGGGAGATATGCCGTTGTGACTAACTGAATTTATAAATTTGCCATTTAGATGTGAAAAATTTAAAATTTAAATCGGTTTTATTTTCCCTTATGGTCATTACGAAATTATTAACGGAATTTAATCCCATTATCTAGTTCCTCAGAGGAAATAAAAAACTGCTGAATGCAAAAAGTATGATGACTCAATCAAGCTAGTTTCTGTGTGTGTGTATGTAGGTGCAACTGAGATTTGAGTCCAAGTAATAAAGTTGTTAGATGAAAAGTCCGAGTTCGTATGAACGTGAAGAAGTTGGCGCAAATATTTGCGCGCGAAAATGCAAGAGAGAAAAACTTTTGCCAACACAAAAACCAAATAGCAACAACAAAGTGAATGTGCTGCACGAACAAACGAAAGCGAAGCTGTGTAATTTTCTAAATTGTAGCAACAACAACTTCGTTGCCAGACAACAAGTTGAACAAAAACAACAACTACAACAAAATCGCAAAAGAATTCAAGAAAAAGTGTAGAAAACGTCAAAAAAAAAAATTAAAAAAAAAAAACCGAAGCAACAAAGTCTAAAATAGAAGAAAAGACAAAATACAAGAACAAATTGTACGTGCATATCCAAAACTTAAGAAAACCATAAGAAATGAGAGAGTTTAATGAAAGAGCAGTACACATTTGAGAGTGAGTGAGTGAGTGAGTAGGCACAGTTGGCGTTGAATGTCAGTAACCCCACTCAGCGATAATAGCAACAACAACAACAACTGCAGCAGCAACGTGCAACGGTTAAAGCTAGAGAGGGAGCCGTCATGCAAAATGCATAGTATGAGAGCGCGGGTCCATGGAAAGATGCTGAGAGCTCAAAAAAAAAAAATTCAATTGCAATTTGTCGCCTCTCATTGTATTTTTTCGTCGTTGCTGCCGACATCGTCTCAATGTAAAGTAAATACAACGATAGCCGCTATAGATAGTAGGCCAACGGAGCAGTGGAGCGCGGTAAAATGAATACGCTTGCAGGGCTCTAAGAGTGATTCTCTTAGTGTGTCTGTATGTGTGTTTGTGTATTTGTTTGCATTTGTGAAAATATGCAGTTTGAGATTTTATTTGCATATGTATACAAATGAAAACATAAAAAGTTGCATGCTTTGTAATTCAAAAGCATAAAATGCAGAGAATGAGAGATATGCAAAGTAAATGAAAGTAAGTGTGGGTGTGATAGCGTTTGTGTGTTTATGGTTCACAAAAGTGGCCATCACAAATGCTATGATTTCGCTATCCTGGGACGAACATATTTATATCAAAATTTAAAAAGGGTATATAGTATGTATGTATGTACATATGTATATAACTTCAAATTGTCCATATTTTTCATTATATGTAAGGGCTTCTAAAAATCTATCGCCTTAACACCGCAAGTTTTTGTTCTTGAATAGATATTGTTAGACGTTTTTGAACTTTACTTTCGCATCTTGGGGCCCACAGAACCATGGGTTTGTTTTCTTTGAAAATGTATTTTTTTGTCCACTTAGAAGACCCCACTTAGGGGCCTCACTTTGGCCTTAGGCATCCTCCCAGAACTGTAACTGATAAGATTTTATCATCACAGACGTAGCATTCTCAACTCATAAAAAAATATGGTTACCTTATTTTTTATGTGTTGAAAATTAATCTGACATGTTACTTTAGTGTCCTAGAGCAGTTTTCTGCAGAGCAATATCGTGGTGAAGCACTAGACGAAAAGAAGTGAATGTATTCTTATATTGTAACAGTGGAAGGGAGTGCAACATAAGCATTAGAAGGTGGCTGTGGCACTTTTGCATTCAATGAGAGGTGAAAAAAGTAGTACTAGGAGAAAAATCAGTAAAAAAAAAATACACATGCCACATGCGTTTCTCTTTCTCATGGCTCTCATAGTAACATAAATACACGCGCAGCAGTGTAATTGGATGCTGTGAGAGTCAATTGCGAGTGCATTGCGCAGAAAATAGCATATGCAAGAGAGCAACTAACTGGAGAGGGAGACTTTTTTTCAATCCTTTTTTTTCTTTTTAGCATAGCGTAAATTTTGCCGTTGCTGCAGCATTGTTGTTGTCAAGCGCATGCAACGCATGTTGCTGTTGTTGCTATGTTATACAGAGTACAAGAAAGAGCAAGAAGAAGCTATGGCAGCATAAAGCCGCCGCCGCCGACTACGACGGCTTGACGAAAACTCTTTTTCGGTCCTCAATTCGTCCATCTACCCAACCAACCCAACTCGTTACCGGGTCGAGCCTAGCAACGAGAGGCAAATAAAAATAAACGTAGCGTATAAAGCTGAATGCTGGCAGCCAACAACAGCACGAACCACGTTGACGACTAGGAAATATTGCGAAAAAAAAATTAAATCAGTTGAGCTATCTTTGACTTGAAACAGTGCCTGGAAGAGTGAGAGGCAGAAATAGCATGCAACTCGCATGTGATTGCGGGTGCATTAGGAAGTGAGAGAAATGTGATGTAGCGAATGTAGCGAAGTGTAATGGAGGCTGCATATGTATAAATGTCTGTCCGTGTGTGCAGTAAGAAGTTGGAGAATAAGTACACGCAAGGTCTGATTAAAAGCTTTTAGAATTGAATAATAAAAGGAAATACACATAATAAGTTCGGTAAATTCAGAGTTTTAAAATGCTTCACACGGCAAGAATGTTATTCCTTTGGCTCAAAATATCAAATCAGATTATAAAAGCTCTCGGCGTAAAAATAAAAAAAAACATAATTAAATAACCTTCAAATAAATAAAATAAAATTTATACATTTTAAGCAAATTCAGACAAATCCATATTTTAATGGTTTTTGCAACTATTTCGGAATTGTTTAGCGATTTAAAACCGAACTTTTTGTGTTTTTCTTTTTACTGTATGGTTTTTTGTAATCAATTCATTTGTAAAAACATATCTTTTCTAATACATATACCTCCTTCAAACATCTGTACAAAAAAGTTTTTTTTTTACGTAAAAAATCGATGTTTTTTTTTTTTACTTTTTTCGCAAACTTGCAAATCGAGATATCAAAATTTCGTAAACGCAGTTTAATTTGTCTCGCCGAGAGCTTTCAAAACCAAAGGAATAACATTTTTCCCCTTCACACAGAAGCAGCTATACGAGGGGTACTATTTATATTTCGGGAATAGCAAATAATAACAAACATTTTTAAATGAAAATGGCTTTATTGTTTTTCAAAGTATTCCCCTTGATCAATACACTTTTGTCATATCAGTTTTTCCATTCCTCTTGAGACACCTCCACAACATGGTTTTTAAACGCTTTAACTGCTTCTTCGGCGCTCGTAAATCGTTTACCACGCAGTTTACCTTTGATACTCGGGAACAAGAAGTCATTGGGTGCCAAATCAGGACTGTACGGAGGATGAGTCATTAATTCGATGTTTTGACTGCTCAAAAATGCACTTGTTTGACGAGATGTGTGAGAGCTCGCATTGTCATGATGGAGAATGATTCGTCTTTGGCTTTACGAATTTCTCCGAAGACTTCCGGCAAACAAATGGTCGTGTACCACTCAGAATTGACGTTGCTCAAGCGGAACAGTGGCCACATGACCCATTCTGCCGAAGACACAGGCGATCATTTGCTTCGCTGTACTTCTTCCACGAACAACTTTTGTTGGATTTGGCTCATCTTGGAATACCCACAAGGTCGATTGCTGTTTTGTTTCCGGCTCATACACATATCACCTGTCACGATTTTATACACGTCTTTTGAAGCACCACGGTCGAACTTTTTAATCATTTCCTTACACCGATTGATAAATTATGGGGTAACCAACGAGAGCAAATTTTTTTCACAGCTAAGTGTTCATGCAAAATCGAATGTATTGAAGTGGAACTAATGTGCAAGAATGCCTCTATCTCACGATATGTCACATGACGATCTTACATTATCAGACCTTCACGGAATTCGTCGGCGACCGAACTGCGACCACGATTGAATTCACTATACCAGCGATATACTGTGGTTTTTGATGGTGCTTTATCGCCATACAAAGAACTGAGTTCATTGACATATTCTTGTTGAGATAATCCATGTCGAAAGTTGTGAAAAATAATCCAACGAAAACCTTCTCTTGAAATTTCCATTTTTTGGCCAAATTGCTTTTCTTAACTCACTGTAAACAAAACAAATAGCAATTGTACATCAAAACTTTGTGAGTATGTTTATGCCAAAAATGTAAAACTGTATTATGGTGTTGCCAGATTTTAGCTTTTGACATTGGTGTTGCCAGTTCCCGAAATATAAATAGCAGCCCTCGTATGCTTTCATATAAAAAAAAAAACCAAACAAAATTTTGTATCTTAAGCTTAGATATCAAAGATATTATCTATTCCCGGACCTCTGATATTACAGTTTATAATCTTGTGAAATAAAAAAAAAATTAAAGTGTAACGTTTTTAATGGCATTGTCTAAATTGACTATCAGTAACAGAATTCGAGCAAAAGATTCAATTTCAAATACAATGTTCTTATCAGTTATTTCTCATTTAAATCAGCTGTTCAAGATTTGTTTACATATCAACAATATAATGCAATTTGTACATTGAAATACTAAATCAATCGAAAATGCAGCTCCCAATTTATTGGTAATTGAAAATCTAAAGAAAAAAAAAAAAAAAACTGTTAGCACAGGAGAAACTAAAGCGTCGCCGGTTGGGAGATGCAACAAATCGGAGGTCTGTCGACTGCTTTGCCCATGCCGTACATACATCTACACATTCGCAGCAATGTACTTTATGCCTCCACTTTTTTTAAATAATTATTTATTAATTGAAATGCAATGAAAACTTGCCTTTATATACACTAACTCTTAAAATGTACACGAGACAATTGTTTATACTACCATTTTAGTGCACAACTTATTGTAATTAACCAATCCAATCGCAATTCACCGACACAAAAATTAAAATCTTCTAGGAATTGTATCGAAATCAAATCGGAATGTATATTTAAAAATTTCTAAAATTTTTCTATCAGATCTTGTAATACAATAACCGTGTATGAGGCAATACATTAACGCTACTTAAGTACAATGACGGGAAAGAAGAAGAACATACTATACTGCATTGAATATAAAGTTGATGGTGGAGGCACTTTCTAAATTTCTTGTTGTACGTATTTAGTTGCTATTGCACTTTTATGTTTTTATACCGTTCATAGTGTGAAAAGGGTATTATTATGAAAATTATTTGTCTAAAATGTTGTCACCCATTAAAGGAGAGATCGTACGACCCATGCAGTGTGTGTAATGTATGTATGGATCAACTCGGCGAATCAAGTCGATCTGGTATTTTCTCTTTCCAAAACTGAAGCTACCACTTCGAGGCACCTTTTTCAGTCGATAGAAGACATAAAAGAGAAGAGAAGAAAAACTGGTCGAATCCGAAAAAATGAATTTAAATAAAGTTTTGATGATTGTTTTATTCGTTGGCATAAGTGTATTATTTCGGTAGGAGCGTATTTTGAAGGCGATACAATAAATTTGGATATATAATATTCATTTTGTTTTATTGACCAATTACCGGTTCTTTATTGAGAAATGAAATGAGTGCATCAATCCAACTATATGTTGTAGTTCCCCCATAATAATTCGAAATTTTGTATTACAACTTCTTTTTTTTCAAATATACGAATGCGTCTTTTTTTAATAACCATAAAATATCGAACATAGTTTCAGATCCAAAAAAGAAAAATGTCTTTCGACTGAGTACAGAGTAGATCATAGTCGACCAGACTCGACTTTAGAGCTATTTCTTTTATTTTTTATAGTTATTACTACAAGTCGCGTTTGCTGCCGTTGATATCGCTTGCCAGTCTGCCTGCTGCCCAGTCTGGCCACATTGTTTATATTAAGTAATATTGAACAGCTCAAGACAAACGATAACTGAGGAAGAAAAAAGATGCTGCAAAGTGGAGTGTGTAAATGAGAGAACCCGTTGGTAGTGGGAGCACAAAGAACTAACATATGTATGTATATTTCTATTTATTGTTGTTTCTGTTCTTATACGTAAAGTTGCATTTATTTGTTGTTGTTGTTCTTCTTTGGAGCAGTTGCAGTTTTATTTGTGCTAAGCAAGCAATTGTGCAAAAAAGAGAATAATCACGATGATGATTGTGAGAAACGATAGTGTAAAAGAGTGAGATAAGATTAAATATATACATATATACATATACTCGTATAAGGTTTGTAGTAGAGTGTATTGGTGCGTGTTGCTGTTGCTGCTAGTGTTACACTGATTGGGTTTTTTTCTACTTCATCTTCTTGTTCTTGTTAGCCGGCTTCTAATTGGCTTTAATACGTAATACACCTTTTGAATGTTTCCCTATAACTTTATATTTTATGGTTAAATAGTTTGGAATTTAAGCACTAAGTCTAAGTATACATACATATATAAAATTGTAACTTATTAAAATATTTTGAAGTTTTCAAAATGAATCAATTTAAAGTATTAATTAAAACTGTGTATAAATTGAAATTATAGAAATAAAGTATCTTATATTTATCTAGAACTTTTTAAACAAAATCAATAAGTAACAAAAAGATATAGAAATATTATACGCCGCCTGCTTAAAAATCTCAGCATCCTTTGACGCTTCATTGAGACGCAGTACGTGCTCAAAGCATAAAAAATGCTGAAGTTTGCGCTTACGGAAAAGTATCTTTTAAGAAAACAAACAACAAAAATTATGGATGTGAAAAAAAATAAACAAAACAATATATAGCAATGAAAATAAAAATATATTGTTTGCATTGATAATATTATTCAATAGAAGTATTGTACGAGGGTTACTTTTTATATTGTGTGCCTATTAATAAAAAACAGTAATTTGTTCTTGAAAATGACTTTATTTTTATTCTTTTCAAACAAAGGTTTTGAAAGCATTCACTTTGATGATCCATTAATTCGCTGTTTTGAGTTCTTAAGAAGAGTTTTTGATCGCATTTTCGTAATGGAGAATTATAAGTTTTTGCCGGTTTTTTTTGCTGGCATACAAATAATGGTTTACTATCCAGAACCGACTGTTCTACCTTGCTCCAAAGGCAGTGATGCCATATGACCAGTTTTTCCGAAAAAAAACAAGCGACCATCATCATGAAATACCCATACAGTCGATTGCTGTTTAGATTCATGCTAATATGCATAGATCCATGATTCGTCACCTGTCAATCATATACACATCTTTTGAAGCACCGCCATTGTATTTCTGGAGTATTTGTTTGCAACAATCGATACGACCATCGTTTTTGAAATTTTCGAAACAAAAAATGTTTTTCACGGCTAATTTGATTTAATTTGAATTCTTCCATTAATTTAATTTAAATTATCAAAATAGATTTGTAAGTCGAACTTACTTAGTTACTATATGTATGATGAGAGTATTAAAGTGATAACAAACTATCACAGTTAAGGTTTTTTTTTGTCTTTTACACTGTATGTAGCGCTGCTATTTTACACTTTTCTCTACACATTTCTATGGACGTTTTTTTTATTAAATATATCGATTTTCGCTTTGAAAAACGAATCAAACTTTTAAAAGAAAAATTGTTCTTTTGTCTTTTTAAATCGTTGGAAAATTATTTTAAAAAAAAACCTTTTTTATTTGCAACTTCCCACGAGAAAACTATCTTTGAATTATATTTCGCTTAATTAAAAAATCTCATTTTGCTGTTCCAAAGTTATTAATTAAAAGAAAAAGTTTTAAGCTTCTTGCAGTTCTTTAAGTGTGCGACTTGTAAAATTGTGACCAATTAAACATGCTCATTTTCAATATTAAAAATTTAATACTTGCAATATTTTCACGATTTTCTCAATTGTCAAGGGCACGAATTCGTGTTGTGAAAAATTGAGCGAAGTGGATGCACACATGATGTGAAATAAAATTTCTATAAATTTGTAACTAGTCAACGAAAATTTAAACTGGTACAAAAATTTTCACTTAAATTCATAAAATAATAAAATCTTTCAACTATCAAATTTATTTCACTGCATTTTAATAAACCACTTTGAAAAATAAAATATGGCAAGCAACTTGTCCCTAGAGGCACAGACAGACAATCAACTGTAACAAAGTGAAAAAAAAATGAAATAAAATGCAAACAAATTTGTGAGTAAAATCAGAATATGCAGAAATCTTAGACGTCGACTTTTCCAGTCTCAACTCGAAACAAATATTATAGAACAATATCTTTTGCAATTTTATATGAAACTGTACATTCGACGACTGCTCAATGCCAATCGTACATACGAATGAAAAATACATTTTTTTGTGCCAACCAACACTGGCAGCACGTAGTAAAATGCAATGCAACACTGCACACTAAGAATCCTTGAGAGATGGAACATCATAGTTCGTCAACATTGTACTTAACTTATTATGAAATAGTTTAACTGCAACAAAGCATAGCGCAGCATAGAAAAAAAAAAACGAAAAATAGAGAATCTCAATTAAAACAAACTAAGCGCTAATTGTATTTAATTAAAAAA
This sequence comes from Leucophenga montana, assembly GCA_035044765.1. Lineage (NCBI taxonomy): Eukaryota > Metazoa > Arthropoda > Insecta > Diptera > Drosophilidae > Leucophenga > Leucophenga montana. Next base: position 344,696 of record JAWNNQ010000544.1, read on the forward strand.
CGTTTCAAATAACAAAAGCAGCTTGACAGTACTAAAACAAACACAAAAGCACAACTGTACTGAATATGCAATAGAAGAAAAGAGTGAGAGAGGAAATTTATAATAACAAAGTTGGCAGCTCCCACGCATATCATCAGCACCATGGTGAAACGGGACAGCTAAACGGCGGACAGACGGACATGAAGTGCGATTGATGCTTGAGCGGCAATAAGCCAGCCAGCCACTCAAAACAAAATTACAACAAAAGGAAACGAGTAATAACAAAAACAACAAACGATACATAGCTACATCTACATACATATATGAAGCTGCGTAAATTTGCAGTAATTAAAATAATTATTCTAGTGTCTAACAACAAAAGCAACAAGAACAATAGCAACCAACAATAACAACACAAAGTAATCAACTAACCGCAAAATGCAACAACGACAAAATAGAAGAAGAAAAAAAACACAAATTTCCAGCTTAAAATGAATATATAATAATACAAATTTCCAAACAAAATTCAATAAAAATATTAAAACTACTCTAAACAAGAGAGAAATCGTTATTGTAGTTAGCAGCATATAATTTGTGTACTTCAAAAGTTTAAACAACATATTATAGTGAAGTATTTCTAATTTCAAGATCGCTGAGCTATAATGGACATATGTAAGTATGTGGGACAAAAAGCAATTAGATGCGGTATCTCCATTGTTCAAATTTTTGGGAAACCACTTTAATTTTAAGAACTGAGACGCCTATACCGCTGTAAGCCCGATTGGATCTAATTTGCAAGATTATAGAAGATTTTATAAAATATTTTCCGAAAGTGATATCATCAAGTAAACTGCATACATATATGTACTCGATAAGCATCGATACTTTCTTCCAATAAGTTTGCGCTTTTGGGATAGATGCTCCATTCCGTTAAATATCGATGTTCTAATTCGATTTCTAAAAGTACTCAAAATGCTTTAAAGACGAAGTAATCAAATGGAGCTACGCGCACCTACATACCCATACATGTAGCAATCGGTTGAAGCTTGACTGTACGAATATGGCTAATCGTTAAGCGACTGTTCAAGTATTACGAAGGCCATTTTTCCTCCGTCTTCCCAACAAACTTTGTTATGAGTACAAATTTCGATGCGTTCAGGTATTAGTGTTTAGCGATACACGATTTTCTGAGAGAAAGCTGTATGGTTCTTACTATCTCGCTTACATTAATCCCGCTTTGCACATCTACCAAAGTTCAATTTAAGATCAAATATAACACATAATTAATTACATAGATGACTATATAAAAAGAAGATTTTGCACTGTATCTCGATAACAAGTCAATGCAAAGTGTTGCCAAGTTGCCAGAAATCAACAGTGCTTGGGCTTAATAATAGTATGCATTACAGTTATAAAATGAAAAAAAAAAATTTATAAAATTTGTAAGAAAAGAATAAAAAATTTAAACTACAAATAAAATACATTTTATTCTGAAAATTTTGATTTAAACAACTTCAATGTTTTTTTCTTTCTCATTTTCACTTATTTTGCAGTTTTATTTTTATACACATTTGATTGAGCTTGATATGGTAATGTTCTGTTGATTTGTCTGCCAGTCACTTGAATTGATTTCAATGCAGACTCAGTCTATCTTTGTCTTTGTTGATGGAACTGTTTCAGTGAAAACTGAATGAGAATAAATTTGAACTGTACTTCTGTAGCAACCGAGCGTACTGAATATTTGCAATATCGAAATTTAAATATGTATACGAACATATACATGTATCTATGTATATACGTATTGTACGATATTATGAAGTGTAGTGTTTCGAGTACGGGTAGCTCCAGATAAACGTGTATAAATAAATAAGAAATCGTAACAAACTTCCGGTGGTCCATGTTATTCTTCTTTATTTTTTTCTTGTTTACAACTCTACTTCATTGATTCGCATGGCGTATTTGTAATAAGATAAATCTATAGTATATTGGGGTCAATAAACTTTTGCTTAAGCTAAAATATCGAAAACAATAGTAAAGCGTTTGGAAAATGGGATAAAGTAGGTACACAAAAAGATAAAAATAGATGTTTAGCAACACTGCTAGTAGACGTTTATCACTGGATTTGTAAATGGCAATAATATTTTATGCATTAAGCTATAAGAAAAGGGGAAAAAATATGTAAGAACTTAGACCACATACTTAATACCCCCACATTCTACAAATTTATAAAAATGCTAATTATACAGCAAAACATGTAAATGTTTTTATTGTACATTTATGAAATTCTAGCGTAATTCATTTAGAGGTACTTTATTCAAAAATAAAAAATAAAATATACAAAACAAAAACTAAACATTCTTTACATTTATTTTTAAAAGACTATTCTTTTAAATGTTGGTACATACTGAAACAATACTTAATAAAACTAATAATAATAATAAAAAAATTTAAATTTTTGTTTGTTTTATTTATTTTCGAAAAAAAGCCTCCTAATGAATCACCCTTATCAAAGTTGCTTTAAAAACAGATTTTAAGCCCGAGTAATATTAATGCGCAATAACCTACAAAAAACATATTACAATTCACATTAAACCCTTCGTTAAAATGACAAAGTGGCGAGAAGATGTGAAAGAAAGCGTGAAATGAACCCCACTATAGAAAAATACATAAGAATCTATGTAGATATATGAGAGAGACCTCAAGTGTATATTGTATCTGCACATGTCCGCACAAAAGTATGCCTCGACAGTCCGCCTTACATAAAATCAACTTGTTTTCTGTTGGGGTAGATTAGAAATGCAAAATTGTTTCCGCAACGAATGGAAGAAATAATTCAGGGGGAAGATATTATATACAAACACATGTGATGGAATATAATTTTTAGAAGCAAATATCTATCATCAAGCAGTCAAAAAATAAAAAGAGGGACACCATTAACAAAGGATAAGTAAAGCCAAACAAACATGTTGACCAGGTGTCAAAGGCAGCTACAAAGTAGAGGGTTCTGATAAATTTCTATTAAATGATGTATGCGTTTGTAGGTGGCAAGGTAAAGCAAGGCAAGGCAAGGTAACTAAACTGAACTACTTTGCAGTTTAACTTGCCAATTGATTTACTCTAACCAATCTAAATGTGAGCCAAATGTTGAAGGGGAGGAAAAAAAAGAAGATGTATTACATTTTTAAGTGCTTCAAGATAAATTTGCGCAAAAGTTTTACATACTAAGCAATATCTGTGTTATGAATGGGAACGAATTTTTTGTATATTACTTAAGGTTTTTATATACAAAGCTACAATTTACTCTTATCTAAAAATACGATAAAATTCTGCATTTTGTATTCCCATATTTACGAGTATGTAAAAATATAATCGACGTAATTGACGTGACCTTTTTTTGTGGTTTATCAAAAGTGTCAGCGTGTGTGCCCGTGTTTGAGTGAGTGTGGGCCACTTAAAAAGTGTACTACGTAACAAAGTTAAAGGTAACAATGAGATTTAAAAGGGATTTGAGGTTTGCATGTAGGCGTCGATGTATGACGTCGTTTGATATACTTGTATGAAAGTTATATGCATTTAGTAGGTATTTTTAATTCGCCCGTAGAAGGCAAGACGAAACAGCTTTGTGTGTATAACAGCAATTTGTGTATGAAGAATAATTTTGATTATACTTTTTTAATGCTTTTGAATTATAATAGATGTTCTTCATAATATTATTAGCTATAGCTATGTGAGTCTTAAGTAACAAGCATAGAAAATCGTTATCAAAATACAGAATATGTAAAAACTATTTGTGAATTATAAGTGTGTTATTAATAAATAATAATAAATATACGTATGTAAAAACGGTAATGAGGAGATAATTAAAAAGAGAGCGTATCCGATATAGCAGCCAGCACATGCGAGTGCCGTTTGTCTGTATCTTTTCTTCCATTACATATTCAGTTTACTGCAAATAATGAAAGAGACAGCGCGTAGTGTACAGCATGTGCAATTGTTACATTAGTGCGTGGCGTGGTTGATGCTGAGGAGAGAAAGGGAATGATAGTACAGCATCATATATTGCTGCTTGATTACTACGATTATTTCGTAGTATATAAGCATATCAATTGTTTTGACACAAAAGATTACACAAAGTAGTAGAAAGTTTTATTCTTTTGTTTTTTAAACTTTAAATAATATCTTTAATGAAAGACTCCTTCTGTTCTTGAAATTTAGAAATATAAATTCAACAGCAAATCTTACTAGAGGTAGGATTACTTCGTGAATTATCTATACTAATATTATAAAGAGGTAAAGTTTGTGAGGTTGTAGGGGGTAATCTGTGGATCCACTTAAAAGATTTTAAAAATTCTTTTACCAATAGAAAGCCACGTTATTTGTGAATGTTACAGGCTTTATATTAACCCGATTTTTTTTGTTTATTATTATTCTATATTAGTTAATGGGAACGAAGGGGGCAGGGAAAAGGGGTGGTAAAGTAAGGAGAGGTAGGGGAAGAGGGCAGGGGAATGGGGGGCAGCGTAACGGGTGGTTGGAGAAGGGGGTGGAAAGAACAGAAGGAGAGGGGCAGGAGAATTGGAGGTAGAGTAAAGGGGCAAAGGAAGGTGTGGCAGGGAGAAGGTGGGGCGGGGGAAGGAATGACAGGGGAAGGGCAGCAACGCGCCGGGTACCAGCTAGTAACTATATATACCGTATATATCAAAATAAAATTAGCTTCAATTTATGTAGATAGTAAAAAGGCATAATTTCAGAAATTAGGTATAATTTGAAGATATACTATATGCATGTACTTGATTCATAAAGTTTAGTGTTGTACGTAAATAAATCTCTCCACTCATAACTTTTCTTTTCCTCTCTCTCTTCTTTTAAGGTCTGTCAGCAATTCACTCTTTTTAAACACGTGTATCTCAAAAACCAGAGCCAAAAGGCATACATATACAAATTTGGTTCGAAATCTAATATCATGTAAATATTTGACACCACTTAGTACTCCTGTCTGTGTCTTTGACCTCCAAAATATCGAAATCATAATAATGTGTACATTTACAGATAAAGATACAAATCAATGTTGAAGGAAACATACATATGTAGGTTTCATTGAATACAAGCATGTATGTATTTACAAAGTTGAACAAAACTCAAATAAACCAGACTATTTGAAGAACAAGCTGGGAACAAAGATCGACCGCGGCAACACCAACAATAGGCAACGATTACAATGGCATAGAGTAAAAAAAACAGGGGAAAACGTTAACTTCTGTAGAATCGAAAATTTAAAACTCTTCACATACATAAAAAAAAAAATTACTGGTAAATCTTTAAGTGCTACAGTGATTATTTGAAGGTATCATTCCGTAATTTAAGCGCTTATGGGTCTGTATGGGACTACCACTAAAAGTAGGTGGAACACGCTCGTTAGTATATGTATATGTGAACATTCGATTCATATGAAGCACCACAAGGAATTTCAAGTTAATATTGATTGTAAAAATGGGCAGTGTGTTTGTATGAGTTGGGGTGGCTGTATTTGCCGGAGTGTGTGACAGAGTAATTTCTATACTCGTATCTGTTCAGTCGCGGAATATAACAAGTCTCCGTATCCATTTTCAGATCGATATCTTAAAAACTGAGGAACTAGTTTTGATTTACACAGACGTCACGCTGTTACAAAGTTACTGACAAAATGTTAATACCATTTCATACTATGTCTGAATGGTATAAAAAATTGTGTAAAGAAAAAGAATGTTGTGTGTATGAGCTGTTGCTGGTGATGCTACCACTACTAATTGTTCGTGGCTTATCTCATATTTCAAATCGAGTAAAGCAGTAATGTAGAACGCGCGTCTCGGGCACGGGATAAACACAAGCTGGAGCACATTTGTCTCCGGCGGGGTTGTTGGGGTGCCAATGTAAATTGTGGCATCGTCAGTGTTTATTATCGCCAAAGGCGGGTGAAAGGTTCAAAGCCGCAAGTTGTTTATGTATATTTTTAGCATCAATAACATTTAAGTAGTATACTCGTAGGAATTTCTGGTAACACAAGCACAATTTTATTTGTACACAAGAAGTTTATTTCTTTCTAGTCTTTTCTTCTTAAAAAATTCTGTTTGAACTTGACCTAAACAAATACACTGTGTGTGGACATTGTGAAATATGTATATATGTAGGTAAAACAAAAAAAAAAAAACTAACAACTTTGAGGTTAGTCATAGGTAGATATAATTGTATACGACTTTTTAATACACTGTAATGATAAATAACCGAAGTGCAACGGAATGCCAGAGATATACATAAGTTTTAACTGCCTGATGTGGGGAGTTATTAGTTGATAAAATAATTAAAACTTCCAAGCTTATGAGTTACTTCTTACTTATATTTTTTTTTTAATTGTCAGATTTACAATATCCCTCCATATATTTTTTTTTTACATTTTCAAAAATCGGTCATGACTTTTGGTCACGTCCAAATCGTCAGCCATTTGAATAGGACACTTTTTTGAGTTCACTTAACATTCCCTCTGAATATCTGTCACGCTCGAATAACTTTTTGTTTTTTTTTCTACTCCTTTTTACTAGTTAATTGTCAGATTAATATCTCTCGGTTATCAGAAAGACAAAGTGCGTATACACTATAAATGTCTAACGCGCTCGAGTATTTCCATGTGACTATTTTTTTTTACATTTTTGAAAATTTGTACACGCTCTTCCTCCCACTAAAATGGAAAACTTAACATAACCTTTTTTTTTCGTTTTAGAACCTAATCTTCACAATCCAATGGGTCCCCATGACGCTTTAGTAACTGCAAATTTAGCATCTCGGGAACCCTACTATTAAGAGGGCTTGACTTTTTTTTGGATATCAGGATTAAATTGAGTTATTATAAAAAAGGTGAAAATATATAGAGGAGCTGCTATCAAAGTTATATATTAAGACATTCCTAGATTCTCTACAGTGTATATGAAATTAATGTGCCAAATGTAGATTTAAGGGGTAGCCTACACCAGACAAATCTATTACTGATTTTCAAGTTTCTGTAAGAATTTTGCTATCGTAATTAATATGGAAACACCAAATAAAAGTGCAGTGCAAACTTTCTTTTTGGTATTCATCGACGAATAATAAATTTTTCCAGAAATTTCCCATGACGTTCCATATACCTAGTTGCAGGGTATAAAAAAGGAAACTTAATCAAAAGAAAAGAGCAGCAAGTTGAAAAGTAACTTAGAATATATTGTGTGTAAATACAAAGAAAAAGATACTGCACCGATTTACTACCTGACTTCATTCAACACAATCATTTTGTATGTCTAGGGGTCAGTCAGTGCCTGATGATGCATAACGTGTATTCGATTATAAGCACGTTTATGTATTTATAGATTGTGTAGGTAAATAAACAAGTAAAAAGGTCCAAGATTGCTGCTGTTGTGTGGTTATTTGGCTCGAAATGATTATATAATCATAATAAATTCGATAGGTCGTTCGATCGTTCGATTTGATCAAGTCGAATCGATGAGTCACTCACTTATTCTCGGTCGGTCATCAACGTGGCTTTGTAGCAATCTTTGTGGTTTTGAAAAACCACTCAAGAAAAGCAGTTCCTCATAGACCTCTCTTATGCATGTATTTCACAATAAACGGAAATCAGATAGGCTTGCTCCGTCAGAGCTTCATCAATGAAATGCTTCATTAATATGTTTTAATTGTATATGCAGATGCATTTGTAGTCTACAACTTTGGGTTTTTTCCGCTACATAAAAGTGTGGGTGTGATAGAGTTAAAGATTGATGTTGAGAAATTCATTTATTGAGCTAATACAGTGATGGTGAATTGTTGTGTTAACCTTTTGAAGAAAAGTTAGGAAATGATAATAATAGCTTTCTGAACGCGTAACCTGTCTTCGATAGCAATATGAAAGCTTTCACAATTTTTGTTATAAATAATTGATATTTACTGTGTAAATTGAAGCTATAAAGGTTCAAATTGTTACACTGGGGAATGTTATTTAAGTTTTTAACTGTTGAAATGAATTTTGTGTATTTAAAATATAAGAACTAATTGATTATTTTTTAACAGTGATACATTAAACATTAAATTATTAAATTAGTAGAGTAGTGTTGGGTGTTTCGAGCCACTGCTTCTGCTATTTTTGACAATAAAGTGCACAGTGGTAATAGTGTTAAATTAATTTCGAAGTAAAAAGATACACTCTTTATATCTCAGCCAGATAACGTGCTTTAAAAGTTAAAAAAGTTTTTCTTGTAATTTTTTTCAAATATCTGTTTAATAAATTTTTTTTCAAGATTTTTCATTGTGTGCATCGGTAATGTGTTATAAATTCAATGTTTTTTTTACGTTTGTAAGGATTTTTGTGATAGATGATTGAATCATCGTCCTCCAAGAAGGCACCGAAAAAATCGACTGCGATTAAGCTAAAGCATCAAATGACTAAATAAATAAATGAATTTTAATTTTTATTGATATTGTGCGTTTTTCTGTCACCCGAAAAATTTGTTTTTACCAAAAAATTACACTTTTGGAAAATAGAAAAGTTTTCAAGCGACTTTTTCAAAATTGTAAGACGAATGATGCAGAAGTAAAGATATTGAAGCTAGGTGTTCCCAGATGTATCAAACTTCTTGATATCTTAATGCAGTTTATGTCAAAAAACTGAATATGGCACAAATCAACCGACATTCCCCTACAAAAAAAAAAAATATATATATATATATATATATATATATATATATATATATATATATATATATATATATATATATATATATATATATATATATATATATATATATATATATATATATATATATATATATATATATATCTCTCTCTCTCTCATCATCATATATATATATATATATATATATATATATATATATATATATATATATATATATATATATATATATATATATATATATATATATATATATATATATATATATATATATATATATATATATATATATATATATTTGTAATCGAAGACTTTTCAGTCTACTCTCTTTAGTATTGTAACGTGTGAGTTTGAATAAGCACAACCACATTGCACAGAGACACTTTGACATCAAATTTGCAGGAATTTTTTTTTTACGTTAAGCGTTGCACATGCCATACATGTACCTACTAGGAGTATAATATACTAGTATACTATGAAGCTCCTTACTTACTATTGTATATACTATATATATATAAGATTGTATGGAATATATAATATAGTAAATGCAGCACACATATTGTGTAGGTTGTTTGTTGCTGGTTCGGTTCGGCTTGCCTGTAAAGCTTACTTGGCTGTGTTGCATGCATGCGTGGGTAGAACTCTACTCGACGTCGTAGTAAAATTAAATGTGCAATCATGAATTTATTTATTTTTTTTTCTTTTTGAAATTTATACAAGCAGACCAGGCCCGGCCACGCCAGCTAGCCAACGAACAATGTTATTGTAACTGATTAAATATAATTAATTCAGAAAATATGATTATGCATGTGAAAAATTGTGACAAGAAAGCTAAATCTGTATATGTATAACCACATATACTCTTAAATAAAATATATAGAAAATCAAGGTTTTATTTTATACTCTCGTATTTTGTGTACATAGTATTTTTTTGTCTTACAAATAAGAAATACTATTATTGCGAATATACAAAATGTTCGTCAAGTTCATGTTGATGAGTGTTGAAAAAAATATAGCATAAAAAAAAAATCAGCACATTAATTGATTTGTAAGCGGCATTTTATTTTTACTAAAGTAGGGTAAAATATCATCTAAAAATAATTAAAAAAAAAAACAATTTTTTTTTTTAAATATTTAATTTGTGAATTTTATATCAGCCTTTTAGGGTTATCAAGCGCAGCTTTACTTACTAGAAAAAAAAAACGAGTACATGTGTTTGTAGGTAGATTGTTAAAGGTACTTGCGTAATAACTAAAATATACATATAGCGATTCGAATATAGCATTGTGCGAAGTTAAAATGATTAGAAACTAGAAAAATTATTTAGTTCAAAACAATTTATTGTATACTAGTAGCGTACTAGACGGCCTTCGTTGATATACCTCCTATACTTTTTCTCTTATACAATAACGTGGCCTTCCCATCTGTGGATATAACTTTTTCGGTACACTTTACATGTAAACCGAATCTCATCCACCTTAATTTCGATCCAAATACTGAGAACGATAAAAAGTTTTGCTACAAAAATTATAAATTATTACTGCTATGTCAACCAAACAAAAAAACAGTGTTCCCAAATCAACATGAAATACTAAATTAGATATTTATTAGGTGAAAAGTAGGTCACACTCTTTGTCACCTTTTTTTTGAGTATATAAAGTGTGTTCGGTAGCAAAATGTTTTGTTATCTGAGTACTGGATGAAAAACAGTTCATGCGGAAAATTTTTGATTGTTGTTCGAGGGCTTTTTTTTATATGAAGTTTTTTCATTATTTAGTATTTAGGAAAGATTATAAAAGAGTTTTTGAGGCAAACCAAGGCATACTGGAAAATTTCTGCAATTTAAGAAATTTTTATTTGTCATTTTAAAGTAAGTGATCTACCTACCAGCCTAATAATTTTATGCTAGTAAAAATTGTATACTAGATTATCTTTAAAATGACATTCTCAGATATAAGATAACTTCAGTCTACGGAAAATTATTGGTAAAAAGTTTAACTATGTTCAACCTACAAATCTTTTCCATATAAGTAACAATTTTAAAGTAATTTTACAACTTACATTCAAAGTTAGTATTTATTTCAACGCTTTCTCACCTGAAATGATAAGAAAACAAATGACAATTTTTAATAAAAGACTTTACAAATATGGTTGGTATTATTGTTAAATACATACGATATAAATTTTTCGTTGCCTATTTGACTTATATCCAAATAGCTACAGCAACTAACCAAGAAAACCACATATATAAATTAAATAATAAGTTCCAAGAAATTTAACAATACAGAAAAGCTAAAAAAAAAATCACCAAAATATATTTTGCATAAAACTAAAATGTGTGAGGTTTAACACATCTCAATTTGGCAAAAATAAACAAATAAAGAGGCTGAGTAGAGTAGACATTGATTTAAAGCGTAAAAAATAAAGTGTTAGCTCAACCAGGTTCAGTCTAGTATAAATACAAAATGCCACAGCGAATAGAATGCACAAAATTAGTTGACCATGCGTAAAAAAGATAAAACCGAAGTTATAATACGCTGCATACACGTTTCAAATATTAATTTATTCATAAACTTAGTGATTAAGTAAAATTTCAATTCAATCGAAAACGATAAAATAAATTAAAGCTTTTAAAAATAAATTAACGGTAAGTTATTTTAACTGGCTCAAGGTCATTTTTACATTGAGACAAAACAATCTAGCAGACATGTATGGATGTATTTTTTGAGCCATTTAAGATACAATATTTATTTCATATATTTTATATTTTACTATCTGTATTTCATTGTTCGACGAACATTGTAGCGTACAAAAAATCTTACGCTAAGCTCTACGTATCAAACATTGGACTTAAAATAATATTATATGTATGAAACTGGAGAAGTGTTACGGCGCTTTGAAACTTGATTGAATGGCGCCAGTGAAATTTATTACACAAAAAAACAAACAAAAAAAAAAAAAATTGAACAAAATAAAAATGCTTGCCTACAGATTAATGAGGCTTATTTGGTTTTGTGTCCAAACAAGAAAAAAGAACTGCCGGCGGCAGCGGTTGTATGCAAAATAATATAATCAATATAAAAAGCGAGTATACTATATAAACATATACATACCCCTACATTCTAGCGGAAAAGTTCTAAGGCGCGTGAGTACTTCTGGCATTTATTTATTATTTTCTTGCGCAAAAGAAAATAATTATTAACGTGTGGCAAAGAAAAAATAAATAAATATATATATATATATATATATATATATATATATATATATATATATATATATATATATATATATATATATATATTAAATAAGTAAAAAAAAATAAAATAAATTGAAACGTCATCTGTTTATTTACAAAACAAAATGTATTTATAAGATAAAAATATGGCATGCGAGCACGGTACAGATGACTACAGAGGTGAGGTGAGATCGGCATAAATATTGCCGTCGTAGTCGCCGCCATCAACGCCCCGTAGAAAGGCGTAAAAATATATATATCTGTATATCTCTATCAATAAGTATCTGTATGTATATATTTGTATATTCATGTGCCATAACCCACTCAAAATGGTACGGTAGACAAAAAAAAAAATAAACAAAAATCGAAAAAAAATCTATAAGATAGACGTACACATATTATTTATAAAATTTTACGGCGATAAACAGATGCCAGGTTTAAAAAAAAATTGTTTTTTATTTTTTTGTTGTTGTTCAAATTTGTTCTTTTAGTCTATGAATGAACGATACGCAAGTTAAACAATATGGCATGTGCAGTTGTAGTTATAGGCATGTGCGGGTGTGTACAATCATACTTTGTTGGCACATAATACCGTATTTTTTTTTTTTATTTAAGTCTTTGAGTGCAGGTTTTTGACGATTAGATATAGTAACTTTAAATCAGAATTTGAAGACAGAAAATAAGTTATATACTTTATTGTTAATGTACTATAAATTATAGATTTCGTGTTCCATTATGTGATGTTACATTATAAATATCGTGGTTGTTTACTACGCTCTTTACTCTTTACAAAATTAGTGTAGGGTTTAATTCAAAGCGATTCACATTTTGAGTTCATGTCTTTGAAACACAATGGAGAACTAATGAAGAGCATCTTTCATGGAAATTTTGACATGGTGGTGCTCTAGCACCTGTAAGCAGCTAAGTGACACTTTATTACTTTTTTGAACTATTGATGTGTGATATGTGGATCTTGTCCGATCTTGGTTTTTTGATAATTTGTACATATTACACTATACCTTCTGTTCAAAAAGTAACAGCAAATTGTCAATAAAACGAAAACGGTTTAATTTTAAAAAAATAAAAAGGTGTTCTTCGATAATTATTTTGTCTCCTGAGAAGTAATTCCCATTAGAAAAAATACACATATTCTAATGCATCTAAAATTTTCAAAACATTATTCATAGGCCGATTTTTGGAATAACTTTCAGAACCGTCAGAATTTTTTATACTCAAACGGGTTTCCCGTAGTAGTAGCTTGAAACGTGGTTGCACAAAAAAGTCACACGAAAGCATGTCATATCAAAACGCAGCTTTCGGAATTACATTAAAGTTGTTTTTGGTTAAACAACGTACAAGATGGGGATATCTTCAAACATTTAAGCATTCTCGTCACAAATCGTGTTATAATTCGTTTCATTTGGGTGTTAAAACTTAAAAATCTACAGTTTTGAAAGTGTGCGATTTGAGGTTTTCACTGATCCTATCTGACAGCTATAAGATATAGCCGGAAGATTGCTATCAAACTATGCACAATTTTTTGGGAGTGTGTGGGATTGCTTAATATTATCTTTTATAATATCTTTAAAAAAAAAAAAATGTTTTTCACACTAAAATATATTTTTTTATCAATACTTTCTACGCTATACATATATGCCGGCTGAAACTCATTACGTGGACTATAAAATGAATGATTAAAAAATGAATGTGTGCAAAATTTCAACATCATATCTTTAATAGATATTAACTTTAATACATATAAAAATACTTTAATACAAAAAAAATAGTTTTTGTTATTTAAATTGGTAAAAAAAAAATGAATTAAAATAAAATAAATTAAAATTATAAATTATAAAAAAATGTTTTCTTTGTTTCAATATATTTTATAAAACTCAATCACAAGATCGTTGGATAAATGCTTGGTTGAATTATGTCCCACAATGAGATAGCCTAACCCACTGTGCGTCGTAAACTTGACTTGAAGTTGACTCTTAAGTGTGAAGGAGGTGTGCTCTTTATTACTAATTTATAAATCAGGACAATGACGTTTATTGAAGACATAATTGTTATTTTAAATTAAATATAATATATTTTCTTTCATCATTACATTTTAGCGCGAATTTCTAAGTTCAATAAATCGTATGATCTAACGTAATTTCTCGCCATTTATCACCCTAGTCTGTTTTCGAACAATAAATCGCTATAGCAACAATATCCCAATGTCTCTGCACGTCGTATTTCTCTGTTCCTCGATCTCTCTCACTCTCTAGACCACATCAATCACTTTCGTTGTGGTATTTGTTCAACATTGCTTTGATCATATGGTCAGCGTATTTGAATTTAGCCGCACAAACAGTTGACGTCTGGCGCAATGACGCGATAATAACACTTTCTATATAGTACATACATAGATACTATGTATCTATAGATACAACTTGTGTACAAATATGTATAGACATTTTAATCGTCGCTCGATGCTATACAACAAAATTAGATGCACCGATCGGCGGCGATTGTTTAGAACAGGAGAAAAAAAAATAAAACAGTGCGCAAATTAAAATATAATAATTATTAAGACAAATTAACAAATAAAAGTATCTACATAAATTAACAAACATGTATATACATATAGAAAATTTTTACTTGTTCGTGTTTTGGGAAAAAAATTCATTAATTAATAAAAACGAGCAAATCGTTTAATACGTTGGCGTATCTTCGGTTTTTTTTCTCATTTTTTTTTTAAAAAAAAAATATTGAAAAAACCAACCAAAAACAAATTCGTTTATGTATATGTATTTATGTTATTGAAGCTTAATGGCAAAAAGATACAGTAGCACATAGCATATGTACTATAAGTATGTGTATGTGTAAAAAAAAGAATCTAAGTATAGTAAACAAATGCACGTAAGAAACTGAAAAACAAAAAAAAATAAAAACAAAAAAAGCAAACAAGACCAAAAAGCAAAACCAAGAAAAAATATACAAAAGATACATAGTAGTATAAAAATAATAAATACACATCGAGCAGGAGGCAAGACGTACTAACTTGACTCGGAGTAGCTCGGGGCACGCAGCAAACGTTCGTCCAATAATGCCTAGGCAGGCAGAAAAAACGTTGCCGCGTGTAGTGTTGAAGGAAATATATAAAAAAGATACAAGATACATCGATTCGAGTAGCTGCTAAATTATGATTTCTTTAAGTCGAGGCGACATAAAACATACTCTCTTGAAGCGAATTTGTTTCTTTAACTAGGCTAGACAGAGCTTTAACCATATTCAAAACTAGTAAACTTTATACAAAAATCAAAAAATTATGCTACGATTGAAGAGGCAGTAAACTGTGATGAGATAGATTTGAGCAATGCAAACTTTTGAAATACTGTAACATCTTCGAGATGGACGTCATTAATTTATGAAAATGTTGCTAGAAATGAATGACCAATAGACACTGAACTAAAATGTTTTTCATTCAAAATCCGAAAACTGGTGAATGGGTTTGTATGGGGCCTACCCCTAAAAGAGTGTTCAGTTTCGGAGCATAGCAATACTCGATTTTAGATCGTTATCTTAAAAACTGAGGGACTGGTTCTGTTTCATACAGATAGAAGACAGACACAACATGAACCCAACATATCGAATCACAAGCAATTGGCTTTCCTCGATTATCTTTTTAACTTTTTTAACTTTCTAACAGTTGTCACTTACATACCATCGGATAACGTTTTAACCTTTGAGCTAGGTACTAGTAAGAACTTATGACCAGTAGTTAGTTAGACCGTTAAGAGTAACGACTAGTAGTTAACGAATTGCTAGTACATTGGGACCTCGAGCTATCGTCCGAACAATAGGAATATGCTTGTTACTTGCAATGAAGTGTTAAAGTTCATTTTTATAGCATAGAACACATCAGCACACTCATACATCAGTCTAGATTTTGTATGAGCGAGAGAGTGTGTGTGGAGAGAGAGTACAAATAAGAGTAAAAGTTATTGTCAGGAATATTAAAAACTTTAACGGTTCAGATGGAACTTTAACGGTAAGATGCAGTATTGTGTTGATGTATGTATTCCTAAAATTATATTCATTTTCTTTGTAGCCATTTAAAACTTAAAAATTATGTACTGATAAGATTTTTTAACTTAAATTTGGTAGAAAATACAATAAACGATATATGTACATCTGCCAAAAAATCCAGCTGTACTTTAGACGTCTTATATGAAAAATTCGAATGCAACCAAAGCCTGTTAAGTCATATACTATAGACATACCTATAATCTCAAAAGTCTTCTACCATATATACGAGTATGTATGTATATATATATTTTTATCCTAAATCCCAGATCACTCTATCGCGTGCAGCGCATGTCACAAGTCGCTCGTTAGTCTTGGCAGACAACAGCAGCAGCCGTCGCTTTCGTCGTCGAGGTCTGAGTCCAAGTTGAATTCTACAAGTAAATACATACATAGATACGATACAAATATTGTATATGTATCTATTGTACGAACCTATGTCGTTGTCAACGTCTAAAGTCTTGTGGCATGTTGGATATTGTTGCTGTAGTTGTTGATTATCTCGATCTGCTTGTATTTTCACGTCTATAGCTCGCGGTAATTTGTTGCCCACGAAAACTGAAGCAGTGACGGAGGCGGTAGGCGGAGGTCACCATGCCGCCGCATGCGTAAAAGTTCTTATTGTATCTACTCCTATTCGTACTACTACTACGGCTGAATACAAGACAACGGCGAAAAAAAGTATATATACAATAAAAAAAAGAGTAAAATACGTTAAACTTAAATTGATATTACCAGCAATTGTGTGCGCGTTCGTGTAGGTAGATAGGCCGACTAACCACAGCAGCACACCAGCAGCAGCAGAGAAATTGACGGATAAAAAAAAAAATTAAATAAACAGATACAACAGGACGGACAATCAGCCAGTCAGCAATGCGCGAGAACACGTCAAGACCTCAAGAACTTTATGCAATGTTTGTATTGAATTTCTTGTTGAAATTTTTTCTTTTTTTAACATTTTTTTTTTCAAAGAGTTAGTTACTGGATTCGTGCTTTTTTCACTTCTCGCATTCTTATATCTGTAGATAAACACACACATCTGAGTATGTTCTTTCAGTTTTTTTTTGTCTCGGATTTTGTTGCTATTCCTCGTTGTTGGTTAATTGATTTACGTGTAAGACCGGTTATGTGTATAAGTCTGATTGAATGATGTGTGTTGTTTTTGTGACACGAGTTTTGGTTTTATTTTATAATTTTTTTTTTTTTTGTGTATTTGGTAACAAATTAAAGGCTTGTATTGAGAAATCTTTTGGGTGCGTCTAAATATTAAGTTAAGTTGTTGTTGTAGTTTTTTGAGTCAAATTTTAGATGAATATTTTAGGTGAATAAATTTAAAGAGCAGTACTAGAGTTCTTAGAACTTTATTTGGGATTACCGATGTTCGGAGTTTGACTAATAAAGATCTTATGCGCTTTGTGATCAACTAGTATGAATATGGGATTTAAAACGATTTCAGCTCATCTACGCAAGGCTCCAGCCCCCTAACCACCATGAATCTTTGCGCTTAGCATAGAATAGAAATTGACTTTTTTTGTTTATTTTTTTGGCTAATCGATGTGTTAATTTTTCATCTAATCCAGAGGTGTCCAGGATATATGTTCTTCCAGCACATTTGTTTTTGTAACGCGCTTTAGAATAAGCTAAATTGTCACACACACATGCAGCTGTATACATTAACAATTTATTATCGTTCTCCGTACACTGTTATTTTTTTTTTTTTGCTAATGCAATTCAATAACCATTTTGCATGTATTGATGTGTACAGTTCCATTTAAACCTTTTGGGAATCTCTGATCTAAACTAATCTCTGAATTTTAATGTTTAAATCAAACTTTGACTAACTTCAAATTCAGATCGTTTCAGCGGTCAGTCCTTGAAAACGAACTTGTTTACCCACAATCATTAATCTCATGGAAGCGCTTCCTCAACAATATGTTAAAGTAATACGCATAGTTAATCTCATATATCACTTCGTTTAAACACTAAACGCACGCTTGGCCTTTAACTATATAGATATGCCTACATACAATACATAAAGCAGTATCATACGATCGACATTATTAATTTTTCTATCCACGATTTTTGTTTCACTACTAATCTAAAATTAATATGTATATATGGAATAAATATTGTATTCACAATATAGCGTGTATGAATGAAATCGTGCAATCAACTCAAAAATGGCTTCATCAATCAAGCAGTCAATAAATCATACCATAAATTACGTTATATTAACACAAACTTTTGTCAAAAAGTTAAGCAGAAATTTTGTAGAAAACCAAAGAAAATATTTTATGTATACTCGTAAAATAACAAATTAAATATTGGTATTTTATTTTTGTTTGAATCGTGCTTGTAGGTACATAGCATCTGTTTGAATCAATATCATCTTTACTATAACGAGAAGTTTGTAATATGGAGAACAGCATTTAAGAAAAACAAGCTTATTAATAAACAATTTAGAGTTGACATTGTCTCAAAAAAAAAAAACATTAATTTCGGAGTACATATTGTGAAAAGGCGACTGTAAATTTAAAACTTAGTATCGGAAAAAGTAGAGAATAGGCTTGCAGATTGGCACCCTTTCTGTATTTCGACATTTGACCAGTGTCATAACCTAAATTCCGACTGACATCTACGTCAAAAAGAGTTGTGTCTTTTTTAATATACTTCTGGAAAGACGCAATAACACAGTATTTGCTTAACAAAGTACAAATGGAAGTATGTATGTATGTTCCCTATAGACTCCGAAACCGCTCAACCGATTTTGATCAAATTTTGTGGCAATATTAAAAATAGTCCCGTGGGTGATCTTGTGAAATTTTTTTGGATTTTTTAGATTTTCTTTCCATTTTTTTCCATGTTCCACGTTTCCGCTCAGCTTAGGGTGCCAGTTTATAGATTGCTGTTTAAAAACTAGAAATATGAACATTAACTATATTGTGTTGAAATCAACAAATTTTCGTTTGAGTTTGAATGTGCACAACATATTCGCAATAGTATATACAAGTATTTCTAATAAATACTTAACAATCACAACTATTGAATATCAAAACTAACACAAGCCGATAAGAACCAAATTGAGAACAAAATTATTGCTATATAACACACAATTTGCATACATAAATTAAAAACAATTTAAACTGAATTATCTGTCATAGTAGTATTATGTACTACATACAAACTTTTAGTAGTAGACGAAGTCAGAGATATCTTATTTGTTTGTACGAATATATGACAATACTACACAACTTATTAATGAATAGCATGCTATACAATAAACTCGTATTCATATATACTTCAAAGCTTAATAAAGAGCGAAAAAAAATGGAAAAAACTGCCGGCTTTATAATAGCGATAAAAAAATATACGTACTCAAATACACACCCATATACAGTATTGTATCTACAATATTCATACTTATACACTCAGAAAAAGCAAATTCATAACTGGTTAGCACAACGTCGAGAAAAAAAAAATGAATTGCAAACCAAATGAGTTCGACCGACTGACTGATCAACTTAGCAACCAACCAACAAACTAACCAAACAACCAAACGACTGTCTGACGAGTTGAGACTAATCAGGCCCCCAAAGCTATATCACCATATAGTATATTTATTATAGAAAAGTGTATACTATAGACGACTGCTAAAGCAACAATAATGTTGATATGATGATGGCGTTGAAATAAAAATATATATTGTATAAAAAAAGAAGGCAGCAGCAAAAAATATTGTTTAAATGCCATATCAGCAAGAGTAACGCTGAATACAAATTACATATATAGATAAAAAATAACAGCCGATTCAACTATGAAATAATATTGTAAAAAAAAAAAAAAAAATCTTCGGTAAAATCGAAGCTTCAATACTCTTCACACGCATTCTAAAAATGACTGTTAAGTCTGTTATTCTACAGTGATTATTTATTGGCTCAACAAAGAAGAAAGTTTGAAAAAAGTTTTAAAGATTACCTCTCAAAATGAGCGGAATACGCCCAATAAAAATAAGAAGCCAGGAAATTGAATTTTAAGTTGATATTGACTGTAACAAAAAAAAATATTTCATTCTAAAGTCAAGTTTAAAATTACTGATTTTTGTCGTAAGCGTACTTAAAATTATAGTTACAATGTACACAATGGGATTGATTTAAAAATCTCCCGTTGAAATCATTAGAATAAGAATAAAAAGGTATACTTAAGTCAAGTACAAAAGTCTCAGAATAAAAAATAAGTGCTTTTTCACTTGAAGTATAAAATTCTCTTATCAATCTCTGAGAGAAAAACCAAATTTACTTCATTTAAGAAAATCCGTACCGATCTGCATACTATTTTCAGATTGAAATCTCTAAAACGTCGAAATCGATTCGTCTCGTGCTGCTATTGAAGAATATTTTCAGTACTATATGGGATCTACGTTGCTTTATTTAATACGTAACAAAATCAGTGACAAAATTAAGATACATTATGTGTCAAGAATATAAAATATAAAATAAAACTATAAGGCAATTATTCAATTGAAATACTATAGGGTGTCCCTAAAATAAAGCTAGTTTTAAATTGTGGTTTTGTTTTTACTGTTTCATGTTGCAAGAATCAGATAGGTTTAGTGGTTCAATCATGTGTTAGGAAGAGTTCCGTGCAACCTTAGATATTTTGCTAGTTTAGTACCTTATCACTTACTGTTTTTTATGATTTAAAAATGTTTATCCCTAAATTATATATTGAACGGAACTACATACGTATTGTGTTTATTGAACTTTCAAGGTGTACACAATAGAGCCCTGAACGAGTGTACTTGAATGTTTTGAAAACTATTTGGTACAACTTAATTAATGGCTTTGCTTCGAGTCGAGTAAGTCAAATTATCTGAAGTACTATTTATATTTGAAAATTGTTTTTTGAATTCATATTCCCTCATCTCATTTTGTTATCCCTTTGTTCCGGTATGTAGATCTTCAATTGACTTAAGCATTATTTTGCTCTCAGTAAAATATTTATCCAATTTTGGGACAGCCTAAACTATAAAAGGAAAAAGAACAATAAGCATACTAATCGCTATTATAACCAACTACCGCCATAGATTCCAGGGAACTTTGGCCAGGTAGCTTTGGTTGGAGCACAATTATAAGTCAGGGAGTGGTAACGTTTAGAATGAAGCGTAGTAAGTTTAAGAGTAACTGAAACGGAGCCAGAACAAAATACGAGTATTTTTTTCCCCCATAAAACTATTTTGTTTTCAGTTTCGTTGTATTTGTATTTTATATTAATAATATATATTATTTAATAATATATATATTTAGTAGTAAAAATATGTAGATATTTTGTTCATTTAGAGTCTAAATTTTAGACTGTGTTGTGACGTGCCGTGAGTAATAACTAAAGATATGGCATGACTATAAAATCGTATACATTCGTGTAATAAATATATACATTGTTTATGTGTTATATAATTTATTTGTGTATAATAATATCGAAACTATATTTTAAGTTTAATCAGACTTATTTAATATGCGTGATATATCTTATACATATATGTATAACAAGTTTTTATGGTCTAAGTAGAGATATTGTTTTATTTTGAAAGTTTATTGGCATTGGAATTTTTATTATACATACGTATCATTATATTGAGTAATAGATTAACTTTAAATCGTTAAAAATTATTCATTACTGTTTGGATGAACAGTTATATTCCAGCTCAAGAAGAAATGTAGTTAAAATTGTATCAAATAAAAGAAAAAACGAGATACGTAAATACATTTAATCAAACGTTTTGATCTGATCAAAAATGTTAGTTTCTATAAAAAAAAAAAAAAAAATTGGCTTAACTGAATTCTTGGAAAAACGCAAATCGACTTGCGATAGCAATAAATTAATTTTTGTTTATTTTCCATTGAAAAAAAAGAAGAAATTTGGTACTACAATACAAATATAATAGTACGTACTTGCCTTTAAATGTTACTTTGAGATAATGGGTGCTAGGTACATACGAATACCTTGCATCTATGTATGTGTGTTTGTGTATCTCGTACCCGTGCGTATCACTAAATAAATGTTTTTTTTTTGTTTAAGAACTTAAACGATACAGGCCCGGTTTTTTGTAAACAAACTCGTACGACTCGGTTTATAGGCCCAACTGACTAACGATAACATTTGTGCGATTGTATTTGAGTATACACCTATCTCAAACTAAATACTACATATATACATATGTATTTATAAAGGTGATATACACATATGTATGTATATGTATATATATATATATATATATATATATATATATATATATATATATATATATATATATATATATATATATATATATATATATATATATATATATATATATATATATATATATATATATATAATTTAGAAACAATTTACACGGAATGTTTGTGTGGCCCAGCGTGTATTTTGTAGCTAGTGCTGAATGTTTCTTTAGTTGGTCGTACCTTACACAACACCATGTTTTAAGATTTGATTTCAATGCAATTATAAAAAGAAAACGAAAAATTCATACAATATAAAAAGAAAAATTTTTGTGGAATACAAAACAATTCCTACATTTTCAAAATTTTGAATTTAAATAGTTCAAACACACCCTTTCTTTGAAATAGAAGAATCCTTCCTGGAAATTATTCTTTTCTGAAATTCGTAATTTTACTTATGTGCGCCCGTGATTTATGCCAAATTTTTCCCTCGATGACCCTGGATATGTTCGTCGCAGTTCAGTTCAGGTTAGAAAATTTCTCTATCCACACAATCTTCAAGCTTCAAACCATGCGCGGCGGTGCAAACAGCCAGCCAGTTTAAGCGGCTTTTGTTGTTTGTTGTTATATTACTAATGAATGTAAGTGTTTTTTTAATGCAGATACCAATTGCAGAAGTTGTAGCATTCTAATGAAGAGTATTAGCTCTTTTTTAGTATTACCTCTTTTGGTAGTAACAAAGCTTTAAAACTTTTTTATACCCTCATCGTTCATGTTTACAGTTATAAATGTATAGCTTCAAAAGTAGATCTTGATTAGTTTAAAGATGGTACCAACTTCTCTATAATCAGTGCTTAGAAATCTTCGCAATCATGTCAAATATTACCTTTTAAAGCACAGTGTATGACAAAAAAAAAACTATAATGGTCACCTTAATTATGTATATAGTATAGGTATATTCATTTTTATAATGATAGATTATATAGAATCATGACATAAAACGAACGCGAGTGTGCTGTATTGACGACAAATAAAAAAAGTTAAAAAAAGGAGCGGAATTGACTACAAGAAGCCGAAGTGATAAGCCATAATTTAAATTTGTATTTCATAATGATAAGCCGGTGAAATACAACGAATTTTATTGAAATCAATACGAGATACATATACAATATATATATATATATATATATATATATATATATATATATATATATATATATATATATATATATATATATTGTATATGTATCTCGTATTGATTTCAATAAAATTCGTTGTATTTCACCGGCTTATCATTATGAAATACAAATTTAAATTATGGCTTATCACTTCGGCTTCTTGTAGTCAATTCCGCTCCTTTTTTTAACTTTTTTTATTTGTCGTCAATACAGCACACTCGCGTTCGTTTTATGTCATGATTCTATATAATCTATCATTATAAAAATGAATATACCTATACTATATACATAATTAAGGTGACCATTATAGTTTTTTTTTTGTCATACACTGTGCTTTAAAAGGTAATATTTGACATGATTGCGAAGATTTCTAAGCACTGATTATAGAGAAGTTGGTACCATCTTTAAACTAATCAAGATCTACTTTTGAAGCTATACATTTATAACTGTAAACATGAACGATGAGGGTATAAAAAAGTTTTAAAGCTTTGTTACTACCAAAAGAGGTAATACTAAAAAAGAGCTAATACTCTTCATTAGAATGCTACAACTTCTGCAATTGGTATCTGCATTAAAAAAACACTTACATTCATTAGTAATATAACAACAAACAACAAAAGCCGCTTAAACTGGCTGGCTGCGCCAGTGTCGTAATCAGGAAGATACAGTTTGCACCGCCGCGCATGGTTTGAAGCTTGAAGATTGTGTGGATAGAGAAATTTTCTAACCTGAACTGAACTGCGACGAACATATCCAGGGTCATCGAGGGAAAAATTTGGCATAAATCACGGGCGCACATAAGTAAAATTACGAATTTCAGAAAAGAATAATTTCCAGGAAGGATTCTTCTATTTCAAAGAAAGGGTGTGTTTGAACTATTTAAATTCAAAATTTTGAAAATGTAGGAATTGTTTTGTATTCCACAAAAATTTTTCTTTTTATATTGTATGAATTTTTCGTTTTCTTTTTATAATTGCATTGAAATCAAATCTTAAAACATGGTGTTGTGTAAGGTACGACCAACTAAAGAAACATTCAGCACTAGCTACAAAATACACGCTGGGCCACACAAACATTCCGTGTAAATTGTTTCTAAATTCTGAAAAAAATATTGAATTGAGCAAAGTAAATGGTGGGAAGGCTGCTTCAATATTAGCTGCGTAAATGTGTTTCAGATGGATCAATTCTGTGTGTGTTTCGACCAAACTCGTAGTATCAATTCGAAACTCATTTTCTTTCACTGTTAAAAATTGCCACAAAAAGGAAGAACTACAATTCAATTTTATTATGACATCGAATCGACGATAAATTCCTGCAATAATCGAATCGACGCACAACAGCGTTATGATCAAATAACGGCATCAAATTAAAAATATAATCTCGAACGCATTTGCCAATTAAAACTTTAAATTTTCACACGTACTCTTCTGAATGTTTTTACCGAATGAATGTTGAACTTTATTGTTAGTAGTGGGAATGGAAAAAAATTATATCAGCTATAATCAGCCATGATTTTAGCAGTTTTAGTAATATATTTAAGCAAGGTAAAACAATGCCAAGTTACAAAAATTTGCTAATGCAATTGTCACTTTTAACTTGGAAATAATTTGAAATTAGAGATATTGTCATTCAAAAACTTTTAACATGTATGTAGATGTAAATAAACTTTATAATTAGTTACAATTAAAACAAGTAGTATTTTAGTATGCATGGTCACTCTACTCAACTGCTATTTTTTATCGCATTTCTATGTGTCTCTCTCTCTCTCTTGCTCACCCTTTATAAAAATTTATGTGTCTGGCACTTGGAGCAGTTAACTCTTCGTTCGAATTATTTTTTTTTTTGCAATTATTTATTTAATTTTATATAATTTTTTCATTATTTTGTTTAAATATTTATTTCACACTTTGCGTTTGAAAAGAACCAATAAATAATATATTTAAAGCAAACTAAAAAAATACAGAATTTTAAAAAAACAAAAATTGCAAACAAAAACAACATCTGCTTGGTTCTGTCGGATTTGTTGTTATGTTTTTGTTTCCCTTGTTGCTCCCTTTTGATGGTTCTTAATTTTTTTTTTTATAATACTTTATCTTTTTCTGTGCTCGGAATGAGCTTAGCTCCTGATAAGCTTATGTACATACATACATATATGAAAGAAATGTTGAATACATTTTTTATTTTTAAAACGAGCTTAAAGAACATGAATTTTTGTTTTTATTGTTTGTTCTTACAACATTTTCTTGCCGGTTTTATGAATTATTTATGGAATTTTGAAGAACTATTTATTCTTTTTTTTAAGCATTTGAATTTGTAGCGAGTATTTTTTTGTTTGACATATGTATGTATGTATGTGCTCATATGCAAAGAGATTTTACTATATCATATTTCTTAGGTAGTTTTAGCTTCAGTTTAGTTTACTTTATTTGTTTCATAATTGTGGTAGCGAGAATCAGTTATATTGAGGTGTTAGAATTAATTTTAAAGTAATTTTTTTCAATTTTTGAGCGTTTATTTAAAAAAAAAAAAATGCTACAATGTATATTATTCAAAGTATTGTCCATCGTTAGCTACAACATTTTCCCATCTTTTTGGAGGTATATGGATTCTTGGTATCCTCGTAAGAAGTAAAGCGCTGCTCAGCCAGGGTGTGGGTCATCCATCTGAACAAGTGGTTGTCAGAAGGGGCTATGTCTGGGTTATAGGGCGGGTGGGGTAGCACATCCCAATTCAACACCTCCAACGTTTCCTTGGCGGATTTTGCAACATGTGGCCGAGCGTTGTCATATTGAAAAACCACCTTGTCGTGTCTTTTGGCATATACCGGCCGTTTTTGCTTCAATGCTCGGCTCAGTTGCATCAATTGTTGTTGGTAACGTTTACCAATGTACACAACCTCTTTCTGATCCCACCAAATACAGAGCATGAGCTTGGCACCATGAATATTCGGCTTGGCCGTCGATGTTGATGCATGGCCGGGTGGTCCCCATGATTTTTTTCGTTTTGGGTTGTCGTAATGGATCCACTTTTCACCGCCAGTAACAATACGATGCAAAAAACTCTTCTTCCGATTATGGCGTTGAAGCAGCTGTTCGCACAAGTGAAAAATCTGCTTTCGACGTCTCTTGGCTTCAATTCGTACGGCACCCAATTTCCTTGCTTTTGAATCATTCACATGGCTTTGAGGCGTTTGCCAACTGTTAACAAGTCAACTCCCAATGATTGTGACAATTCTTGAAGGGTTTGACATGGATCTTTTTCGAGTAATGCTTCCAATTCTTCATCTTCTTTTTGGGCTGGCCCGGACGTTCTTTGTCCTCCGTATCAAAATCACCACTTTTAAACCGACGAAACCAGTACTCACAAGTTGAAATCGATGGAGCATAGTCCCCGTAAGTCTCACAAAGCGATGGGCTTCAGCTGCTTTTTTCTTCAAATGAAAGCACAAAAACAAACCTTCCCGCAAATTGCGTTTTGTTGGAAACAAAAGTCGACATGTCCACAGAGCAAAAAAAAAAATATGTTGTTTACACTTCAGTGGAATGACATGAACATCTTTAAACACAATTTATGAGGTGGTAAATCACCGTTACCCATCATCATTTGCCCTCATATTTTGATTCAACATAAACTTTAACATTAAAATTAAATGCGACCTTCTCCTGAAAGAGAGAAACATGCTCTATTAATTTATTAACGATCGGATACATTGGGTTAAATCATTAAGAGAAATATGGGGAGGCGAAAAAAAAACACATTTGAAGAAAAAATGTATATGTAAAAATATGTAAAATATAATCTGTATTGGATTTGATGGTGTGTGTCTGGGGTCTAAAATAAATTTTTGTGAACCGATCTAGATCAATGTTGGTATTTTTAAGAATTTGCAGCCTTTAGATTGGTTATTAGGGGGGTCCGTTCATGTATTACGTAACGTAACTTTTTTTTGTGGAACCAGAACCTCAATCTGGAGCATAGCTTGTTTAGGATAGGTGTATGTGAAGATTATACAAAGAGCAGAGTAAAATAAATACACACATACAAACAAACAGAACACATATGATCGCAATACAGCAAAAACAACAAGAAGGAGCACAAATAAAATTAATAACAAAGTCTTGCCAAATGAAAAGAAAATCATTCAACTTAAGATCGAATCATACAAAACTCTTCAACTTCTTCTTTATTCTTTATTTAAGTTGTCGGATTCTTTTTTCAAACAGGAATTTTATTTTATTTTTTTTTCTTCTGCGGGATATGGTCGACTGAACAACTTGTCATTCTGTCCGTTCCAGCGCCTGTTCATCCCAAAACTCAAACTGGTTGAGTGCAGACAAAGCAAAGCGTACAAGAAGTAAAAAATGAAAAAAAGAATTAAGTACACTAAACGATCAACAATCTTTTTTCTTCTTTTTCTTTTGGGAGCTGTGTGGAGCAAAAGAATCAAAAAAAAAAAAGAAAAAAGAATAAGAAGAACACGAAGAAGTTATGCTGTTAAACGGGTATATCTTGCTCCCTCTCTCTTGGAGGTTATCTTAGAAATAGAAAGAAATAAAGAAACAAATGGTCAACTAAATGAAGAGTGCTGCAGTATATCACTTCATTGTCTGGTTTTTCTGTCTGAAGCCTTTTGGCTATGTCTGATATGGTGGAGCATGCTGTTGAGAGCGGTACTAGTGGGAGAGCAAAAAGATTAAGAAAACTACTTTACAATGATTAAACAGTGGCAGTAATAAAGGGTGATTCATTTAGAGATACTTTAAAAACGCAAGGGTACATTTTTGCAGTATTGTTTGACATTTCCAGAGCTGCCATTACATCTAAACGGTTTGATGTGGTTTATGGGCTGGTGGAACCATGGCATTTTTTCAAGAACAATTAAATCATATGATGTCGCTACCCAAAGTCTACAAAGGCTGTCTATGATGGAGAAACTGGTAGCCAACATGACATGCGTCATTCACCAAATACCACTCGAAATACTGGAACGCGTCATTGAAAACTGAAACTTCAGATTTAAGCATCTAGCCGCAGTTGCAGTGTTATATATACAATTATAAAATAGAGTGTTATATGTAAAAAAAATACTTTATTATTATCTGCACACTTTCTTGATGGTACATAAATGCAGAAGATAATAAGACACATTTCACTTTTATAATAAAATAATAAAATCAACAAAATAAACAAAGTTTGATTAAATTTTATATCCATGCAAAGCTATTTGTTTTTATTATTCTGAAACATTGCTCAATCAATGTGTAGAAAGCAATAATACATTTTCATAGCCAAACAGTCGATTTTTGTTTGTTATTGTTTACATATACATTTGCTGAACAAATGAATAAAATGTGAACAACATCCTATTTTTAAAATTTTGGGATCGAGCAAAGTGCTAATTATCTTTTTTATTTGTCTAAAAGTATTAGTAAAATTTTACGAAAATGTATACATATACTGAAGAAATTATTTTTAAAAATCCTACGGCGTTTTCACCATGTAACAATCACGCTGTAAGTGCAACAAAACTTCATTTGTATATCTATTTGATATATTTAAAGTTGATACAAAGTGTATGCTGTGTAATAGGCCTGCAAAGAAAAGTTAAGGTACTGTCTTTCGAAAAACTGAACGTTATTTCTCGATACAACTGAAGGTTACCGTTCGATAATGTTCGGAATGAGCATCCTTCGATGATTATTTCAAAAACTGAACGGAAAAGTAAAACACAGAACACTGAAAAGCCATACTGTCGTTTTACTTTTGCCATCAGAGTGTCAATTGTATCTATGTATATACTTCTGAGCACTTTGCCAAAGTTAAATGTTTATTTTGAAATCTAAATTGATGCTTCAGCGTTTTGACGTTTAAGAAGTAGTCTCTGAAATAATTTAGAAACTTACAGGGCAAGACTATGTGGATCTTTGATATGCTTCAGTAGCATTCTGGCATTTTCAATGTTTTGGTACGTATTTAGTATTATAAGTGCATTGAATAATGCAGGTGGGTTACAAATTGCTGATTGTAGAACGAAAATTCTGCCATGATGTAACTTTTATTGTTAGTATGGAAATCATTTCTGTTCATAAGATTGATTTACTTTAACTTAAACTTTTGGGCAATTTGTTGGCAGTACTTTGGATTCGCAGTTTTTTGCTCGTCAAATGAAGTGGTGTTACGCTTCTTACCAGAGTTACAACCCCTGATTTATTTTGACACGTAATATAAACAAATTTGTAAAGAAACACCCTATATTTGTGCAGTAGTAATAGCCATTGATAGCAACAACAGTGTCATTGCTGGTACTGCTGCGGTAAGTGATCGAGTGAGCGATAACTATACAGAGCAGCAACATCAACGCAAGAAAGTGCGAGTAAGTGAGATTGAGATAGTAGTAGAGTAGAGCGAGACGTATTGTGTTGGGGCAAACAAGTTTACGGCGTAACTTTTTTGTTGTTGTCGTTTCATATTTTTGTTATTGTTGCCTATTCTCCATTTTTACTACGCTCAAGACCAGTAGCTGCTATCGCTGCTGTTGTTATTGCAGCTGCTGGTGCTGCTGACAACGCTGCTCTTGTCTGTCGGCCTCGTACACTCACGATTTGTATAGTATGAGTTGTTATTGTAGTCGTCGGTTAATTTTCCATTTCTTCTATACCCAATTTTGAAGTTCAAGAATACACACAATATATCAGAAAGCAAACGATGACATTAGTATAGCTAAGACGTAGTAAAAGCGCTGAAGAGTGTGCAAGTACATACTATGTGAACATGTTCGAACACGTGCGGGAGGAAGGGTGTGCGTGCGAACATGCTGTATGTCTCTTTGTCTCACAACTTTGGCATCTCGCATCTCTTTTACGTCTTGCTATTGTACTTGTTTTTTTTTGCGATTTTTTTAACATCGTCGCAGCATGTTTGGCAGCACAACATATTGATTTTGTTGTTATTCGCCTTCGCCTTCGTTTTTTTTTTTTTTTTTATATTAAAATACACATAAATACACACGTTTATATATACTTATCTTTACATACATGCATATTTGGTTGTATAGTTGCTCATACGTTTTATTCGTTGTATCATTGCCTAAACCGGTTTCTTTAATTTTCGCTGCTGTTGCTTAGCCGCATTTGACTTTGTTTTTGTTGTAGTCTTCTCTTCTATGAAACTTCTTGTAGATAGCTTCTTCATTTAGTGTTGTTATTTTGTCTTCTATGCAGTAAATATGTATGTGTATGTACAAATATTAGTATAAAAAAACTCCCTATCAAATAACTACCTAATATATTATAGATGGACTTTTACTATAACTATTTCATGATAAACTGCATAGTTGCATATATCAAAAGTATCTTTTCAGCTTTAGCTCTATGCGTCATTGGTGAAGAAAGAGAGTGCAGTCGTGTATCTTATACTTGCAAGAAATTGCAAGTTATGATGAAATATTAGTAAGTTACAAGCTACTATGTAAGTAAATACATACATACATATGTATTTATGTACTGAGAAATTACAATATTTGTATAAACCTCAACCTCACTCAATATTAGATCTATGACAGTCTTACATATATAACGGTAAAAGCCAGAGATGTACAGAGAAAAACAAAATCCCACCAGAACACTCATGTGCACATACGTACATATATACATTTATACTTATGTATGGATATAAATGGAAATGAACTTAAGATTTTTGAATTGTTAAGAATTTTGAATGGTTTTTATAATCAACCTTTTCAAGAAAAACGTACATATATATTTATGTTACGAAAAAACAAAATCGTTGCATTTATTAATAGTTCTTCCAAGCTTCACAGTCGTTTTAATCAACTTAAAAAAAGCCGAAGTTTGCGAATTTGTCGGAACCTTTTTTTCTTAGGTGCATACCAGCTAGATCTTTACCAGGTGGAGCGATTTCGATGATTATTTTTTAATTAGAAAAGGTTATCTTAGGGGTAGTCTCATATAAATATAGTCAAGTTCTGATGATGGAATTCATGAGAAAATCAGCAAATTCTTATATTTCCACAAGGATGTGCATGAAAAATGGTTTTTTTTTTGTTTTTTTAAAGTACGTTCAAAAACAAGAGTGTTCTTTCATGGTGTTAAAAGTGGTCATAGAATTGCTCCAGCTCGTCATAATTTTACAGATTAAGAAGATTCGACAGACGCTTGGCTATTAAATCCACATTTTATTATCTTTATTAAATATCATCAGATTTTTCAACAGCACCTTCATTATCTTTGTTATACGAATGAACATTTTTTATATTTCATCAATGGATAAAACACAATTGCATGTAAGTTTTTATAAAAACAGATGCATGGTTGTACAATCACCATCATCCCAATTCAAAATCTATCTTTTTTTATTTAAGTTAAGGCGAAGAGAATAATCGAAAAAATGGGGGTTTCTTCAGATTTTGTCTAAAGATTGATTTTAATAGCTCTGCAGATAGTTTTTTTTTTCGCTTGTACCTACTTTTTGTTGAGTTCTGCCCGCCAAAAACACAAGATTTCGTGTTGAATTTTCATACATACATACATACCTACATATGTAGACATATACTATTATTAAATTTTTGTACTGCTTATAAAGTGTATAAGGGTTTCGGTTTAAAGGTAGTACTAAAAGTTTGTTATATTGTTTTTTAAAGGTTAATGGTTTTTTTATTTTTTGTCTCTTCTTGTTAAATACATTAAGCATAAAACCAAAGATAAACTGCACCCACAGAAAAAGAAAAAAAAACAACAAACACAATTAAATAATAACTTAAGCTTAAAAGGTAACGGAACAAACAAATACCAAACATACATACACACATACGCACTTAACTGCAATCTAGTCGCTAATAAATGTCAATTCGAGAGCACTAGTTTATCGCTTTTTGTCTTGCGTCTTTTCACTATGCACTTTCCCTTTTTCGCATTCTTATTGTTGATGTTGTTGTAAAGTGCGTTGGTAATTTGCTTATAATTATCAGGCGACGACAAAAACTACAATAACAACAAGTGCACTTACAATCACATGTATACATAAATATATGCAGGAGAGGCAACTTCAATATGTAAAATAGGCTCGTGCAGGTCAACCATTGCTCTGTGTGTATATTAGTTCATGCATATGCGGGAGAAAGACCAATACAAGAAAGTACAATAGTATGCAATTGAGCGTGTGTGTGAGAGTTCACTTAGTTGCTAATTACTAAGCTTGATGAGAAGTGGAAGCTGGACAGGGTGATAATAGGAAGAAGTGGCAGCGACAGCAAAAATAAAAATGAAGTAATAAAAGAGCTTAGTTTGTATTATAAGTACATATGTATGTACATATGTATGAGTAGATGTAAGTTCACTTAAAGCTGCCCAGATTAACTGAAAAGCAGCGTGGATGAGTTGTATAAAATCCTTCTAATTGGTTTATCAATTACAGTGG